>VXAV01013311.1:25166-39157 GCA_013399715.1 Alectura lathami | reverse complement strand
CTCTATAAAGTGCTTTTTTTTTTTTTTTTTTTTTTTTTGAAATTTAAGTTTTATAAACTAGGTACTGGATTCTTTTACACTTAGAGACGCAAATGACCTTGCACAGGAGATTTCCTGTGTATCAAATCCCCCAACACTGTGGAACTTGATTTTCAATCTAGTAATATGCAGCTAAGTGTTCAGACAGCAGCCTATCCGCAGATATCATCTTTGCATGTCAGCTCTTTACTGCCAGATCACAGGCCTGTCTTTCAGCGATGTTTGGTAAGCTTTGATGCTGGTGGGATACCACGTTCTTTCCTCCCCTGCTCCTGATAAGACAAAGTGATTTCTAGTGTTGATTTTTATATAAACAGAAAGGTTTTTTTGCTCTGTGTTGCCTTCATGCCATACCGCTAGTCCTGGGTTGTCCCTTACGATGTCCAACATGGGGACAGACAGGATATAGGGACAGCTGGGACTACCCTGGTGCAAGTCCAGTAGGTTTTAAGATCCAGGTTCCCCTTTGTAGCAATGTAAGGGCACACAGCCATGACGTGGCAGCAAGGTTGTTTTAAAATGCTTTTTACCTGAGTTGCTGAGGTGCAATGCAGGCGTGACCTGTGCTATCAGAGCCTGGAAGTAGCACTTTGCAGGCTGCTAGCATTAAAGAAGGTCACGAGGATGATGTGAGGGCTGGAGCAGCTCACCTCTGAAAGAGGCTGAGAGAACAGGGGCTGTTCAGGCTGGAAAAGAGAAGAATCTGGGGAGACCTTATAGCAGTTTTCCAGTAAATAAAGCGAGCCTATAGGAAAGATGAGAAAGGACTCCTTATCAGGAAGCATGTTGATAGGACAAGTCTTAATGGCTTTAAACTAAATGAAAAGAAATTTAGTTTAGATGTTAGGTAGCAAATTTTAACTCAGAGGGTGGTGAGACACTGGCACTGGCTGTCCGAAGAAGCTGTGGATGCCCCCATCCCTCAAGGTGTTCAAGGCCAGGCTGGATGGGGCCCTGGGCACCCTAGTGAGTGGCTGGAACTGGATGGTCTTTAAGGTTGTTTCCAACCCAAACCACTCTATGATTCTGTAATTATCAAAATCATGGTGGAAAATAAGATAGCACTGAAGCTGTATCATCTCCAGTCTCTGTGCCTGAGTGCTGGATCTCAGTCCATTCCTATAGATACAAAACATCAGAAATTGGAAAAAACATCAGGGGAAAAAAAAAAAAAAAAAAAAAAAGAAAAAAAAAAAAAAAAAAAAAAAAAAAGATCAGTCACAGCAGTACAAATTTACTGTCCCTATGAAGATGTCTGGTCGTACTCTGTGTGTTGCCTTGGATTGGACTGCAATGCAGGCACAGCCTGACATGGCAGCAAAGCTGAGCTGATGGCAAGCTACTATTGAAGGCACCCCCTCCATCACTTGCCCCCAGCTATGTGGTCTTGCCATTACCTGTATGACAGTGTTTGTGCTTGTCTGACCCTCATGAGCCAGCCTGGAGACTGAGACCTTCTTAAAAATTAGAAGAAAAATGAAGCAATGAGTGTTCTTCAACACACATAAATGTAACAGAGAAGGGGAAGACAGCAAAATGGCTATATGGGTGTAGGAGAAGAAGAGTACGGAGGTGACTGTTCTGCTAATTGGGTCACACATGAGGGCTGCGACAGGAAAAACCCTATTGGAGATGAGCAAAAAGTGCCATAGCTGAGGAAAGCCATCAACCTGTGAGACTCAGAATGAATTTCTCCTGCCTAGGACCCTAAATTGACAGGAAGAAACAACAGGGTGCACGTGGTTAGTGAGGATCTGAGCTGCCCCACAAGGCAGCGTGTGAACTCAGTACCTTCAATGTACAGATGTCCACCTCACATTCCACGTGCCTTAGAGGCATTAACTTGGGCTACCTCACACAGAGACAAGTTACAAGGCTTTCTTCACACGAATATCACAGGCAGGCAGGCTGTCTGGTGCAGAGGCAGGATCAACACACAAACATCAAGTGCGAAGCAGAGAGTGGGCATCACTCAACTCACGAGGCCACCTCAGTTTGGTGCAACACAAAAGTCACAGCTGAGAAAAGCCCTATTTTGCATCCTTGATAGCATGACTGTAAAGGCACCAAAACTAAGATAATGATCATTTGAATCCCAAAAGAAAAAGCATGCAGGCTGATGTTCCTTTCAAGTTTAACACAAACTCCTGACCCTGCTCGCAGTATGCCCAAGACAATTGTTTCATAGCAGACACACCAGCAAAATGAATAGCACCCCCAGAGCAGACAATGCATTGTAGCTTCCTTGCAGCATATCTGCTAAAAGAGAGTTGGAAGAGTGGGGAAGGTATACCAGGAGACAGCACTGACAAATCTGTCTCTCTAGCACCTGCCTCACAGAACACTCAGGAAAAAAAAAAAAAAAAAAAAAAAAAGGAAAGAAAAAAAAACAGGAGTACAATGATTTGATAATACACAGGAGATAAGGACAATGGTATGCAACAGGACAGAACGGAGAGATCACGACCAAAAGCTCTGCCCTCAGCTATGAGGTCATTAAAACAGACCTAAGGGTAAAATAAAACCAAGATGCAACTGTCTTAGTATCCCTGAAATACTTAACCTGACTAAACAGTTAAAGGCAACAAAATAACATGCCCACACCTGAAATACTAATTTGGCTCAAAGACTATTAGCAGCTGTAAACTCGCAGTTTCTTCCAAGTTTCCCAGATGACCTTGAAACATGTAGTGTGATGGAGTGGTAACCATGTCCACGCTCACCTTGAATGCACTGCTGAAACACAACTCCAGCAGAGAGTGATTCATGGGACTGTAACTAGGGTGGGAGCCTTGCGCCAAAAATAAGAAAAGCCAGCAGTTTGAGGCACTAGGATCAATAGAAGAAAGGCATGCCTAAGCTGGGAAAGGAACATCTTGCGGGAATTTGCCTTCACAAAAACTTGAAAAAACATCTGGTAGAAGAAGCCATCCGACTAAGAAATAACCTGTCTTGTAATAAAAATAGAGGAGACAATTAGCTATTGTAGTGGGACAAAGAGACAGCATTCACAGAAAGACACTGCTGGCAGTCCCACAATGCTTCCACTGTCTGTTGTTGAAACACCACAGTTTATACATCTATTGCAAGAAAACTATACAAACCTGATTTTCTGCCTGCAACAGATTATTAGCACAGGCACATGGAATTAAAACAGAAACACAGTCCTCAGCCTTTTGCAAAATCCAGAAAATGCAAGGAGATGGAAGATGCCAGCCAAGCAGCAGAACTCTAGTTTCTAGGTAGAGCCTAGGAAGTGTCAGGGACACACAAGGCAGGGATTTTGTAAGATCTGTGTTCATGGTTGTGGGAAAGACAGCAGGTAAAATACTTCATGACCCTGTCAAGAAGAGCAGAAACACTGAGACCAAAGACTGCCTGGTAGGCAGTTGTGATATACACAGGCGAAGTGAAGGCCTAAAAGCCAAAAGCAGCAGTAGAAATGGAGAAATGACTACCTGAACATCAGCCTAAATCTTCTCCCTGCAAACCACACAAACCACTGCTATAAGCAAGTTCTTGAGACAGCTGGGAACTCGGTAAGAGCTGTGCACCAGCACCAGCCCAGTGACTGCAAACCACTCACCTGGCTTAATTCAGGTAACTGATTTTATTTTACCAGCACTGTGTTTGTGCATTTCCACCACTCAGTCCAACCACGTTGCTGATATCGGTCAACTAGCAACAATAAACTGGAAGGTAAAACTGTAAGGAGAGTGTTCGGGTGCCTGCCACTGGGGGAAAAGGAAGCATGAACGCAAGTCCTGAATGGGAAATTTCCCATTCCCTGAGTGGGAAACAGGGGTCATTGTTAATCACTCAATTTTTCGATCAGTTTTCATGGAAGCAAAGCTGTATGCGTTGCAGGGAAGCAGAGTTTGGCACATGGGGGAATGCTGCCTTTGTGCACAAACAAGGAAGGTGCTGGACAAGGGAAGGGAAACCCAGCATAATCTGTTTCAAGAACTATGGGCTGCATGACACATGAAGAAAATGCATGTCTAAGAGCAGCCGCCAAATCTTTAATCCAGGTTTGATGCTAAAGGAGGTGATAGGGTCTTGCAGCTCCTGGAGTGCCCCAAAGTACTTTAAATCCACATTTCCCTTTGTTTACTCTCCTGCAAGTACTGTCAGCCAGCCCTTAGAAAACAGCATCAAGAAATCAAGATCAAAGTTTAAAATTTAACTGCAATTTATGTCCTCACCCCTTCCATAAAGATCAAGGTGTTGAGCAATTCATACCAAACATCCCAAGAGCAATAATTTTGACATAACTACAAAGAAATACAACACCTGCCTGTCTGAGAGAAAAACAAAGACTCAGCTTGTTTCAGCACAAGACACTAACACATCTAAATTAACTGTAGTAATCCTATAACAATTAAGTGTGTAAGCAAAATTTAGAGGCGTTTTTATGCACTAGAGCCCTGGAGACCTCCATGGGGTGGGCTGGGGAGCAGAGGATACCCTGAGGGGACCTGAGAAGAGGAGATGAGACCCCACCAAATGAAGACCTCACCGCACTACACAGTGCAAAAAGGCAGCTACTGGCCAGAATCTCTTGCGTTGTGAGTATTGAATCATTTTTCATGCACGCCAGCTTACATGTTGACTTGTAACATGTACATGTTTCATGCACGCCAGCTTGTTGACTGAATGCACACAGGGAAGAGGCATAATATCAAGGAGCACAATGGAAGTAATAGGTTCCTCTTGGGAGGAAATAGCATGCAGCGTATCTAGTAAGACTGACTGCAAAAGACAGCTCAAAATTTGTTGACATGGAGTAAATCCAGGCTCTCGCTGAGCAGGCAGCACTTCTTCCTTTATCTTCTCCTCTTCCTCCAGATAAATGCTGTAGGACTGGGCAATGCACACCCAGCAGGAGGACTTTCCCTTGCTGGCAGATGGAGTTGAAGCCTGTTTTTTGGCATGGCAAAATAAAGACGATCCAGCTAGATGTAGAGCTTCATGCCGTACATGTGATGGAGGCCAGGAAGGTGCCCATGATGGGTGCTCTGCCATCTCCCCCTCGTGTGTCTTCAAGTGCTTTTTTCAAATTCAAGTCTTACATCCTATTTTTAACAATAGGAGCTGAACACTGAAACAGCATAGCTGAGCGAAGCCTACGTGGAGAGAAGGGGAAGGAAAAGCAATTTTCCACCCATCCCCCAGCCTGTGATCTGTACATCTCGGTTAATATGTAAAACACAGAGCAGCCTGTTTTGCTTACATTACATGTAGCGCTTAGAATAGGGATGTTTTTACCATGTGTGGCCTCTAGCCCTGAAAACACAGTTATTACAAAAACACCCAAGTAATAATGCAGATTGATAGTCCTCAGTGGTTCTAATAGATGAGAGAGAAACAGAAGAAATCCCTGAGAAAAAGCTTTCAGGGATCTTGCTACTATTCCCTGAATTAATATGGGCTTATAGACGGGAAGGGTTTATTGTTTTCTGTTTCACAGGAGACTGTAGAGCTGTTTAGAAAGGATGAATACAGATGGCAAACAAAATGGAACAAATATTAGTTTGTTTCTCTCTGAAGAAAATAATAAGAAGAAACACGCTCGTCAAGGAAAACATTCAAGGTTTTGCGTGACAGATAGGAAGGAACAGAGATTACTTTTTATAGAAAAAAAATAGAAGTAGAAATTAGAGATTGTAATCAGAGTTTTACTGATTTTTTTTTTTTTTTTTAATCCTGCTTGGAAAGAAGCAATAGATTTTTCCAACACATTAATCTGGGAAATTGTTAGAGTGATTGCAACTGTAATGCAAATGCCTTCTGCTCTGAAGAGATCCTCCTCTCTTTAATTAAAGCCAATATTAATGAGGCAAGGTTTCATAAACCATTTCAGAAGTTTTGTTTTGAAGTCATAAGTCACCTTTCTTTGTTTATATATAATACAGACCAATGGCAAACTGCTCCTGTCTTTCATCTATAGCCGCTTAGTTGTCCTTCAGGCTAGCAAGTCCTGAAATCTTTTTGCTTTCAAAGCCTCATTCTGCCCTTGAGCCAGAGGACCACATTTCTGGGAGTGAATGGGCAGTGGAGACTAGAGGAATGTCATCCGCCTGAGATGGTTCAGCTGCCACCTTATGTGACATTACGTGGTTCCACACCTCTCTCAGCCTGTTAGCCCTGGGACATGAAGGCTTTTGATTCAGTCCCTGGGCAGGTTTGGTTCGTATGGGGCAAACTTCTACATCCCTACAGGACATCCTTGGGATGCATGTGGATGGTTACACCGAGAGTATGCCTGCCATCAGGCACTGCGGTTAGTTAAAAGTGGGATTCAGAAAGGAGGAGAAACACACAGAAAGCTTACAAAATATCTTTCCTGATCTGTGTTGTATTTATTTATTTCCACATGTTAGGAACTTACCGACAGCAACACTGCATGTTTTGTTCACAGTATCTCCAAATTTCCCAGTGCCTCACACACACACTGATTTTGGTCAGGCCACAGATATCTAACCAGATAAATGAATAAGACTGATTGCAAAATACATATATATTTAAAGGCTAATTACCAGGTGTGCCTCACATTTGCAACTCCACAGCAGTAAAAACTCTGCAGACTGGCTGGTGTTCATGTTTTCAACAGAACACCGTCTAGTAAGTCAATAGTCTTCACAATTCTAAATATATTGCAGCACTTTTATAAGTCATATAAATTTGTCGAGAGTGGAATCAGGCTTGCATTACAAGAATTCATTTTCATTAATCTGTACTGATGGGTGATAATCATATGTGGATACCAGTTCCTTTGAAGATTCATGTCATTTTTCTGTCATTTTGCCTACAACTGATGTGAGGGTAACAAGCCTATAATTAGTGAATCGTCACATCTGAATTCTGGCACAGCTTCAATATTCTTCCAGTCTTCTGGAATTTATTTCCAATGCCAAGATGTTTTCTTAATAACTTTAATTGTGGATGTGTTGAAATTTCTATACTATTCTTCTATGTTGCAAATGCAAATTTTGCTCCATCCAAATATATAAAAATATATATTTTTAAATATTTCTATCTGTATTTTATCACTGATACCAGTATTGTCTGCTGTTTCTATTGAGGGACAGAAGCACTGTCATTGTTCCTAATAGTAGAATGCTTTCACATCAGTTGCAGATTTTTTTAATGAAAAATTTACTGACTGTTTTCAACACTTAATAATGAAATGCTCTTTCCCCTTTTTAGTTCACATTGAAATGAAGTCTTTCCAACAGCTGATTTCCTTCTGCCACTGAATCATGATTAATGTTTAGCCAAGCAGTCCCTCTCTGAGTAAGGGGGAAATTGGATATTTTTCCATCTAAATAAAATTCTCTAAAATACACTCACATATTTATTTTCCTTTTTCTACCTACATTTTATTTCCTATTCATTTTTCATAGAATCATAGAATCATGGAATGGCTTGGGTTGGAAGGGACCTCAAAGATCATCTAGTCCCACCCCCACTGCCGTGGACAGGGCTGCCAGCCACTAGCTCACTAGATCAAACTGCCCAGGAACCCATCCAGCCTGGCCTTGAACACAGCCAGGGATGGGGCAGCCACAACTTCTCTGGGCAGCCTGTTCCAGCGCCTCACCACTCTCTCAGTGAAGAATTTCTTCCTGATGTCCAACCTCAACCTCCCCTCTTTCAGTTTTAGCCCATTCCCCCTTGTCCTACCATTATCCACCTGGGTAAAAAGTTGGTCCCCCTCCTGCCTGTAAGCTCCTTTCAAGTATTGGAAGGCCGCAATGAGGTCTCCCTGGAGCCTTCTCTTTTCCAAGCTAAACAATCCCAACTCCCTCAGCCTTTCCTCGTAGGAGAGGTGCTGCAGCCCTCTGATCATTTTGGTGGCCCTCCTCTGGACCCGCTCCACATCCCCTCTGTCCTGGGGGCCCCAGGCCTGGACACAGTACTCCAGGTGAGGCCTTACAAGGGCAGAGTACATTTTTCTTGTAATTTGCCCCTACTTCAGGAAGTTTATTTTCAGGATAACAAATATATGTGCTGTTGATGGCCAGTGTGCAGTGCTTGCCCATACTGAATGTAATCAGATCACGGTCATTGTCCCTGAGGCAAGTAAAGCTTTCTGGTGTAGCCATTTTTTTTTATTATTATTTTTTTAATAAACAGAGACTGTAATTTCATGGCCAAGCCAACAGCTAAATTAAAGTCACACAGATTACATTAACTCCAGAAGTTCCTACCTTTGGATTTTTACAACATAAAATAGAGCTCAAAAATAATGCTTACGGGAGGAAGTAGGAGAGCAGAGAAATTGTTTCTTTCCCTTTTAAAAAACCCTGAGCATCCTGTGTCCCTGCCCTTGATTTTGCTCTTCAAAGGAAAGGTCAGCGCCAGGACTGGGGCTGATGGACTCACCAAGTGACAGAGGTCTGTAGGATATTGGGAGTGTTTGGCAGATGGCATTCTCCCCAGTGGCTTTGTGGTCCTGGAGAGGATCGGCACCTTTCAGCACCTTGTCTAAATAGTTTGTGGACTACACAGAGACTATACAAAATCTCTTGGATTTTGTTTGGTCCATGTGAGCAGCCACGCATTTACCTCCCGAGCCCTCCTCAAATTTGACCTCTTCTGCTTGCAGCCCTCCAGCCCAGCCTCATCTCTTCCCACTCCAGGCTCTTTCTCCAGTCCCTCCTACATTTTTTCACCCAGACCCAAGCCCTCATGTCCCCATTCTTCCCTTCTCTTTTCTCTGTCCCAGGTTGCTCACGTGTCTCCAAGTGCAGTCTCCTATCTTTCCTACACTTAATCTAAACCCCCTCACTACCACCAGCCAGGAAAAGAGGGGCATGGACAGGCCAGGAAAGACAGGATCTGAGTCCGTGGTAGCATGGAGCTGTAATTGCATGGATCAGAATGAATTGTGTCCACGGAGATAGGCTCCCCAAGGTATTTAGCTCACAGCTGCAGCATAGATCTACAGAGCATGTGCTAACTGCATTCTTTTCCCCTGAAAGGCCTACAACTTGCCCATATTTGGGTTCATTTTTCTGGAGACACAAAATACACAAAAGTAGACTACTGTTAAGTTTCATGTTTCCCCTTTAAAGCACAGGAGCCAACTAGAGTTCTCAAATGAAAGACAGAAATTAACACCATCAAAACAATGTATTTTTTCTAGCCACATTCTTGGAAGTGACTGAACTGTTTTATTTGTGCACTTAAATCTCAGCTAAATGAGCAGATGCCCAGCAGGGAAATTCTCATTTCCAATTGTTACGATTTGGCAAAGTTATAAGCCAAAGAGAACTGGAGCTCATCATGGAAAGCATTGGACAAACAACAATGGACAGAGCCACTATTAACACAAATCTTTTTATTTTTAGATTTTCATATAAAATCTTTATTAAGTATGTGAAGGATTTGTTTTACTTCTAATTTCCAAAGCATTCATGTGGAACTTTTGACTGAAAGCTCTGGGGAATTGAGGAGAGCTAACAGCACCGATAAATTGCAGACTGACTGCTGAGATTAATACAAGCTGAGTAGCTTTTGGACGTAGCTTTATATTAACAAAGAGGATGTTTTGAAAGAAGACTTACTGGTTCAAAACATTTTAAGAAAAGATAAAATGCACCAGAAAGCATATGGAAGTAAAACTGTGATACCTTTCAGTTGGGCCTATGTATCACTCCCCACCATGGTAACAGAGAATCTATTAGAATCTGTTTTAATGCATAGAAGTAAATGAATAACAATGAGAATACTGCAAGAATATGAACAAGAAGAGCAATCAGGTAACAAGAAATTAGAAGATAAACCTGTAGAAATGACCAACTTGGGACAAAGAATTTTACCCTAAGATTTATATTAAAGTAATTACACAGATGGATGGAAATCCAGCAGCAAGAAGAGAAGGGATAGGAAGTCACTTTCCATGTTCCAACAATCACTAAATAATAGAGCATTAAGTCGCAACAGATGTGCACCAGTACAGTTCTTAAGGAGCCAGGCTCCTTCAGCCAACTGAGACTTGCACCAGTTATGGCCAAGTGCAGCCCTGGCCCCGTTTTCTGCAAGCTGAGAAAAAATGGCTTTTTTTTTTTTTTTTTGGGTGTGGGGGAAGTGTTACAGATCCCTTCTTTCCCAAAACCTAAACAACAACAATAACAACAACAAAAAACACTCACACAACTTTCTTGGATCTTCTGTCCATCTCTGTGGAAACATTTTTTACTTCTTTTAAACCTTCTCTCCTCTTAGAAGCTCAGTTACTTCTCCAGAAGAACGCAGGTACTTTTAGCAGATTCTTTGAGTACAAATATCTGAAAGTGAGCTATTGACAAAACTCTGACATTTTTTTTTTTTTTCTTTCTGAAAAAGTCTGGATAAGCTCATGGAAAATAAATCAACTAACAGTTAAGAAACATATATTTTTAAAAGGATTTTATGCATGTCATATAGAGCTTCCCTCACAAGAAGACTCTGAGAGGAAATAGCCAGAAGGTGAGACGTACCCTTTATGTTTGCCCTGCTCTTACATTCTCTCCTAGACATCTGGTGATAGACATTGGTGGAGTTGGGACAGTGACCTAAATGGATCCGCGGTGTAACCTAGTAAGGTCAATCTTCTGTTCTGATCAGAACTGGAAAACAAGTATCTCTCACTAAGCAACAGACTTGCAGCAGGCATCCCTCCTCTGCTCCTCAGACACAAGCAGCAAGCAGTGAGCCTTGTCCTTGTGTGTTCACAGCACCTTGGTCTCTTAAGCAAGGACTTGTAAAGATTTCAGGGATATTTGCCTGTGTGCACAGACATATTTTCACTAGGTTTTACAGGGAACTGGAGGTTGATTCTGCTGTTTGTCTTTGTTGTATGTTTCCAACACTGTATCAATCAGGGCTCTCTGTTTCCTTCCATGGTCTGAACCATCAACGATTATAGAACTAGACAGTTTATTCAAAAGACTCAGATTCTGTGCATGTCATTGTGTCTCCCTTATAAAATTACTTCCTAGATGAAATAAAACCCCAGGGTTAGAGCTGAAGAATTTTCTCAGGCAGCCACAATCTGAAGAATATTATTGAGTTCTTCTAGTCCTGATTTTATTGACTATATTTATATCTTATGTATTTATATTTACATACCCACCAGTTACATTTGCCTCATGCTGTAACTTTTGAGTTCTTGACACCAACCCAGCGAAGATGGGAAATCAAGACACTGCAATCAGAGGCCTTAAGCAGGGACTAGGCAACCATTTCTGTGTTTTGATTAATTTGCCCTGGAATGGCTTGCCTGAAGTGGCAGCACCAGGCTCTTGGATGTCCCACCCTGTGCTGTAGTGACCAGTGATGCCTTGACACTGCATTTCCATATAGACTGACAGTGTTTGAGAGTGCTCATCTTCAGCAATGTTGGGGAAGAAAACTCTTGAGAAAGACTGTTGATTTTTCAAAACCAAACACTTTTTTCTTGGGAAAGAAAATAAAGGGAGTGTGTCAAGAAGAAAATTTACAGATCAAACTGCCTTAGAGCAGCTGGACCAAAGTGGCTGAAGACATAACTTGGAACAACAGTCAGAACTCAAACGGACTTGAGCCAGAAGAAGGAAATCAAACATTACCTCTGAACATGAGCCAGCAGCCAAAAGGGTCAACCGTCCCCTGTGGTGCACGAGGCCCAGCACTGCCAGCCGGGCAAGTGAAGTGATTGTCCCACTCTGCTCTGCCTGGTGTGGCCTCACCTCGAGCACTGGGTGCAGGTCTGGGTGCCACAATGTTCTTTATGCCACAAGGGACATAAAGCTATTAGGGAGCATCCAAAGGAGGACTGCAAAGATGGGGAAGGGTATGAGAAGCGACTGAGGTCCCGTGATTTGTTCAACCCAGAGCAGAGGAGGCTGAGGGGAGGCCTCATGGTGGCCTACAGCTTCCTCCCAGGGGAGCGGAGGGGCAGGCGCTGAGCTCTGCTCTCTGGGGACAGCGACAGGACCCGAGGGAACGGCATGGAGCTGCGTCAGGGGAGGGTCAGGCTGGGGGTGAGGAGAAGGTTCTGCACCAGGGGGTGGTGGGCATGGCACAGGCTCCCCAGGACAGTGGGCACGGCCCCAGGCTGCCGGAGCTCAAGGAGCGTCTGGACACCGCTCTCAGACACAGGGTTTGGGTTTGGGTGGTGCTGTGTGGAGCTAGGAGTTGGACCCAATGATCTTTGTGGGTCTCTTCCAGTGTGGGATATTCTATGATTCTATATTGATAAACATAAATAAGAAAGTAAATGCTCTCCTTCTTGAAATGAGAAAACTCTTCCCTGCCTGACTCCACTGGGGCCACTCAGTAGGATCTGCAGAACCCACTCACAGATCAAAGTAATTTGGCTTTGGCCGACTGCTACTGTCACTGGATGACTGCAGGCATCTACACTATTCTTAGCACTTCAGCACTTCTCTTCAAGGTCAATCCAGTGCATTTGCTTTGCACGCATGTCTCTGAGTGCAGTGGAGGCATGTGCTCCAAAAGTGGGTCATAGGAAGATGATGAAAGCTAAATCAGGCTGCAATTATGCTTATATCTAATCTGTTGAGCTAAGACTCTCAATGTACTTTGACACTTAAAGTGAGAATATTTAAGCTCTAGTAGGAGATATTCAAATATAATAACAAAGACGAATTCAAAAAGATTTGTGTAGGTGTCCCTGACTGAGAAGGGATATTGGACCAGATGACCTTCCAACATCAATTATTCTGTGATTCCATGTTCTGTGTAGTCCCAGAGCAAATATTTCAGAGAAAACCTTAAGAAACCATTCAATCAAGCTATTAGCATAGGCATTGTTAATAAGTATACATTGATGGCAAGTGTCTAGAAAAATAAAAATCAGAGTCAAGTCTGCAGTGATGGATTGTTTTGCTGAATATGTCTAAAGAGATCAGCCCCCATGCAGAACCCCTGCTTAGCAGGATGGCAAGACATCACCTGGTGTTGGGCAGTGCTGTTCACTACCCAACAGCCCAGTAACACAGGGGTACAGTAGTTCATAGCATCCCTCCCTGCAGTCACAACTCCATTCTCATTTAATTTCCACTTTCTTCTTTCCGGAGCTCCAGATGCTTCCCAGCAGCGTTGATGTCCATGAGCTGAATGCTTCTGCAGAGCAGAGAGGTCAGAGCGCAGGACATTCAACACTGTTAAACTGTGCAGGGCACAGTTTATAGCACACAAGCAGGCAGACGTCTACAGATAGTATTTCTACTCTGAGTCACTACTGCCAAAACACATGGAAACAATGTTTAACATTTGCATTCCCACAATATTTAATTCCACTGTCTGGGCCTTTTATCAGTAATGTAGATTATGACTACAGATAGATTCAGAACAATAGAAGTGTGAGCCTGGGTACTGCTAATCTCTTGTTAATTTTTAACAGAGGCAGCAACATAGCATTTAATTCCTCAATGAAAATGACTCAGAACCCATTTGTTTCCAGTGAGGCAGTTTAAAAGACCAAATAGAAATAGATGTTCCAATGTTCAGCATCTTGCTAAAGCTGGATCATGTACATGCTTGGTTATAGCTGAATGCAGTAGAATTTGCAGACTGCGGCAGAAATTTGGCAATTTAAAAGCACTCGTCTCCTATCATCCTTCGAGTACTTGGATCTATAAATTTCTGATGTGTTATTGAGAAGTTATGGGACTTGACAGATTAGACTGTTCTTTAGACATCACTGTTGATAAAAATTCCTTTGAGTCCTAGATGTCAGGAGCTTTGAGAGGAATACCCTAGTTATTATTTTCCTCCAGTGGAAAAGTGGATTAGACACAAGCAAGAAGTAGATGGAGAAAATAATGTTGATGCTGTTGTTGGCCAGAATCCACAGTAGTGCTTCCAGCTTTGAGATCTAGAACATCGTTTCCATATTCCTGTCTGTTCAGAAGATAACTGAGGTTCAAGAACACTTACAAATGAAGAAAGAAATTCTT
>VXAV01013311.1:0-25112 GCA_013399715.1 Alectura lathami | reverse complement strand
GTACAGCAGCCTGTAGGATGAGGAAAGGCCAGAAAGGGGTCATTTCTGTTATTGCTCAGCACATTTTCCAAAGTCCGAGACAGCAATAAACTTGCCTTTTGTGTTGATATCCACATTGCACAAAACAAGATTTGCTTGAAACTTAAGCTAAAGGCATCCCAGAAGGAATAGTTTTAGTAGTTCATGGACCTTCAAAACCTTAATCTTAGCAAACATGCAAGGCACATAAAAGTATTAAAATACCTCCCTACCAGGATCAAATGCAAGTAGTAAAGAGCTTTAAGGAAGGAAATTATAAATTTAAAAAGAACTTAAAGGCTTAGTCATGAAGCAGAAATCTTGGTAAGGTTCCACTAGAATACCATGCATCTGTGGAAAATTTGCCACACACCGCATGAATCAAGTGCTGCTGGAAAGAAACAGAGCAATTTCAAGTCCTTCTGCCTCCTTACATCTCCCTGATATATGCAGGTTTCTAAATCTTTATCATTCTTACACAAACACCTTATACCAACCGTGCTTGTCTCCAACCTGTGGCAACAGATCAATGTCTTATTACTTTTTGAGTGTCGTAATGCAATTCAGCTGTAAGGAAAACAGGAGGCTTTGCCCTCTGAGCGTCTGGGGATTAAGGTGCTCAGGGCAGCTCCCAGGACAGGACTTACAGGGATTAAGAAGCAAATAAAATATTCTCGTGAGAAGAGGTCCTGCCTGCCTTCAGCTTTACAACAACTGTTAGAGAACTCCAGCTGGAGTTAAAATGAGATTTTTCCCCAGATAGTCCTCACCTAGAGCCTCTCAAGGCTTGTTTGGTAGCTCATGAGAAGGAAGAGCTGTTTGACACTCAGGTGGACCTACTACAAGGCTGCAGCCATGCTATGCAGTCTGTATTTAATGCAAGGCACAGCAAGCAACACCAAGACACAGGGGAATTCCAGTTATGTTGCAGCCTTAGAAGCCTGTAATGGTTGCTTTCAGCTACAGTGCTGAAAAGAGCCATCACAATAGCAAAGTCACTTGAAGAGAAGCTCCTTTCAGCGTCAGTGACAGCTCATGCAGTCCTGCTTGTTCTGCCTGCCCCCAGAGTTATCTGTGTAGTCAGCCAGACAAAAAAATAAGACTGACATTTAAAGCAATTTTGGCTTGGTTTGGTCTGTTTTTTTGGGGGGGATTGCTGTTCCTTATTTGTTCTGTTTTGTTTTGTTTGTTTTGGTTAAGGTGTAGAAGTTGGGCTGAGTATTTGGACTGAGAGGAAAAGACAATAACATTGTTTAGGGGAGAACAAAGAGCCAGCAAGCTACCACTTTCTTACCATCTCCACCTGCACCAATGCCATGCAAGACATTGCAACACTGCTGTGTGGAAAACCTTGTAGCTCCCTAACAGATTCATTTTATCAGCAGAGTTTGGGATCTTTTTTTAATCTGAATGTTTATAACAAATTAATCTTTCCAAATATGTAGTTAAAACTCCTGTAACTTTCCGTTGTATTTACAGGATAGGGAGGAGGAAAGGAACAGTCTGTTTTGATTAACAGTTAGTTTAATGTTCTTTGGACCAAAGGCACTGCTCTGTAGTAAACATTGCTGCATTTATAATTCATAAGCACAGGGAGTGCCAAGTCTCACGACGAGGGCAAAGGTAAGATTGATTAGGTGCCCTGGCTGTAAATTTCCATATAGCACCATGTTTGTTTAGGTTGTCTTCTGCTGCGTTGATTCTTTTGTCTGAATTTTCTTGTTTTGCTATGTACATTTCTACCAAAAGAGATTATTTCTGTATTTCATTTTCACCCTTTGTAATCGATTTGTACTCCCAACCACTGCCTCAAATGTACTTATTCCTTAGTTTTCTGTTTGGCTTGTTTTTCAAGAAATTTTTTGCTTTCATATTGCAATAAAAAGGACTCTGCTCACGAAAGTTTTAACTAGCTGAATTTTGGCTAAGGGCTTGCCTCTGGCTGACTGCTGCCCTGTAAACGCATGCTAGCAGCCAGCATAAAGCATCATCTCCACTGTAGTAAGGATGCCCAGACGTCTAAGCCACAAAAGGCTTTTGAGCCTTTTTCACTTGTTCACTGTTTGTTGCTTTAAAAAAAAAAAAAAAAAAAAAAAAAAGGTGTAGAAAGTAACAAAAGAGAACAAGTTGCTTTGTTTTATTGCAACATTTCTACATTTCTGACCTCTAGGATGTTTGCAATTAGATGTGGAGCTGTCGCCAGCCTCCAGGTCAACATCCTCCCCAGGACCTTGGGAATGTGGCAAGCCCAGCAGGGCAGGATGGGGTTAGCAGTGATGCACAGAGGCCAGGTTATCTCCCACCAGGAGATTTCTCACCAAGCTTCAGCACGTTTCCAGCCCCAAGCACCACAACCACTTCCAGCAGTAAGATGTCCACTTTAGGCAACATGTTAGCTGGGAAATCAAAGCTGGTTCCTTGTAATATGCTGGCACTGCCACAAAGGGGATCCTTCTTACACCGTGTGCTTGGCCTACATGAAAGTAAATTATTTAACTTATGTATTTTCCATAGCAATAAATTCTCAGAACTGAGGAACTCGAACCGTTACTTGATCAGAAAATAGCTTGAAATTTTCTCAAACTGCATGTGCACCTGATTCATTCTTTCAAAGTCTTTTTTGAACCAGAACTGAAACCGTGACTAAAATAACTGTGTCTAGATATTGGTTTAAAGCTGTGGTTCAGTAAAGAGTGATGTGGTATGACAGGTAATTTTGCCTCCTCCTTACCCTTTGCCCTGCCTCTCTAAAGCCAACCACAAGTCAATTCTACAAGCTGAGATGTACTAATCTGCTTATTAAATCATTATATGCCCATGTCGAAACATCTCTAGTCACAGCTGAACTTGGATCAGAAATAAGTTGGAAAATACAAGGGCGCATACCTAAATTTTGCAGGCTGCTATGGGAACGTATTCTCATCTGCTTGACAAACACACAAAAAGTGAGATTGTGCCATGATATTATTATGCCTCTATCAGATATAACGACTATCTAGATGTGGGATACTTAAAGGGCTCAGTTCTCCCCATGCTTCCACTAACTGGACTTTATGAATTTACATTTACAGGTAAACTAAACTGGATCTCAGCACAGGGGTCAACGGGTTACAACAGGTCACATCCCAAGTCACCTACAGAAAGCCTTCCCGAACGTCTGCACTGCTCACCACAATTTCTTCACCCACTAAAGTTCCTGCACTGATGCGTGCAAATTTAGAGGCCGCCACCAGCATACTCCAGGCTGTGAGATACAGCCAGGTTGGTACAGAGAAATGCCAGATCATAAATGATAAAGTTAGTTACTGTCCAGCATCATCTTTTAAACCCCTGTGCCTTTGGCTGCTTTCCTTAGGGTCTGGCTTATTTTATAATAAAACATTCCTGAATTTCACTCATCAAGAGCTCCTTTTTTTTTTCCCACTGTTAGCCACATATGGGCTAAGAAAGCTCAAAAATTTGGGACTTTATTTACATTTGATGAATAACAAAACAGAACAGATCTAATCTTATCTAATCTTAGCTCAGTACAAGTTAAAATTTTCTCATTGAAACTCCCTGTGCTTTGCAAGCTACTGTAGAAACCCATTTTCATCTGCTTGGCAAACACACAAAAAGTGAAAACTGGGCCAATGCTGGAGAAAAGAAGCAGCACCCAAAGGCTGGGCTCCCTCTCGCTTCATTGTTGTTTGCCTGCCAAGTGACAGACCCAGTGGAGACACAGATGCCTGAATCTGGCCTTCGGCAGAATTTGTCAACCAAATCCAGAGCAGCAGTGCTGGAAACAACTGGCCAGTCCCCACTTCTCCTGGGGCAATGTCTGCAATTTCAAAACTGCCTTGGCTGACTGAGATTTTCTATCTGTCCAAGAGCAGCAGCAGTGTGTTTGGGCCATGCATAACACGTGCTGGAGAGCACCCATGATCCTGGAGCAAGAAATCCCCCAGGCCCTGCAAGCAGCTGGGGCTGGAAACCTTCCTAGCAGCACTGGTGACACAAGGGTGTGGGGCAGCATTCCACACTGAGCTTAACAGAGACACCACTTGCCTGAAGTCAAAGGGTTCTACTGACCCTCATTGAACTGGACCCCCAGTGACCACCCTCTTCATGGCACTTCCCACCCTGTCTGGTGAGCACTACAGATGGACGAGTTGCCCATGATATTGTTCCCTAACGCAACTCAGCCAAAAATAAGCTGCATTCACTTCAAAAATACAAGAAATAGGCCTTGCCTTTTGTGCCTGACACCCTTCACCTGGAAGGGGATGGTAAGCAAATGCACAAGCAACCAAACCTTCTGTCCAGTGATGGCAGGGACACAGCAGCAGCCAGAAGCCTCTGTCTTCTGGCAGAAGCTTTGGGTGGGTCTTTGGTGCATGACCAGGGCCACATCTACCTCTGTGACAGGTAGAGTGTGAAAGATTTGGGACAAACCTTGTTACCTAATTTGAGATCTTCAAAGAGAGATGTCTATACCTGGATTAGCACCTCTATAAGCAAAGGAGAAAATAAGGCACTTTTAAGACACAGATCATCTTAATTTATATGCTGCCATCTGCCTCGTCCCAGTTTTCTCTCTCTCTAGCATTTACTGTCCTATAAGCTCTGTCAAGCAGGATGGCCAGAGCTTCAACGTTTGTCTGTTTGCATACAGGGCCAATGTTGATCATGGTAAGAACTGAAAAATATCCTGAAACAACCTCGTCATACCTGCCGCCTGTTAGAGAAGTCTAAATAGTTACCGAAAGCTTCCAGTGCCACCCACCCCCTTGTCCCTTTGCCATTTTCAGTTTTTGCTCTTGCTGGGTTTTGTCCCTTCTGCATTTACCAATGTCTGGTGAGAAATGGCTGTGTTCTGAGCTCTTGCTGACAGCCTGGGTTTTTTTCATCTTTTTGAGGGCGTCTTTTGTCACTCCCTTCACAGATTATCCCTCTTCATCTTACATTTATATTGCCCGTCTTGAGCAACCTCTTGGATGAAACTGTAGGAAAAGCTATCGCCTTTGTATGTTAAGCCCACCACGTCTACTGAGGGTCATTTGTAAATGAGAAATAGGAGAGGAGAGGGGTTTGGGGCTCTCTGACGAAAAAACTACTGCCAGGCTTCTCCTAAAGTGGCCTGGAAAAACGCATGTGTGTGTGTAGGCTGGTATTGTCACCATGTTGGCTTACTCTTCCACCTGATAATTATTTTTAAGAGCCCAGTAAGGAACTGGCACAAAGCCACAGTGGAGCTTGTTTCCCAGTCACCCAACATGCTCACCCCAGTATGGGCTCTGCCCTCTGGACTGCCTCTGCCCCAGCCCTCCTTCCCCACTGCCCTGTGCCATGCTGTTCTGGCCCATCTCCCACTCTCCCACCCATCTTCACCTAACAGATGTTTCCAGCTCCTCTCCTTCTTTCCATACCAGGTGATGAAGGGGAAGGGGAACAGTGAGAAGTTCCTATGAAGGAACAGGGATGAAGGTTGCTTTGGGCTCCTGGGGGCTTTCTGCTCTCCCTCCTCGTGGCAGCCTGTAGTAGAAGACGAGGAGGCTGGGACAGCTTTGTCCCCACCATGGCCAGCTCAGAAGGATGGCAGAAAGTTGAGGAGAGGGTATTTCAGTGTGCAGGGCCAAAAATGCATCACCAGTAAATGGTGTATTTAGAGCTACTTAATCGTGTTATCTTCCCCTCCAATGAGTCCATGGAGCAGGTAGGAAAGGTGACTTTTACCTCTGGATGAAGAAGAAGAGCTGGGGTCTTCACAAGGGCAATAGCGTGGGGCCTGTGCTCAGATGTCACCACAGACCACCCATGGATGGGAGATGTGACCTCGGAGACCCAGCCCTACAGTCATGTCCCATCCCACTCTGGCAGGCACTGGGTTCAGTGGGTTGACGCTGGGGTCTGGAGCACCCCATCAGTCCCTCACCATAGCAAAAACCCACATGCAGCCATCCCAGGCTGGTGCAGCTCAGGGCTGACGTGTCCAGCACCCAGGTTAGCCCCTGGGGCAGGCAATGAAATCTGGGAACATCCCTGCTCCCCTGCCCTTGCCCTCTCTCGCTGCATGCTCCCTCCCAAGCCACTTCTGCCCTGCTGCAGGCTCCCAGAGGTGCTGGCTGATTTTGATCTGGCTCTTCCAGTTTTGTTGCATTCCCGCTAGAAGCGCAACAATCGCAGCAGATCCCTGTCACGCAGGAAGGCAAACAATGGGTTTGCTGCTGTGTCTGTAGCAGAGTAGGAGAAACACAGTTCCAAGGCTGCTGTGCAATTCTTTTGCATACAACTTTCATTTGCTTTGGACCACATCCTTGTGGTTACATTTAAACAAAACTCCATCTGAAGTTGATGGGTGTTTTTCCTGTAGAAATTTGGAGTTTTCTGTAGCATTCCAACCCCTTTTCAAAGCAAACCTCTATCAAGACTGGGATGAACCAGACTGGTCTGGTTAGGGAAATTTTGCCTCTGTTCATCCCTCTGATGAATGTTCACACCTGCCTTCTCGTCCCAGAAAAAAAAAGATGCTTCCTTCACACCTGGGGGCATGGGAGCAATCTTATGAAAACAACAGGGAAAAAAAATATGTTGGCTTTCTCTTTCCCCCCTCCCCTCCTAAATAAAGCAGGACAGACTTGTTAGCAATCCTGGGGCTTCCTGGACAAACCACCAGAACTCCAAGCATGTCCTCACTGCCCCATAGCTGCAAAACCTGCTTCCCCAATCAGATTAGGGCTGTGTTGGCTGTTGGGATGGAGAAGAGCCTGGAAGGCTTCCAGGCAATTTTCTCTTCTCGGAGACGGGCTGCCATGACGATAGTATTGCTCATTTGTCAGAAAGGATCAGCTCTGCTGGTGTCATCCCACCGCAGTGCAGGCCCTCAACCAAAGGGGTGAGGACAAAACGATCTATTTAATCAGAGAGAAGCAAATGATCACAACTGCATTACCACAACTCCTCCATCTAAGGGAAGGATGCAACATTTCAAAAAATAGCCCAGGAAGACCCCAGCTGCATCTGAACCACAAGTGGCTGTTCTCTGCTGTGTAGCCTTCAGACCTGCTGTGGTTCAGCCTGGCTGGAGCTCTTCATCCCCTGTGTTCATGCCCAGTGGAAACGAGTTCATGGGAGGGATGGGGTGATAGGGACAGAAGGTACATGCCTGCACCGGAGTTTGCCATGCAGTTGAGCTGCTGGATTGAAAGAATGAATGCTAAGAGACAGTGATGCGCAGAGAGATAAAATGGCCCTGTGGCAATCTGCTACAAGAGAAGCATCATTCCTCCTGCCCCTCCCCAGCACACATGCTTCTGAGGGCTCAGGAGTAAGAGCTTTGCTCCTTCCAGCTCAGGACTAGCGAGGAGTCCAGAACTGACTTTTAAGAGAGTGGTTTTGGTGCTACTAGAATGTCACTTTCCACATTCTGATGGAGCATTCTTCAGCCAGTGACTTCAGAGCTGCCTTCGTGGACCCACTGGTGCCCCAAAAGCCCTCCTCTTGTGCAGCTCAGGGATCTCTGGGGCAGCTCCCTTATTGCATGCCTGCATAGCTGTTTCCCTCCACCCTGACTCATTCACTCACAAGCGGATTCATGTTTTCCTGCTATTTATACACACATCAGCCACCCCAGTTGTGCACTAGGGTGCATGATGCATGCTATCATGACCTGACATCTTTCCCCATATATGTGCATACTTGACTAGACCACGAGTCAATGCAAGCAGAATCACGTGGGATGCTCTTTTGAGTGCCAGGCGTGCGTTCAAAGCTGCCATCTGTTGGGACCTTCTACTAAGATATGCCTACGTGTATATTCACAAGCTATTACATGATGCTCTCTCATATCTGAATGAACCAGACATTCAAATGAATTTAAATGAATTTACCCATATAATGCTGCTTCAAACCCTAGTCCCAGGAAGAAAACAAAGCACAGAAATATCACACCCAATGTTTTCAGTGGTGACTCCCAATCTTGAGTGTCTGCTTTGGTTTGTGTCTTTGGTTTGTGTTGAGGACTCCACTGTTTACTGGATTTTTCATGTAAAGTCACAATTAATGTCAGTAGAAGTTCTTCTTGCAGATAAGGGAGGAATATTAAATAGATCTGCAGTGCAGAAAGAGATGATATTTTAGCTAATTTTAAACATTTTGGTTAGAAAATAACTCTTTAGTTGGCTAGTGCCTAGGTTCCAGAGATTTCAAAGTACTCTGCTCAACACCCAGGCAGAAGACTTCCTACCACTGACCTGAGGCTCATCCTGACGGGACCATCATAAGCTAAGTGACAACCTGCCTTTCAGGACAAGCCATTGGAACAAAAAATCAACACAGTGCAGAGGAGTCAGAGTCTTACCCAAATATACAAGATCTGCCAAGTCTGGATGAAACAGTTAGGACTGCTTGGAGTTGGCACCCCAAGCAGGGCTGAGGGGCTGAGCTGAAGTCACAGGAGCAGTGCCACAGGCCATGGACTGACTTATCTTCAGTCCCCACAAAAGTCCTTTTATGAGCTACCAAGACCAGAGACCAGTCTGGTCTATCAGACTTACTGACAGCACTAAACAACTCAAGTCAAATCATTGCAAAAAAATTGTAACCATCCGAAAGGAGACTTCTCATTTAGAAGAGATTTATCCAGTCTATCTGAAGAGTATCAGATCTCCAGCCTACCAAGCAGACACATCTCCCAAGGTTCCTCTGATGGAACAGCATCAAAATTACCTCTTGCTCTTCCCACCATCTGGCTGTAAGATCCATGAGGGTGACCAGACACTTTCTAATCTCCCTCTTTTGAAGAGGACAGCAGTTTGTCTCAGATGGGTGTTCATAGAGATGATCAAATGTATTTTTATTGCTATTATGGGCAATTAGCATAGAAGCATTTATCAAATCTCTTTCAGATTTCCTCTGAACCACGGTGAATATACCAGGGAGTAATTCAGATGTTTTTCAAGCACTGAAATGGAAATAGCAGCAGACTCATTCAAACAAAAGATGAATGTACCTTCTCAACCTCCCTTACTGCTGGCTGCTGGATTGGTGCAATTTATTTGGACTAGACTTTGCTAGGAGTATTGGAGATGGACATGCTTTGAAGCAGCATCACCATAATACCGCCTTCACCTTGGTTTTACAAAGTATTTAGTTGAAGACACCTTGTGCAAAGCAGCCAGCTTGCCTGTAATGAGTAGTCAGATCTGGCTTCGTCTTCAAATCTCATTTCAGGAAGTAATCTGGGGTTTTCATGCATGCTCCCGCTCTCAGCAGGACATTCTCATTCCTGTTTGAAGAGCAGAAATCAGAGGAAAGCAGCATTTTGGTGATAAGCATATGCTAGCAGGCACGCTGCTGTAAAACTTGCAACAAAGGCTTTCAAAGCCAGCGCAGTGCTGTAGCAATTATTTTCACAGCATCTATCAAACTATAATTCTTGGAGCACTGACAGTGAGAGAGCTTGTCACACCTCTTCGCACCTCCCTGAAGGTTTATTGCCAGTGCAGTTTGACTGGTTACAGAAAAGGATCTTGATATGGCCAAAGGCACCCCCTCTAAGGCAAATATTTACAGGAGGGTTGTTGCATTGGTTGCCTACTCTGTCCTCCTGTCCTTCTAAGCTTTTGCTTCTAGCACTGCCATCGAGCAAGAGTAAGAAACAAAAGGTTGGCAGCAAGGACAAGGAAAGGTGACACTGCGGGAGTGGGAAGATGGAAGGCAACTGAGGCTGTGCAGGAGGCAGGACATTCATGAATGGCAATGCCAGAGGGACATCCACCCAGCACTGCTCCCCAGGAGGACATCAGCACCCCGACAGGGTCAGGAGGGGTTGTCCACATTGCCCCTAAGGGCCAGCAGAGCGGGTGACAGTGCAGAAGGTGGCTGTGGCAGCAGCAGGCAGAGGGGAAGGAGGACCTGGCAAAGGTACTGGGGATTGCCCGCAGTCTCACAGCATCACCCTGGGAATTCGTGGGCTGGAAACATCTCTTCCTCTTTTGGGTTGCCTTAGTGTAATTCTGCAACTAGACACTGCAGCTGTGTCCTAGGGACAAGGGAGAAGTCCAGGCAAAACAACAGCTGAAACAAAAAATCAAAACCAAGAACAAATGGGAAGGGGTTAGAAGCAGTGCAAACAAGAGCAAAAAGAGTACAGAGAGTTGGGACTCTCCTGGAAAAAAGTACATTGCCCAGCACGGAGCAGGTGGGGTCTCAGTTCTCGATGAAGGAGTGCTTTGAGAAGTTTTTTACTACTGAGATGCATTTTAATTTTAGCAACATTGTTCAGGCTCAGGATTCCAAACCACATGCATCAGATCCTTGAGTATCAGGAAGTCAGCTTGAAAACCATAAAAGACTTTCCTTTTGTTTGTTTGTTTGCTTTTATTTGTTTGTTTATATGCCTATTTGTAAAAAATGGTAGCTTTTTCCAGTTTGCCTTCTGGTTGCTGAGCCTGTAAGGCTAATTCAATTTGCATTTTAAGGTCTTATTTTATAACAGCTTTCAAAATCATAGAATTAAAGAATGGTTTGGGCTGGAAGGGATCCTTAAAGATTATCTAGTTCTAACTCTCTGTCATGGCCAGGAACATCTTTCCCTAGATCAGATTGTCCTAAATCCTTTTTTAAAAAAAAGCTCTGATTTTCTCAGAATCAAAACATCCCAGTAGTTGCAAAATGCCAAATAGTGTAATGATAGCAATCAACTAGCAAGCTAGGGAAACCTGACTTTAGTGCTCATGAAGATTTCTGACGAATCACAAATAGTTCTCACAGTGATTACATTGATCACTTTATGCACTATTGATCAGGATGCTATTTTAGGTGCTGTATACGTGCTGTAAGTACGGTCTTCTAATGTTGCAGACACGGTACACATCAAGAAAATTGACTGTCTTCATGTGTTTATAGATTCTGGTATTCTGAAAACTGGAGTTAATCATGTGCTGAAGAATGGACGTCATGGTCTGATGAACTTCAGTCAGCCCTGGGAATGACGAGGGCAGGTAAATCCAAAAAGAATGGAGGCACTGTGAGACCGGGACTGGTGTGCACGTTTTTAGAGGGATGCTCTGGGGGGAGAGGTGAATGGGGCTGAAAGTCAGACCTGGAAGTGTGCAGTTCTGCCTGCCCCTCACTGCAAGTGGGCTGGCAGTAAGGGATGTAGTTGGGGGATGCGGTCAGCTTGCAAAATGGGTGAGATTAACAAGCTTGGGCTGGAGTGGAAAAGCAGAATTAAATCATTTGTGGTAGGATGGAAGTTTTTCCTCCCAGAAGTTCACGAGACAAAGGTAAAACAGGGCCCAGTGCTAGGTGAAAGGTGTCCACTCACCTGAGCTGCTGCCCGATGTGTTCCTTCAGTGTCAAGGGAAAAACTTTTTCTGTTATGTTTTTGCTGGGTGTGTTTGTTTGTTAGTTAGCTTTTATATTTGTTAACTTGCTTGTTTAAAACTAAGGAAACTTTCATGGCACTGATGTTTTTTGGTATCACACACGAACATACGCAAAATCTGATCCAAGGATATTGTAGATCAACGTGCTGCCCCTGCTGCCGCATCACATCGGATGCAGCTTTTGCAGTGGGGCTCAGCATGGTTTTCCCATTTTAGATAATTCTGCTTTGATGAAGAACAGGCAAAGAAAAAAAAAATGAGAAAAGTGCTGTGAGCCCACATGCCAGGAGGCCCCCAGGTATCAGCACAGGAGAGTGCATCATCTCTTTGCCTTCAGAGAAACAGAAGCAGCGCTGTCTCTCCCTGATAGCTCCTCACATGCCCTCACTCTGACTTTGAGAGCTACCTGGGTGCCTGTTCACAGTGCCTCTACCCATCAGCACTACATCAAAAGGGTTTTTGTTGGGTAGGAAAATATGACTGTGGGAAATGGTCTGCACCATGTTTGATTAATGCCGCTGTTGGGGTGCATCTCTGAGCCACTGAGCTGTCTGAAAACTTTGCTGAGAGCAGCTGTGTATCTCAGTCATTCCTGCAGCTTTCCCATTTCACTGCAGCCAGCTTAATTCTGGTGTTGCTAGTATATGTCATCTTAGAGAATTTAAACCCCACAAAGTCCTGCTGACGAGAGGATTAGAAGAGCCTGTCTACTAGTGGATTATGTCCATGAATGAAAAATAAAATTAAACATAAATCACTCACTTTCTGGTGAAAATGATGCAATTCTGTGGATGCAAACTTGAAATGATTATCTGTTGTGCACCCCTAAATGATAATGCTCTGTTCCAGCTGTTCTCTCAAGGCACCTTTCTGCAGAAAGCCAGAGGATGTGTAGGCACCACCGCAGATTTCTCCATCATCTGGTCAAACATAAACAAACCCAAAGTGCTTGTAGCTAGTCACCACTTGAGCTACTCACCCTCACTTCCCGTTTATTCAGTGGAGAGAACCACATGCTTTTGGAAAGTGAGTCTTCTCATCTTAAGACAGGTCAGAAATTGTGCCACCGGAGTGCCCAATGCTCTCCGCTGGCTGGAAAAGATGTCTGGGAGACCTCTGATGGAGACATCTGCACGTGCCTTCGGATGTGGCAACGTACGGCACGTCTCAGCAGACAGAGCAGGCAGACGGGGCTGCGGCCCTCTTGCTCTTGTAGCAGGAGCACCAACAGGAGACGTGCAGTTTCGTGAGCAGGGCACTCCTCCGACCCCACATCCCTGCAGTATGTGTATATAAATGTGTGTACATGCATAACCCAACAAAATAGGACCTGTTTATATGTATATGTGTGTGTATATATGTGTCTATATACTAGACCCATATTGTTTTATCCATCAGATTCAGGCATCTCCAATTTTAAGACAATTTCCTCTCTAAGCATGAAATGAGAGATATCAGAAGAATCCCACCTATACCCATTGGGCCTTTTATCTGTTTCCTAACTGCTCAAACATGAAAATGTTTGATTCCAGCAAGCAGCCTGGGACTTTGGGTCTGCATATGGATTGACGTGACTCAAGCAACCAGCAGGAGCTGAAGCAGATACTCATTTGAGTGTGAAGGCACATGCAAACACACACTCCTAATACTCATACCAAAATGAATAGGATGAAATGAATGCACCACCACACAGAATGGTCAGAAAACTGCATATTTAATCCATGAAAAAGTCAAATAACTCACTTGTAAGCCTAGCAGGAATACTGTGCCTGTCCAAATCATGTGTTTAGCCTGGGCTTCACTCCAAGTTTTACTTCCCAGCAACACGCTCCCATCTGTGGCACCCCCAGCATTTGGGGGCAAAGCGAGAAGGTGATGCAGACCTTAGTAACAGAGGCCTGACAGTATGCCACAGATCATTGTGTCTGAATGCTGCAGAGCATTGTGTCTGAAACACAGCTCACGGGTACTGAGCAAACCATAGACACAGGGAGCAAGGGCCTGGACAGTCACTAGATCTGGTGGCTCAGTATTAGCTGACAAAATCCAGTTGTTTCTCTGCAGTGCACTGCAATGTATACGTCTGCATCAACACAACGTGGTGCTTGGCTTTGACTTTAGCTTTTGACCTAGACTGTGACTTAGATCTTCTCTTTCCCATTGACCATCCTGACTAACATCTGTATGGGAGCTACAGGAATCATGGTACCCTCCCAATACTCACCTCACTGTGTGATCCGTGTGCCCTGCTCATTTGCTGCCACACTGATGGTCACGTGCCTATGCATGGGCACTCTTCTATAAGAACATTCACTGGTTCCCTGTGAACACTCAGGATATTTCAGAGTCTCAAAGATCCCAGATGGCAATTTTTTTCAGTCTGTGAACAAAAATAAATAAATAAAGTAAGAACAAAAAAATACTAGGCACAGAATTCTAGTTCTTATTTTCTTCTGAGCTTCAGTCTTATTTCCTAATTCAGGTTCTCAAACTCATTAAGTTGCTAGTTTGGGAACTTATCTCCTACTTATGTTCCCAGTTTGGGAACTTAACTCTCCAGTCCCCTACTTTTCCCCTACACAGCTAAGAGTCTGCACCACAAGCCTGCTTATTACAACATTAAATAGTGCTAAAATCTCTCTTTGTTTAGTTTTTTTCCTTGACACAGTCATTTCTGCAGAACATCCCTCTTACCTCTGACAACACCCCAGCTCAGATCTTCCTAAGGACCATGTATTCTTCATGCTCTTATAGGGAGACACTGGAGTGGTGACAGATAGAAGCAAAGCCCCATGTAGTTTTGCCAAACAAAAGAACACACTGAGGTGGCAAGCCAGAAATCTGTGCCTGAGTACCATCAAGGTCACTTTTGGAAAAGACAGTCTGGCCCTAATGAAGCAGGGTTCTCCAAAGCTTCCTGGACAGAGAGGTGTTCCATCAAATCCATTTCCTACATGGCATGGAGTTTTCAGTCAGGATGGAACTGAAGGCAGCTGATGAAACTCTGGGACAAACAGTTCTCTTTCACATAGGCCAGGTCAGAGACAGGATGCCTTGCAACACCTGAGAGGCCTTGCTGTGGCTAAGGCAACTGAAAAACTGGCCACTGTGCCACTTTACAAATTGGCTCGAGGCCTGCTTGTTCCCATCCACCTAGCTCTGCTCAGCACAGCGAAGGACAAGCTAATTTCAGACTCATAAGTGGATGTCCTTGAGGTGTTTGAGGCTGATGCCTTGAGACAAAGGAAAAGGCCCGCAGATCAAAGCACAGCTTTGATCATCCAGGAAGTTACTTTTACAAGCTGGACTTTACAAGAATTTCACAGATTTAAGCATAATAAATAGGGCATGGAGCAAGAGGTGACATAGCTTGAGACTGAATTTGTAAATTCAGAGGTGGCTTTCTCAACTTGGTGGCTGCTGAGCTGCATGATTTATGGCTTTGTCTGTAGGAGGTAACCCTACTGTTAATAGGAAGTGACCTACTGGTTAAACAGGAGAGGAGGGTGCCTGTGTCCCATGGTCTTTCTTCCCACATCCTGTCTTTTGCTGCCAGCATTATGTTTCAGATTGACTTCAAAGGTTGATAGGAAGCTCCATGTCTCTCTGAAGAGCCTTGAACCCGATACTGGCATAGGAGCAATGCTCTGTGTTGGGTAGCAATGGGAATCCTTCTTCCTGTAGATGAAGCCAACAGCCCATCCAACATATGGGGCTGGTCCTCTGCAGGGAGGCCCATGTGGGCTGCTAGAGTTGGGAAAAAGCCATAAGGGAGATGGAAAAAGGAAAATTCTGTTTGTCTTAACAGGGTTGTGGCAGATGCAATGATGGCACACAGTCTTACTTGGGTAACCTTGCTGGATGACACAGAGCAGAAAGTACACAGGGGGTTGATGTATTGCTGGTGGATGGACTGGTCCAAGTGATGAAGTGAAACTACATTTTCCAGATTCCTTGCTTTTTTTGCACTAAAACATTTATTTTTTTAATCAAGGGAAGTGTCTACAGTGTACAGAGGTATAGGCTGCAACCTATCTGCTATTATCCTCCAATGCTGTTACTAGCTATAGAAAACTCTTTGTTAGACAGATGCATACATGTGCATTAACATATACTCTTATGACTTATTTTTGCAAGAATGCTGCTGCTGGGTCAGCTTCATCCTTTGGTGAGTGCTTTTCCTTGTGAATGTTACCCATCTTTCCTGGGGCGTGACAAACCCAAAGAGTTTTAACAGGAATGATCATGACCTCAGCTGGCAACAAGTACCGCCAGTGATGGGTAGAAAAACTACCCTTTTTGCCCAGAGAAATATTAGCAAAATGTCCCTGAACCGCAGTGGGATGCAGGAGCCCCATAATGCTTCAAATGCTACAGCAGTGCACACCATGGTCACTGAGAGACAAAATCTGTCAGCTAAAGTAGACTTCAATGTTTTGTTCTGACCCTTCCCCAGGTTCTGTAAGTACGCATCATCCAACACTCATAGCTTTGAATATCTATATTTTTAAATCACCCTGACAGATGTGAGGACTGGAGGCCAAGCTTTCAGCCATGTCTCAGCAAGTGTAGATCAGTCAAAGCCATGGCAATCGTGGCTGGGACAGTTGTGCTGGTGGTGCGGCTGCTGTGGGAGGCAACCGGGCTGTGCAGGCCCGATGTGCCACAGCTCTTCCACCTGAAGGTGATGTTGAAGAGTCTGGCAGACAGCCAGTAACTGCACACATGAGTTGGAAAGGGTGGGAACCACTGACCCAGTTTTATGTATGTCCAGACAATCACCCACAGGAAAAATTCACACTGAGAACAAGCACTTTTTTTTTTCCAAGCTTGAGTTACTCTGGAAAACAATTAAAAAAAAAAAAAAAAAAAAAGTAAAACATGAGCAGAGCTGGAGTTCTTTTCCTGACACTCTCAAAAACAGTCATTGTTTTCCCTCTTCCTGCACTGCTAAATCATGTTGCAAGTCTTATCACACTTTGGCTTGGTTGGACAAGTCACATGTCAACAGCAAGGCAAAGTCACGCTGAAAACAGCACAGCCCTTTCTTGTAGATGTACCTGTGCTTGCGGCACTGCCAGCAAGCCACAGCCTCCACTTCAATATCTGCAATATTTGCATCTTGCCCCTGCAGCCTGAAGTGTATTTCCTAAGTCAGGAAGATCATGTAAATATTCTCCAGCAGACAGCAGAACTGACTTTCAAGTGGCAAGGCAGAAATATTCTGTGCTGCAGAGCTCCCCTCTCACCCACAAATAAGGAGATGAAAGGATGATTTTGGTTGTTCCTACAGAGCCAACATATGTGTTTCAGGGGTCATTAATTTGAAATCCATCCTTTTGGAAAAAAGATTAAGAGCAGCACTGTACCTTATCCTGAATCCCCTGCCAAGCTTTGTTTAGAAATAGTATTTTACAGATGACTTTTTTTTTTCTTCTCCTATGTGAAAATTCTGCTTGCACACCACAGAAGCCGATTACACACAGCAAAGAGCCTGACTGCATAACAAGTTCCATCCTATACTTGCATAAGCATGCTAAAAAAGTCCAGCTTCTCTTTTTATTTTAGGATCTGCTCAGGCAGTGGCAAGAGGTTGAATTCCTGCAGCTCAGCAAGCAGCACCGCATAGGAAGCAAGCTGTGTTCTGGCCAGCCACCTTCGGGGTGGCTGCGGTCCCACATCAGCATCTGGTGGCTTTGGGCCACCCGCATCCTGCCAGAGAAATTCGCCCAGCCCTTCTCCTCCTTTAACCCCTTCTGATGAGAAACTTCCAGTCTCATGGCTATGGCATTTTGCCCAAGGGGCTGAGGATGGAAAGAGTCACTTGGGAAAGAAGCTGGCGGAGAGGCAAGAGATGGCTGGGTACCATGGCTGGGCAGGGACCCATGGCTGAAGTGTCGATCCTGGGGAAGAAGGAGCAGAGGCGGGGAGATGTGGAGTCTGTGGAATGCTGTAGTGCCATTCTAAAGAACCATAGCATGACTGAGGCTGAAAAGGACCTCTGGAGGTCATCTGCCCAGAGCAGGGTGCCCAGGGCCATGTCCAGGCAGCTTTGGGAGACCCCCAAGGAGGAGACCCCATAGCCTCTGGGCAGCCTGTGCCAGGGCTCCGCCACCCGCACAGCACAGCAGTGCTCCTGGTGCTCAGGGGGAGCCTCCTGTGCTCCAGGCCGTGCCCATGGCCTCTGGGCCTGGCACTGGGCACCGACCGCTGAGCAGAGCCTGGCTCCGGCCTCTGGGCACCTCCCTTCAGGGAGTTGTGGGCACGGGTGGGATCCCTCTGAGCCTCCTCTTCTCCAGCTGAGCAGCCCCAGTTCTCTCAGCCTCTCCTCACAGGAGAGGTGCTCCAGACCTTTGACCATCTTGGTGGCCCTGTGCTCGACTCTCTCCAGTCTGTCCAGGTCTCTTTTGTACTGGGATGCCCAGAACTGGACCCAGCACTCCAGATGTGGCCTCACCAGTGCTGAGTAGAGGGGAAGGATAACATCCCTCAACCTCCTGGCAATACTTTGCTGTTAGCAAGTCAGCAGCCAAGGATACCATTAGCCTTATTTGCTGCAGGGCACAGTGCTGGCTCACACTCTACTTGATGTGCATCAGGACACTGGGACAGCTGCTTTCCAGCTGGGTGTCCCACAGCACCCACACTGTTGCGTGGGGTTGCTCCTCCCAGGTGCAGGACTTTGCATTTCTTCTACATTCCTGTCAGCCCAGCTCTCCAGCCTGCCGAGGTCCCTCTGGATGGCAACGCAGCCCTCTGGTGTCTCAGCCACTCCTCCCACTTTTGTGTCATTTTCATGCTTGCTGGGGGTACGCTCTGCCCCATCATCTAGGTCATTAAAGAAGCTGTTAAACAGGACTAGGCCCAATATTGACCCCTCCTCCTTCTCTCTGGATGCCACAGGCTGATCCAGGAGCAAACCAGGCTCGCAGAAATGTGCTAACCCCACTTGTGATGGGGCAAACGCACATTTTGGCCTTTTGAACCAAGAAGGGATGGGACAGAGCAGAGCTGAGCTAAGCTGAATCTTTCCAACTTGCCATAAGAAATGCATGAAGAGCAGGATTAGGGGTGTGGAGGGGAAGGATATTTTGGGGCCAGAGAGGCTTGGCAGGAGGTGAGGGGATTGCATATCTGGGGACCCACTGGGGGCAGGACTCACTGGGAGGGCAAATTTGTGTGTGGGTCTTTCACAGTGCAGGTAGTCGCCTCCTGTGAGTGAACCATGCCTGGTACTAGGTACTGTAGGGGGATTTTATCTTGCCTGTGTCTCTCAAGTGGTCATTTCACATAGCCGCCTACATCCGACTAAATTACAATAAGCTTCAGGGCACTGTTTACTTTGTCACTGTTGACAACAACCCATTCTGAGACTTTTTTTACTTATTATTTGTGATCTGAAATTGACTAATGCAATTCATCCCAGAACAACTGAAAATAGTTCAGCTTGCAGCCTAATATTAATTCAGTCAATGTCTAAATTATTCATGAGTGAAAAATAATCTGTATAGCTCTGCATCTGAAGCAGGAATGGAGTAATCAATTCTGAGAGGTTTGAGATCATGAGAGGAGCAGGATTCATAGAATCATAGAATCACAGAATGGTAGAATCATAGACTGGCTTGGGTTGGAAGGGACCTCAAAGATCATCTAGTTCCAACCCCCCTGCCGTGGACAGGGCTGCCAGCCACTAGCTCACTAGATCAAACTGCCCAGGAACCCATCCAGCCTGGCCTTGAACACAGCCAGGGATGGGGCAGCCACAGCTTCTCTGGGCAGGCTGTTCCAGCGCCTCACCACTCTCTCAGGGAAGAATTTCTTCCTGATGTCCAACCTAAACCTCCCCTCTTTCAGTTTAAGTCCATTCCCCCTTGTCCTACCATTATCTACTTGCTTAAAAAGTCAGTCCACTTCAGCCTATTTCCTACTGCAAGGTTCCTGAAACACGTTCAAACAACTGTGCTGTCTCTCACTATAAAATACAATATGTGCAAATATGCTGTATCCAGCTTTCTGTCATGCTGAAGACCCTCAGGAAAATTTATGGTGTCCTGAAAGTCAATGGTTTTTTCAGAGAAAACATCTTAGACTGAGACTTCTCTTTGCTCCAAGCATACTGTGAAGTCAGGTTCTTGGGTATGTGACCAAATACTTACGTTCTTCTGCTTCACTAAGGAGTGTTTTAGATAAAAGCTAAATTTCTGACTGAGGAACTACTAATTCTGTCTTGTGACTGAACTCTCAATGAATGCATAGCATAACTAACTCCAGCCCATGCATCATAAGGTTCTTAATTTTAAGGTTATCATAAAACAAAATCTTGTGGGCCATTGTGAAAGAAATGCAAGTCGCATTAAACTTCAGATAATATCCCTCTGTCAACCACATCTGAGTGATCATTCAAGAATTTAAAACTGCAACTGGGAAATCTTTGTCTAGTGTTCAATCAGATAAAGAATTGCTTTGTTTGTTTGTTCTAGTTCTACTGATCTAGAAAATAAATTCCTTTAATGCAACATTACAGAGATAACCATCATATGGAGATACACTTTGATATTTTTAAGTTTCTAAAGTTAGCCAAAATGAAACCTCTCCTGCATTTCTAAAGCTCATGGGAACTAAGAAAAAGTCTTTGTACGTTTTGTAAAGCAGCTTTTAAAATCAAATGCCATATGAGAGGTTGGAACAATTAGAAGAACACACCATTTTCTTTACTGCTAGTCTGTAACTAGAGAAGCATCTTCCAAAGTAAGCATTTGCGTTGTCAGAGGCTATTGATGACACAATATCAGAGTTTAAATAATTTCAATTTTGTTCACTTCTTATGCTTTCAGATATTCCTCATGTTTTTTGTTTGTTTTTTTTTTTTTAATTGAAATATTTTGAAATAATACTTGGAATACCTTGAACATACAAAACAGATTATGAGTTTAATATCTATGCAGTAATAGATAACTCTGGGAAAATATTTGACCTTTTTAGTTGAAATCATAGAGAAAAATAAGCAGTTTTCAATCACATCTTCCTTGTTTTCTCATTTGAAATGGAAGTTCAAATTTGTGGACAAAATAAAACACTTTCATCATAAAAAAAAAATGTATCGTATTAGCTCCTGGCAAAGCTTGGAGTCAATATTACTTATTTTACAGTCATGACAGGTTGAGCTACAGGACTGACTACGGCTAATTGCTGTAATGGCAGCAGCTACAGTGCTGCTAGCAAGAAAAAGATTCCAAGAACCCTGTGCATAAATAATTCCTCCTGTGATCAGCTCTCCCTACTCTCATTCTTCCTCCCAACAGCCCACCCTGACTCACCGAGAAACTCTGTAAGCCCTCTGAAATTACTGATCTGGGTACAGTCGCCTGGACATCCACCCCAGAAACGCAGGGAAACCTCTCCTTTACAGGTGTGTGTGGGGAGGGCTGCCTCCAGGTTCACTGACACCATGTAGGGGTGTGAGGAAATGCGCAGGCATCGTTCATCTGTGCCTGGTTATAACCACTCTGTCTGCTCCATACCTTATGCATATGGGACCAACATCATATCCTGGCAGCACGGTTTAAAGCCCTAACCTGTGTGCTGTGCTCAGGGTTAGAAGCATTTGCTGCTTCTAACCATTGGGATGATGACCCATCCAAAGTCTTCCTCCTTGCAGGCCACATCTTTCCTGGGCTACAAATCAAAAAAAAGGAGCATTGCACCTTACCAAGCAATGTCTCCATCAGGCAGCCTCAGCCCATTTCCCATTTCATGTTTCATTCCATAATGCCTCAGAATAACATGACAGAAGGAACTTCCATATTTGCTATTTTTATTTTATTTTATTTTATTTTATTTTATTTTATTTTGTATGACTGACTTCCATGGGGTCAAATCCCACTCTGTGATGTGAATCCAAAAGCAAAGACACTGAGATATAAAGGCAAGATATATTCACGTATTCAGCACCCCAGTGCTGAAACTCTGCCAAGGCTCAGCGGCCGCAGTGAGCTTTCTGCTTTTGCAGGCAAGAGAGGAATGAAGTCTGGTGCTGTCTCTTGCTGGATGGATGCTCTCAGGGGACGCCCACAGCAGCCCAGCATCCCTCAGAGGTGTCAGGATGTACTCTGCTGGCTGCAAACACAGTTGCAAGGAGGTGCCACTAGCCAGATGTGCAGGCTCTGGCTAGATGTTTGCCTCTGGCCAGATGTGTTCCTCCAGCCCAATGTGTTCTAGCACTGGAGGAGAGACTTGACAAAGTCCCCAGGGTGGAGATGTGAGACCACTGGCAGCTGTGGATGGTACAACTGAAAGGAGAAGGAGGAGTGGGTGTATTCTGCGAGTATCCCACTTGGCTGGGATGAGCAAACCATAGGACAGCACTCCCAGAGTCGAAACGTGACTTGGCTATCTGCTCCCCTCCCAAAACCAGCAGGGATACTTTTGGCTCACCAGTAACAGAGGTTCACACACAAAGCTTGCTGACCAAGTGGTGCGCTGCCTTCCTGGGACTGTAGGCAAGGGATTATCCACATGGAGGCTATGGAGGATGTAAGGCCTGCCCTGGCTTTGGGCTGGATCAGTTGTACTCAGAGCCAATGTGGCAGCAGGATTGAAATGTTGGATCACATACAGCCTGACCATAGGAGAGAAGCCACAAACCAGTGACGATGGAGGGAAAATTAAGAGAAATGAAAAGCATTTTTCTCCAAAGGGATTTGGGAAGAGGACTCTTCTTCAGCTCTCCTGAATGTCTCTGCAAACAAGATGACCTCACCAGGTCATTTCACGATGAGATGAGGATCTGTGGCCTGTCCCTCAAGGTACACTTATGCATTCACGTTACCCTCAGCAGAATTCTGACTATGTAAAGCGAGGGCTGAAATCAGCCCATCAAAAGTGAGTCCAAGTGAAAGAAACTGGTTCTTCCTCTGGGCATGGTATTAAATGGATCTGTCATCCTGGTGTTAATGCTGGTGCTCTACCAGAAAAATATTCCTCCACCTCCGAGGTGATGCCTGCCTGTACATTTATAAACGCCCTTTGCCTTGGGCGGGTTAAATGATCAGAGACCAAACTTAATTAAAATCTCACATCTCGCTGATACAATAAAGCATCTCATCCCATTTAGAATCATGACATCTCTTCCTGTAACTCTGTTACGTTAGGGTGTGGTTTTCCTCCTACATTGTTTCAGTTTGGCTCATGTAGTTTGGCCCTCACCAAGGGGCTACGAAAATCAAAGGAGATAGAAATGATTCTAAAGCTGGCATGCCTGCTCTCCTCTCACAGGCTACCAGTAAGAAACCTAAGAAACAGTGAGACATAAAATGCATAGGAAATTCAGTATCTGTCGGAATCTTAAGCTAATCAGGATGCTAACAGTGATGTTAGTCAGCTTAGTATGTCAGCCAAGTGAAAGGGCTGGAGAAGATCTGCAGAGAGATGTATGAGTAAATATCGATTACAGTGCTATAAGCGTGAGAAGTACTGGAATTTCATGCACTGACGTGATCTGAGCTCCAGAAGCAGGAAAATAACTCAGCAGAAAGAAGGAAAAGGCAGAAATCAGGTTTTTTTTTCAGAATCAGTGATTTTTCTGGGCTTTCCCAGTCCCAGGCACCTAGCACTCTTCCGAGATTAATCGACATGGGTATAATCCAGCTGTGCAGCCACTTTGTGCAGCACATCGGCCAGGCTCTCACTCAGAGATGGCACTTTCAAGAGCATTGCCAGGAACCAAAATAACATGTTGATGCCCCAATATACAGCTGGAGGTGCTTTGTCCTTTTCATCTGGTTCCCACCTGCAACATCATCCTCTATTCTGAGAGAAACCAGAAAGAGGTTTTGTAGTTCATTAAACGGCAAGGATGTGGTGCACATTCTCAGGAAAAGATTTAACCCAGACTCACTCCCTCCACTGAGCAAAATAAGAGGACTGTTTTCCTTTAATTTTGTTCAGAATGAAGGAGAGGACTGTGGAGGCGTAGCCTGGGGAGTTTTTCCTGATGTGAAGATAAACTCTATCAACATTGCTGTCAGAAAGGCTGCTCTGCACTGAGCAGCCCACCAGAGGTGATTTATATCTAATGATTTACAGCTATTAAGCCACATATCATGAGTCTATTGCCTCCCTTTAGTCGGGGAGGACAACTGTAATGTGCTCTGACATCATCCTCGTCTTGTTTATCCACTTACTAAAATAATTTTCACAGCAGTGGTATGATTTAAAATTTCCTCCTGCCCTTTTTTCTTTTTTTAGCCCACATGATTTGTAACCTTTTGTCATAACTCTTAGTACTGTATACACAAGAACATACCTTGGCCTTTCCTGAGCCTTGCAGACTGAGCTGGCCCCATCATAGTGCTGAGGGTTTGGGAAGAGCCTGCACGGGGTACGGTTGTGCTGTGGCACCAGCTGTCCCCAGAGGGACACCACAAACAAGCAGGAGGAGACATTGTGGTCACCGTTTAGCAACACCCAGCAATGGTGGCACTTAGGAGCACTACGACCATCTCTTCTGCAGGTCTTGGTGTTCCCCCTACCTGTTCTTGTTTTGTGTCCAAAGACCTATGAAGTGTGTATAGACCTGGAGTGCTCCAGACAGAATTGGATCAAAATGCACCGTGCGAGCACCTTGAACACAAACCCTGCCTGTCCCCATGGTAAGGCAGGATAGCCCAAAAGCCATCTTCAGTTAGAGTGACATTTACTAGCTCTGAAAAATCAGTTAGGGACTTGTTGCTCCTCAAATCTGGAATTATTTTTTTAGCAGTTTAGTGCCAATTTGCCTTCTGCTTGCTAGACCAAACTAAGCATGGCAAGGACTGCAGCAGGACCAGCTCAAGGGACAACAGCCACCCTGCTCCCACACAACATTGTCCTAAGCGCATGTGCCGCACACATGTATCAGCTTTTTTATTCACAGCGTCACCTTCAGCTGCCTATTCCCCATGGCTCCTCGAGTATTTTTATTTGGGCATTTTCCTGTGGGGTCCTTGTTCTGTGATCACTGGTGGTAGGCCCCTGCATTACCGCGGAGGTCAGAGGCTGGTGGGAATCCTTTTCTCTCCCTTCAGACAAGCTGTAGAGCAGGGCTGACCAGCTGGGCCATGTGGGAAAAAGCCTGTCCGTGAAACCACAACAAGCTGATGGATTGCTGCAATCTGAGTCGCCTGCCAGCTGTACAGGCGGCTCAGCCTTGCCCTTGCAGCTGCTGGAAAGCAACGTTCCTCCTGCAGGCATTTCTTATGACCCTATAAAGTCTCTCCCAACAAACTTCATCACCATCCCTGAGCATTCTCCTTCCCTTCTGTCTTTCTGAAGAGCAGGATTTTTTTTTCCTTGTGTCTCATAAATGTAACAAAAATATTGTATGTTCTTCCTGATCTAAATAATGTGAGCAAGGAAAGCAGAGAACTTCAGCCGAGGTTCCACACTTATGCACTAGAGAATTAGCAGCAACTTCAAAATTCAGTCAGCAAACCTAAATCCACCAACTTGCATCAACCAAGTCACGCTGTTGAATATAGCTCAGAGACACACTGGGATACATGAAGATGTTACTTAGGACATAAATAATCCTTTATGGTAGTGGAAAAATACACATAACACAAATTATGATAAAATCTGCTTCATTGTGTTTCTCGATTGTAAGAAAATCCAAGATGTTGAGATAGGATTATTTCACTAGACCTCACTGGGGACTTTTCAACGAAGACATGAAGATTTTTTTTTTTT
>VXAV01013310.1:0-24007 GCA_013399715.1 Alectura lathami | reverse complement strand
AATATTTCTCTTCCAACAAGTCGCTGCAATATGAGCAAAAGGGGAAAAAATAGCCTTTCATGCTTTCCCTTTTAAAGTTCCTCCTCTGGCTTTTCTACAACCATTTCCCGAAGTACAAGGGGATGTTGCAAATGCAAATCAAGTTTAGGGATTTTTTTAGAGTCCTGTCTATGCAAATGCAGTTATTTCAGAACTCGGGTCTGAGCCCGTCTCCTGCTGCTGCCAGCAGCAGCACTGCGGGACAGCTGTGCCTCCAGGGTGAGTCCCTGTGCCACGTGTGCGGGCCCAAGGATGGCGCAGCTGATGGAGCTGATCCCCGCTGTGCGTTGTGTGAGTTGTACACGCTTGCGGTTCGAGGTGGAAGCGGCTGCCCAGAAGGAGCACGCCAAAGGCAGACGGCTGACAGCCTCCTCCTGGCTCTGTCGTTCTGGTCACACCCAGGTCCTGGGGGTGCAGTGACTGCAGCGCTCGGACCCAGGCATCCCAAGCCCCGGTCGTGCATCCTGTCCCTGGCCCAGTCCCCACCTCTATTCCTGTCTTTACCTGCTGCCCCACGGCCTCCCCCCGCTGTTGGGGGCTCCTGCCCCTCCCAGTGCCACCCTGCTGCCCCCCCCATGCCGCCTCACCCCAGCTAAAGCCAGGTGTGCGGGTGAGCAGTCACCAACAGTTCTGTCCGGCTGCAGCGTGAGCTGGGCAGTGCCCAGCGCTGACCCTGGGCCTCCTCCTGGGCGCGGCGTGCTGTGCTGTGCTGCTCCTGTTGCCCTAAAACTCTGCGTTTAGGTCACTGTGCTAGAATGAACTACGCCTAGCCGGGCAGGTCTCTGTTTGGCCTGGTAGAAAAACACTGCCTGAGCTTCTGCTTTCTGAGCAGACCACTAAAATGCAAAGGAATACGATAAAAGCAGGCTGCATGTGTGTCACGTCTGATTGCACACGCACTGCTGAAGGGGCTGAGCAGAAGCAGACTCACGATCTGATGCATGTGGAATTGTTTAAGAGCTGTTTGCTGTGTCATTTCTCACGTGCTCGTGCAGTAACTCTCGATGTGGCCATCCCCTTCCACATCCACAGCTGCTGGGGAGCTGCCACTGCCCCGCACCTGTGGCCCAGGGTCTCACAGAGAGGCAGAGCCTAAAACTTTCAGCCTGGTTGGGAATTCTCCTTCCAGTCTCCCTGGACAGCAGGCTGTCCAGGGGCTGATGATGGTTTGGCTCCTTCCCGGTGACATGCCATGAGCCTGCACTGTGTAATGCAGCCACATACAAACCAATGCCACTAGTCATAATTCATTAGATACAAAATAAAAATTCATTCTGATCTGATGCTTGCCATCAAATCCAATAGCGAATGTGAGAATGAAATGCAGCGTGACAGCTGGAAGCGGAGGAGACCCGCTAAGCAACCATGGTTTGCTGGATAATGGCATTACTCTTAGCAGGTTTATCAAATACGTGCTTAGGAGAGGGAAAGAAACGCGATTGTCACAGCCGAGCCCGGGTCTCTGGGTGCTCTTGGCATTGCCCTGCGGAACACGGGGGGACACCGGCTCTGTGCTGCCCTGAGTGGGGGAGCGGGGAACCGAAGCGCTGCTGCTGGGAATTGCCAGAGAAATGGGGTGTCCCTGGGGCCTGGGGGAGGGGAGGAGGGGGGCTCGCGGTCTCCTACCAGGACAGTGGTGACAATCAGGGATCTGTTGCTCAGCGAGTCCGTGACGTTGGGCCCTCGTCCCTTGGAGATCTCTGTGATATTCAGGCCGTTGGAGGGGTTCCATGTGCCCACCTGAAACGAAGCAAGCGAACGCAGGCGTGAGCAGCTGCCTTGCCTTCCTTGTCCCGCTGGCCTGAAAAATGGAGCTTGCTTCCTTCAGTGCGGAAAACAGAAGCAAGCTGTGAATTATCATCTTTTCTTCTGCTAAACAGAAAGTTTTTGTTAACCCTTCAGTGGCAGGTCACTGATGGCACGTGTGCAACACGTGGCCCTTGTGCTGCCCTGGGTGATGCAGGTGCACGGAAAAAGACCACGGGAGTCCCAGTCTGGGAGCTGGACGAACCATTTGCAGTGGTGCTGCGTGGAGCGGGCAGTCAGAACGCACAGAATAGTCAGCTCTGGGCAAGGACAGTGCAGGACAAAAGAAAAGAAAAGTACAAACAAATTCTTGTTCAGTTCCCCATCTGCCTGAGCCAGCCGTGCCCTGTCCCAGGGAGGGGCAGGGAGCTACTGCAGGGACGCAGTGTGCTGGCTGTGGGCTCTGGCACATGCAGCCACCATCCTGGGCTCTGAGGTGCTCTGCTTCTCTCTCGCTGTCAATTTTAATAAATTGTCAGACTTTGAAGGTGTCTATTGACCCAGAAACAGCAAAACATGTCTCTATTTGAGAGAAGTCATCTGGGCAGCTCTAAGCCTGTTAACCTGATCTCCGCCGTGCAGGGGAGGCTTTAGAACAACTTTGAAGGCAGGGCTGGCTAAAGGGCTGTGGCAGGGAGATAAATGCCGGGCGGGCTTAGGGGACACGGGCCGCTGCTGCGGGGCACGGGGAGGGACACAGCCATGTGGAAGTGGGACTGGAACGGCCGTCGGCAGGGCTCTGCTGAGAGCCGGGCTGCGGCGAGAGCCAGAGCAGCCGTGCGCAGCCCCAGGAGCAAGGAATGGCGATGTTTTATTTATCGCTGGTTGTAACATTCTCCAGCCTCTTCAGCAGTCCGAGGAGAGAGCTCGGTTCTTCTGCATCCCCAAAAAGAGACTTTGTAATGAGCGATGCTGCCTGGCAGAAAAACTCATAAATTCTGAAAGAGTTTCCGTGAACTTTGTGAAAGGCTCTAAATATTTCAGGTAAAACCCCGGCAATCCCCTGTGCCTCCCTTCAATCACACAACAGCTGCAATGTCAAAAGATTATTGCTGCTCGTGGGCAAAGGGAAGCAGGAGTCTGAGAGTATCCTGCTAGCAGCTCCACAGACTGATTTCTTTTAAGAAAATGAAATACACGGAACTTAGGACTGAACTAATCAGTTTAAAAAATGAAAAAATTAAAAAAAGAAAAAGAACACAAGTGCCTTAAGAGAGCTGTGCAGCTCCGATAGTCAAACTACATGTAATTAGGTTTAGTTAATGCTCCTGTAATCCCTGGAACATCCGGGAGGTATGGGGATCAGGAGTTCAATCCTAAAGCTCCACAAACATAAGCTGTTATACATAATGCAGAATCCGTGTGGGATTTGTTTGTGGTTTGGCATTTTGTTATTTCAGATTAACTATTGACAGAAACCTAGCGTCAACAGAGATCTGACATCGATACTTTAAAAGCCCTCTAGGGCTGGCAAGAGGCTTTCGGAAAATAATGGTGGGAACTGTGAAATCTCGGAATTGGTGGAGACGAAAGTTGAATGGCTGTACAAATGGGCATCAGGCTTTGGCGGCTTCCTGCGGGCTTTGTGTGACACACGGCAGTGATGGATGCAGCGATCCTGCCGTGCACCTGGGGCGTTAGCCCGGCAGCCAGGTGCTGCGGCTGTACCGAAGCGTTTAGCTTCGCCTGGCGTCCAGATACTCGCACGTTCCTCTGTTATTCTGCCGACACAGCTCTCAGGCAATCTGCTGTGTGCTGTGCACTGTAGTCCAGAGAGCCACGTTGTTTTTTTTTTTTTGGTTTAGACTCTATACAAAACGTTTCTTGTGAAAAAAATTTTGAGCTGCACAGATCATTTCATGCTCAGCCTGTGTGGAAGGCGGGCTCTGCCCTGCCCTCTGCCTGCCTCTCGGGGCTTGGCTGGCTGAGGGTTGCTGGGTTTATCTGGAATAATGTTTTCTTTATTCCATGCTTGACACCAGCAAATACCCCACTAGGAGAGTGCTGTGGTGACCTTGAGATATTTACACAAAGCACAGACCCACTGCAGCGGTGTGGGAGCTTGTTTAGAGAGAAGGGAACGGGGCCGTGCACAGGGGTAGGAGCTGGGCACACCAGCACCGAGATGTGCAGCACCGAGGAGGGGCTGAGGCCGCAGCCCTGCTGCCACATCTCCTCCAGCTGGGACAGCCAGAGAGCACACTGCACCTCTGCGTTATCACCCCTTGAACAGTACAGAAGCAAATAAAAATACACCCTGCATCCTCCAAACTCCGGCCCGCAATAAGCTGGTGCCGCTTCTGAGCCTTGGGCAATTTTCTCTGTGGAAGTCACACCCAGATGATGCCCTCATGGCTGGTCAGTGCTTTGTGAGCAGGCCCAGCGGGGAGGGGGCTGCGACAGGTTTTACCCCCTCCACCTTGGGCCTGGGCAGGCAGAGGTTAACAGCTCATCCCAGGGTTCCTTCAGCTCCCACTGCTCTGCCATGCCCCAGACAAAGTGCCACGAGCACTTCTGCAGCCGGGAGCTGTGATCGGGCGCACGGCGCTCTGGGGGCAGTGAGGCACGGATGAGGCACGGAGAAGGATCAGAGAAATTGTGCAGAACAAATGTCCTTTTGTATAAAAACCAGAGAACACGGGAGCTGTACAACCACCAGCCATCCTCCCTGTACCAGAGAGGTGCTGAGGTGTGGCGAGCCCTGCCTACCTTCTCAAGGCCGTCTTCTTTGAGGCTGATGATGTCCAGGTCGAAGTCTGTCCGCAGACCGCTGCTCTTGTTGAAGACAATTCGCCCGGTTAGTCCTTCCCATTGGGCCTGCAGAAGGGAGGAAAAGCAGCAGGGCTGTGAGTTGGTGTCGTAAACAAGCTTTTGCCCTCCACTGTACTATCTTTTAATTAGTCCCTTTACTGGTTCTTTCTCCCCAAAGAGCATGATTAATTAACGAGCACCTCCGTCGCCGTGCAGACTGCAGACGGAGCCGGAGGTTTTCAGAGCTCTCTGCAGTCCTTGCCGCTGTCTTTGTTCGCACCTTTTGTGTTCAACAGCTGTTGCAGGACATGATGACTCAGTAGAAAACTCCTTGCATTCATCATGACATCCTTGTGGGCAGCATTTATCCTTGTAGTGCTGATAAATGCTGGGCTGCAGGGAGCCTGGCTTTGGGACAACTCCAGTTGGGCTCATAAATTAAGAATCCTTTTCTGCAGGCGCCTGCTGGTGCTTCCAAGGTGCATGGAAGCTACAGCGTCCCGAGAGGGGACAGCGGTGGCCACGCTGCAGCACGCCCTCGGCAGGTGACAGCAGCAGGGCTGCGCCCCGGCAGTGCCGCTGCGGCCAGGTCGCACCGTGCATGGCTCTGCACGCAGTGAGCAGGGGACAAGCTGTGCCTGTGGGGAGCACCCCTCTGTGTGCTGAGGAGCTCCGGGAGGGCAGTTACTGGTGTTCTGGCTGCGGTGGGGGGACGCTTATCCCTGCAGTGAGCTGACATGGTGCCAGAAAGGGAAACAACAGGCAGGCACCGGAGTGTGAGGCTCAGGGTAATTTGCAAAAGGAGCCAACCAAACAAATTATTTACACTCTCTTTTGGCAGCCAGCTGGAGAAGCTTTCCACAGAAAGGAACAAAACATGAAAAAGGAGAGAGAGAGAGAGAGAGGCAAAGAGAGGAGAGATCCAATCTTCAGAGCCTATTAAGAAGAGGTTCGTTCTCTCTCCGCAGTGGGAACGATTCCTCCCGCTGCTCCCCATGCCCGTGTGGCCATGCACCTGGGGTGGGCGCTGGGCTTTGTGTGCCTGTCCCCAGCGCCAGCGTGCTCTGCAGGTGATGCTGCAGCATCCCAGTCAGGGCTAGCAGCATACTTTGCTCTTTATGTGTAAGGACATTAGGGGATTTCATGCCCAGCCTTTTAAGCGTGCCCCAGCCACATACCCGCGCTGCAGCCACTTCCTTGACTTCCCCTGAAAAGCTGCCACAGAAGTTTAGAAAGGCCTGAGGGTAAGGAAGGTAATTTTGTCCACAAAGACATATCTGGCAGGGTTTGCACTATCTCCCTGCAGCTCTGCCTTCATTTTGTTCTTACACAAGCGCTTTTATTCGCAGATGGAGCAAAAACATGGGGTGTGGGGGCTTGGGCGGGGGGGGCTGGCTGCCTGCCGCTGCAGCCTCCCCTCTAGGTGAGCTCAGACACCTCCGGCTGGGGCTGCTCGTGTGCCTGAACCAGGTGCAAACAGCCCATGTCATGGGCTGAGCAGAGGGAAACTGTAACGCCTGGAAGCAGAGCAGGGACAAAGCTGACTCCTCGCCACCAGCTCTGCTGCCTGGACTGTGCTGCGCTGAGCATCCCCTGTGGGCCCCCAGTAGAAGGCACAGACGTCTGACATGAGGCCACGCTGCCATCCGCCTGTGCCTACCCGGGCAGGGGAGGATTTTTGTAACCCTGTAATACCAAACCCTCTGCCATGTGCAGGTGTACCTGCGCTCTGAGCAGCTGCGCTGCTCCTGCCGGGGAGCCTCTGCAGGGGTGGGAAGCGATTAGGGTTGCAAATCATGCTGTTACCTCTTTTATAAAGTTCATGAAGCGGCCGCCGAACCTCCAGGCCTTGTGCCGGTGGCACTGCAGGGAGTTGACAGTCATCTGGGGGGCCCGCTGGTAGCACACGGACACCACGTGCACTGCGTCGTACAGCAGGGCAGCGTCTGTCTAAAGGGAAGGGAGCAGCATTTGTGTTGGTCGCGGTTCTGAAGCAGGGCAAAGCACATCTGCACCCACATGGCAAAGCCTCACGAGCGCGTTTTTCTGCTGAAAGCTACGGTTCTGTCTTAAAATCAGAGGTGGTGAAGATCTCATCGCCCATGTGCATCTGTTCTGGCTGCTTCTAGTGCATGTGCCGTTGTGTTGTCAACAAGGAAGCTAGCTATTTCTAAATGCAGAAGATGGCAACAGTTTTCTTGTATAGTCTGCAGTGTCTAAGGAGTGTAGAGAATACTTAGATGAGAGCCTCTTACCCACGCTATTTTATACATGGGGAAATAAGACCCAGAAAAATTAAATGTCTCTGGGCACACAGAATTTCCCCAAATGACCCGATCAGAACAACATCAGAACAAATCCAACACTGCAGTGATCTGAGCTAGGGAGGGGTTTATTTCTTCTATGACATGATGGTGTTAGATTCCACTTGAGATGCCCCCTCTCCTCCAAACACAAGAGAACTCGATGAATTTTGCACCCCGATGTGGTGATTCTCATTAATGGAAATACATTTTTTGCTGGCTTCCCAAAGCTACAAAACAGATGTGAGCACAGCAGCAATGTAATAAAGCACAATAAAGCAAAATACCACAGCAAACAAACGGGAAATATCCATCCAGACGTGGCCATGGAGAAAATCCTCCAGCACTGGCACTGTCCCCATGACCTTCCCTCCCCGCAGCGCCCGAGCATGAAGAGCAGGCGCCGGAGCTGTGTCCCACAGGCTGCTGGTTCCAGCAGGGACAGACGCTGTAAGTTTGGGGCTAGGGAGAGGGGGTGTGCGGATATGGCTGAGCAGTGTCGTGGGGAATTGCGTTCTGAAGTGCTGAGACCTTCCTGCATCACTGTGGGCAGCGCGATGCTGTGCGCTGTGCTGAGAGGAGTGAGGCTGAGCGAGATCGATGGGGCTGTCCTCCAAGGGAAAACAAGGAAAGAACGGAGGGGTACGAGGAGCCCTCCCAAGGTCAAAGCCTGGGAGCTTTGCTACCTGTGGGAAGGATCTGGTGGAGCGGGAGGGGAGGCAAGGAGGGAGCCAGTCAGCAGTTACGGGGCTGGAGACAGCCTTGCAGGGAGGACAGATGGGCGAGCAGGTGCTGCACCTTCCGAGCAGTAACTCAGTGGAGCAGAGCTGCCATCAGGCCCTAAAAGGAGTCATCAAAGCTGTGGCAGAACCTGTTTCTGGGCATAGCTGTGGCTCTCCTTCCCTGCATCAACCTCAGCAAATTGCCTTGGCCCCATCCAGCCACGTGCTGCCCTCCCAGCTCCTTTTGGGAGCTGCTTGGGGAGATAACCCCTGCTGTGCTCTTTGCTGGGAGCGAAAGCTTTGAATTTGAACACCTCATACCATCGTCACGCTCTGTACCATCCCCGCACCTCGCACCATCACCACACCCTGTACCGTCATCGCACCTCGTACCATCATCACGCCCTGTACTACCATCACGCCCCACACCATCACACCCCACACCACTACGCCCCACACCATCACGCCCTGTGCCACCATCGTGCCCCGTACCATCATCACGCCGTCGAGCAGCCCCAGCTCCGCCTTGGGCGCGGACTGCAGCCGCTCCATGGCCCACTTCTCGATGATGGAGGACACGTGCGGGTTCTCCACGTTGAGGATCCGGAAGCCGGTCAGGTTCACCCCGGAGTAGCGGTATGGTTCTAGGTCTAATGCATAAAGATCCTTAAAAGAGAGAAACCGGATTAAACGTTTTGTTTAGCTGTGTGGTGTTTGTCTTTTCTGCGTCGGGTTTTGTGTGCGTGTGATGTGGCAGAGCCGTGGGCAGGAGGCAGGACGATGCCGGAGTGGGGCTACCTGCTGCCTGCAGGAGGGCAGGGCTTGTAGGTGCTGGGGGATCTCAGAGTGTCACACGCACAGGCTCGCCCACACACTGCAGGGAAAGCTCCTGCCAGAGAGCTCCCTGCCCAGGTAAAGGAGACGTGGGTGCTGTGCAGGGAGCCTGGACCTGTCACTCTGTCCCCATGAGCCTCGAGGAGGTGAGGTGACCTCGTGAGATGGCTGCAGTGGGCCGTGGTCCTGCTGCTCTGCCTGCCCCTCGCCTGCACGGCCACAGCAGCAGTGACAGCAGCAGTTGTCACAGCAGGGACAGCAGAGCCCTGTGCCAGTACCAGGATGTGAGCTGGGGCTCTGCTCTTCTGGTGCTGGCTCCAGTTCCCGGGTGCTCCCTGGGGCTGTCACAGTTCAGCCCCAGCTCTGAGGCACCGAGCTGTCTGAAACAAAGGACTCACAGCAAGGGGGAGAAAAAAAGGCAGAGCTCCTGCGTGTGGGCTCCCCGGGGCCTTTCTGTGGAGGATCTGCCGTGAGCACTGGAGCCTGCAAGGTGCTGGGGATGACAGAGAGGCTCTGAATGCAGAATGCCAATTTGCAGACGGCTATCAAAGAGGAACTAAGACGCATTTCTTGACATTACGCCCAGCCTACACAGTCTGCAAATGAATGAGAGTGCCCTTTATGCCATTAAAAAAAACCAAACCTGCAGCCAGGCAGCCCTGAGCGCTGCTGGCAGCCGGCCCACAGCCGTCACTTGGCAGGGACGGGGCATTTGGAGGCTCTGCGAGCGCACCCCTTAATGCATCTCTTGGCTCCGCCGCACATCTCCATGTCCGGGGCCTGGCATCAGCGCCTGGTCGCTGCTCGGGGTGGCCAGGGCTGGGCCACGTGCCCGGAGCACGTCCGAGGTCTGCGCAGCCCAAAGGGGTGGCTGAGCCCGGGGAGGGGAGGGCTGCACAGGGCTGCGCTGGGCAAGGGCACCAAAGTGCCCATGGGGGGACGGCAGCCTGCGGGGGTTTCCTTGATGGCAGTCGCCGTTGGGTGGGATTTATTTAGGGATTTATGCAGAACAACTTCTGCTAGTGTTCCATACTAGTAAAGCGCGGGGATGTGGAAAGTCAACACCACTGTGATAGAGTGGGAGATGAATATAGTGACAGTGCTCTTTGCTTGCACAAGGGATTTTTAAAAAGAGTTTGAATGCAGAACAAGCTTATGGGGCTGCTGCTTCTTTGGGTAACGTGGCTGTGCCGGCAGGATGTGGCCAGGCTGTGGGCTCACCTGGATGCAGCAGTGAGCGCTACCCATGGGCAGCTGCAGAAGCACTGGCCCTAGGACGCACCGCCCTGAGCAAAGCACAACAAAATCCGCACTTCCCAGCAACCCAGTCTTGGTTCTCGGTGGGAGATCTCGGAGTTCTTACAGCTGTTTTGCTTTAATAAGCTTTGGGGGTTTGATCTTTCCTTAAGTGCTGCCCTCTGACTTTGCACCCCCAAGGCACGCTGCTGATGGATGCCGTGGTTTAATCTGCAGGTGCAGGTGGGGAGCGAGCCATTAATCACACCCACAAAAGAGTGCAGGGTCTTGGTTCTGTGGTTGTTTGTTTTTTTTTTTCCCACTGAAAAATTGCTGGTAGAAATCTCCACGTCTTGCTAAAGGGCATCGTGAACACCCAGGCACAGCACTGACTTTCAGATGACTTATGGTGACTCATGGCCAATGGAGCAGTTGCCTCATCTGGAGTGGGGGTGCAGTGCTCCTGTGCCTGGTGGGATCGGGTATTTTTTCAGGATTCCTGTATTTTTGTCCTGTGTTTTTGAAACTGCTGTGGGGAAATAGCTTTTTGTTGCAAAAAGGAGACCATTTCCCCCTCAGAACGTGGCCGTAAGTGGCAGTGGGAAGGCAGCGGGCTGCAGAGGGCGCGGTGTCCCTCACGCTGCGTCGGGACAGGCGCGGGGAATTGCCCCATCAGCTTCTTGTGCTTTTTCCGCTCCTGCACAGACACAAATTGAAGCATCTGCTTCCATTTTCCACCTCATCTGCCTTCCCTTTCACTTCTTTTTGTACTGCAGATTAATTCTCCCACCATCCTTCTATCTTCCAGAAAGTTCCGTTCCCAGCGGTTCTGGGAGGGTCTTGGTACCGCCCAGTGGCATCCCAAAGTTCACCGCGGAGCATCCCAAGCAGTCAGCTCAGGAGCGGGCGTCCAGGGAGGGGCAGCACAAGTGGGCGGCGAACCCGTGTCCCTGCTCCCTGCTGGGGGTGTCCCGGGGAGCAGCTCGGCCCCGACGGAGCAGGGCAGTGCCCGGGGGCTGTGACGGCCCGCAGCTGTCAGCCGGAGCCAGGCTGCGCTCAGCGCCCGATCCGAGCTCCAGCTGGGGGCAATTCCAGCTTCCGTCAGCTCGAGCCGTGGGAAGAGATCCCTGCTTCCTGCTCCTGCCCTTGCAGCTTGCAGCAGAAGTGACAGCTTCACTTCACAGTTTTCACGAGCTGCTGCGAAATTCCTACGAGTGCGGGGCTTCGGGGGCTGCCGGCCCTGGCGGGATGCGAGAGCTGCGCACGCGTCGGGCAGCGGTGCCGGCAGGTTTCTGCTGCGGCAGGAGAGGCCGGGTAGGGCTGTCTGTGCTGAAGTCACTGAGCTGCAGCCTCGCTGCCTAGCAGAACGTTGAAGCATTTCATGCCAAGTGTTGATACACTGCGCTCGCTATTGACTGGGGACCTTTTAGGAACGTTCAGTGTAACATAATAGACTAATTCATTAGCACCCCATGGGTCTAGTACTGTAGACTCTGAAGCACATGCATTGCAAGCTAGGAAAACATTGCCTTAAGGAATGACAGATTAAAATATCTTTCCCATGATATAACTGTTATTTCAGGAAAGTGGCATTAATTGTGATTGCTTATCTATTAATTTATTATAATTCTTTTTTTTCCCGCCTCCAGGCTGTACCTACACATGAAATGTACTCCAGGCTCAGCTGGGGCTGATTAATAGGAGGTTATCTGGGAAATGCTTAAAGCTGCCTGGAATAGATAATAGTAGCAGGGGTAATTAAAATGTCTTTTGCATTTGGAAAATAAATTTTGCAGTTTTTAAGGGTTAGTTTTGTCTGCTTCTTTCCTAAAGGCAAAAAGATAAATTGGATTTCGAAATCACACAAAATTCAACAGTAGAGCAGACAATAGCATCCTAAGTGGAAACAAAAGTGGCATGCCAAAAAACCCAAACCAAAATGCCCGCTGGTGTCGGAGGAGAACTGGCCCATGTTTAATGGGAGTGGAGCTGATCCCGGGCTGGGTCCTCATTTTTCTTGAGCAAACGAAACCTGCGGCACTGAGCCACTGACTGCGCTGGGCTGGCCTAGACAAGCACAGAGAAACACAGACCCAGTTCCTGCTGAAACCTGCTCCCATGCGGCTGCAGCAGAGGCACCCACCTGCGCGTCCTTCAGCGTGTGGGCAGCTGCACTGAAACCAGCATGGCTGAGGGGGGAAATAACACCAAAGCCTGAATCTCTGCGAGCGCAGAGCAGCTCCAAAGGACTGCGCCAGTCCAGAGGCACTGAGAGCAAGGGCAGAGTGAGCAGTCGGGTGGAGCTGTGGGGCTGGGACAGCCAAATTGCTGCCGGACTGTAGCCAGAGGCTGGGTCCAGCCCTGCCCTCACCTCTGCTGGGGCACCCACCCGTCCGTGCTGTTCCCACCCGCCGCTCGCCACCCGTTTCCCACTGGGGTGCAGCAGGAGTGTAGGAGGGGTTGCGCCGAGCAGATACGTTACCAGGGTGGTGAAGATGAAGTGGTAGTACTCTGTCATCATTCCCATCGCCATGGCCTTGGGGAGAGGAGGGAAAGGAGGTTAGCGAGGGCAGAGACAGCGGTGTAACAGCAGTCGCGCCAGGTAGCACCGAGAGCCCGAGGTCTGTCAGAAAGCTGCTGTGGCCTGGGCTGGGCTACCCCCTGCAGCCCCTCCCGGCACAGCGGGGTGCGTTCCTGGCTGTGGGGAGTCACCTCGAGCTGCTGCTGGCTGAAGGGAGGAGAACTCGTGGTGCTCACTGTGGTGCTGGCTGTGAGCATGATTTCTGCAGAGAACACATGCAGGAGCACTTTAAAATCTCCACTGATGGGAAAGCAACTTCAAGTCCCCCAGGAAATGTTTGCTTCCCCTGTTTTTTGCTGAAATTACTAGGGCAGAATTTAGCTCCGAGGAAGGAAGCGACAGTTTGAGAAGAAGCAGGATGTCAAAAAGCACGGGTAAAGGAAAGGACGGAGAGTACAAGCCTGGAAACTGTGACTCTGGAGTGGGTCTTCACCCCTTGTGTCTGTGGTCTACGGGAGTCCGTCAGCGCTCTCCTGACCTGCACACCTGGGTGCACAACCAGGGACTGAGGCCTCAGGGTGGGAGGCGTTGGTGAGGTGGTGTGGAAGCAGTCGAGCAAACCCTGTGGTTCTGGGTCAGGAGGTGCTGGGTCTGCACCTGAACCACTCCGTGGTGGCTGCCGGCCCTGGCCCTGCTGCAGGGTGCCAGTGCCAGCTCCCAGCGCTTGCAGCCTGTGTGCAGCTGACATCTGGGCTGGTGGGGAGATAGATGAATGATCAGCCTGGTGGGGAGCTCCGGGCGAGCCCCGGGATGGGGCAGGAGCTCCATTAACGTGAAGGCGGGCACATCTGTGCGCTGCAGAGAGCCGCAACTGTTCACAGACAGCTGCCAAGGAGAGCAGAGGAGCTGGGATGCCAGAGAACAGATGTAAAGTGTTAAAATGTGACCAAAAATGAGCAAGACCAGAGGAACACGGCTAAAATGGGAAGGCTCCATGAGCAGGCGAAGCTCTCCGACAGGATTCTACAGTGATTTGTTTGTCCAGGAGGGTGAATAAATGAGTGGCTGCTGCTCCTGACAAAAGAACAAACCCCACAGAAACACAGCCAGAAGGACCTAGGAGAAGTTCCTTCCCTGCAGTCCCCCCTCTCCTCCATCTTCCTCCCGCTGCACTCGCAGCGATGAGCGGAGCAGATGGCACAATAAACTATAATAAAGCGCATGATAAGTGAACAGCACCAAGCACAGCCAGCATGTTAAGATAACAGGCAGGAGACAATGAGCCCCTTCTATTGCTTTCTTTAATAATCCCTCCTAGGCGTCCTGATCTCTCTTCATTTTGCATCAAGCAGGTTGCAAGAGAAGTCTCTTTCTGCGCGCTTGCTTCCCCAGCCCTTCAGGGCATCTGCTTAATGTGCATGGCAGCGTCTGGCCGGGCTGCTCGGAGCAGCGCTCTGCAGCGGGCTTCGGGAGGCCGCTCCCCTGTGGCTCTGGTTGACCCTGCACTTGGGCGTGAGGAGCTGGGGCGAGCAGCGAGCCTTCTGCTGTGGGAGAACGCCAGGAGAGAGGGGAGGAAGGAGGGAGAGCGATGAAATGAGGAACGTCTGGCTTGGGGTGCAAGAACTGCACACGGTGCTCGGGGAGACACCGCTGCTGCCCGTGCTGACCTGGCCGGCAGCAAGGCACGGGGCGTGCACAGCTCACACGGGGCTGGAGGAGCAGCGGCCCCTGCTGCACTGCCGAAAGGGGGCAGGGGCTGAGCCCCCGCACTGGGGCTGTGGGGCAGGGACAGCCTGGGGACAGCGCGGGGCTCGACGCGGCCTGGCACGCCTGCTGCTGCTGTGGCATTAGCTCGTTCCCGTCAGTGGTCACTTTCAGTGTGGTTTTTGAATGACATCTACATCTTTTGTAGAAATCTGGTAGTATCCTAGAAAATTTGTGTTCAATGAAAAGGGCAGTTTTTGACCAAAAGGGTCTGTATGGGTTTCTCCCACCACCTCTATTAGTAGCCCTTTGGCTCACACTTTAAAAAGGCAGTGTCGAAGCGTTTGGTTTGTGTGGATGGGACCTGGCTTGTTTCGTGCTGGGAACGTGGAGCAGTATCCCTGTCAGATGGCCCAAGGTGTAAACGTACACGTTGCACCTTCTGGTTAGCTGTGGGCAGAAAGAAGAGCTGCAGCCCCACAGCCTGTCTGCAGGACTGACCCTGCGTCCCCACCGCCCCGTGTCCCCCCTGCCCTGTGTCCCCCCGCTCACCTGCCTGAGGATCTGGGCCGCCATCAGGTGGCTGCAGTCGAAGATGATGCGGAACTCCCTGCCCCGCTTCATCTCCTTCAGCAGCGGCCGCGCGTCGTCCGTGTCCAGCGGCAGCTGGCGGATCTTGAGGCGGATGTTGTACCGCGACGGGGCCATGATGAGCTCCTGCAGCCGTATGAGGCCTTCAGGCGTGGCACAAAGACAAACCCAGAGCGTTACGGGACGGCCTGCCCTGGCCCTGCAGGCTGGGCATCAGAGCACGTTGTGTTCTTCAGTTTTTTTATGGAATGCAACCAAGACTTTCTGCCCTCCCTTAAATGCTAAAGATGTATCAAAGTAAAGGCGTGCTTCAATCATTAAAAAAAACCAAACAGCACAGAGATTTCCAGAGCAGTTGTTCTAGGGCAGAATGGCTTCTCCTGGTATTTTCCTGCTGCCCAGCTACAATCGAGCAGGGGTCCCTGCCCTGGCTGGGAAGCGGAGCGCAGGAGGCTGCTCCTAACCTCTGACATCTCTGTCGTCACACCATTTGTTCTAAGCAAATATGCCCTTGAGAAAGGACAGGCTGTGATACTTGTCTACATAACAAATTAAAATCCACAGTATTTATCATGCACAACAGCATGAGGAAAAAAAAAGAAAATGCACTTAGATTTATGAATAGCATGGTTCAGAATGGTCACTTAATCACAGCTTGTAACTGTCTCGCTATCCTTAGAACTCATTTCTGTTTTATGTAGAGGGTACAAAGCTGTGCTGGATGCAGCTGAGCAGGAGTTATTGGTATCTAATGCTGCAAGAAGGAATTCAGCAGATCCCTTCTGCAGGCAGGAAAAGCAAAGCATGTCCCCGTGTGTGGTAGAAGTGCAGTAGAATATGCCACGAAGGGAACATACTGTGACCCACATTTGCAAAACAGGAATGTCAGACTGCGTTCTCATCAGCCCTCCCCTAAAGAAACCATTTGGTTTAGTGGAATTAGGTTGGACAGGCTCTCCAATGTGTCTTTTGTTTCTGCTTTTTTGAAATCCATAGCACTGTGCAGTGCCTTGCTTTGTTTAACCGCCAACAGCATTCTGTATGTGAAAAACTTTGTCAGCTATGTTGTATAGAATTAGCCAGGAAACAAAAAACTTTACAGAACTGCTTTTGCTTTTAGCTGGGAAAGTGCATCCCCAATGGCAGCCCAGAACGGACAAGTTCTTTGCCTGCACGGCCCGGTGGTGCCCCCAGACCCTGATCCTCCCCCTGGCTCCAGGAGGGATCGCAGGGACTACTGCACATGGTGTTGTTTTGCTTCTAAAAGGGTTCCTTAGAACAGTTCCTAAATGGGACTAACAACAAAAAATCTCCAGGATTCGTCCTTTCAAAGCACCTCCTTTACCCACCTGTGCTGTCGTCGTAAACCACAGTGGCTGACCTCCATTTCAAATACTGCACCAGGTCCAGAATGGCATGGCTGAGAGACGCGTAGTCAGGATACAGGTTGACATAGAAAGTGTCCTTGTTATCCAAGGGGTGATGCTTCCACCGCAGCTGGATGTGGGGCACTTCCAGGGCATTGCAGATGGACTGGACGGCGTTGGTGCAGGAGCCTTGGGATGGTCCGAATATTGCCACAACACCGAGAGCCAGCTGGTCGCAGGCTGGGAGGGAGGGGAGGAGGCTGTCAGAGGAGAGCGGGGATGGGGACACCGGGCGGACAGACAGACCCCGAGCAATGGCAGCAGTGCTGACGTTGAGTAATTCCAGCAGCGACAAGAGGCAGAGGATGGATGAGGGCAGGAGAGGCTCTGGGCCGGTTGTCGGAGCCCACGCTGCGGGGCTGGGACGTGCTCAGGGCCTGACGACCCCTCGGAGCAGCTCAGGGATCGCCATCGATCTGAGCCGAGTATGCTCCAGACGATAATTACTGCTTAATGGGAGCGGGGCAGAGGCTGCCTGCTCAGAGCACCATTAGGGCCATGTTGGGTATGAGCGCAGAGATGATCCAAATTGCCCTGACAAATGCGTTTTCCCATCAATTTTAATAGAATTTCTTTTCTGTGAGATGGTGCTTTCCATAGCTCCCTGCAAGCTTTCACCGAGAAATTAAAGCAGAACAACTGCATTTAGGGCTGGGGGCATCTATAGGGGAAAAAATGTTAAAGGTTTTCACAGGAAAGCTTTATTTCTCAGTTGCCTCTGCAGCCTCCCTCCAACCCAAAGGCCAGCACGTGGCTTTGTGACAGCTCCATGTCACTGCAAGGCTGTAGGAGAACAGCTGCTGCCCTGCTATAACAGAGCAGCCTGCTGCACTAGGGGTGTGAAAATTGCTGGGTGTGCAATGAAATAAACACAGTTAGGGCCTACAGAGCTCTGCACAGGATGAGAAGCGAGCACTGAAGGAAATTTTTTTTAGGAAAAGAAGAGCAGTGGCTGCCTTGTGTTAGGGTGCCTGGGCAGGCACGCGCCGGGGCTGGAGCCGGAGCGCGGTCCTGTGGCGGAGCAACGGGCGCGAGGCTGCGGGCAGCGCGCTGTGTGCTCACCTTTCTTGGTTGCTTCGAAGCTGTCGTGGAAGTGTATCCTCTGAATGTCGTAGGTGAGTGTGGTGTTAGGCAGCAAAGTTCTGTTTCTGTTGATAATGTTGGCAGAAAACCTGAAGGCTTGCTCTTCGGCACTCATCGCCTGCGTGTTGGGGCCATTGGCGTACTCAAAGATCCCTCCTGGAAAACACGGAAAAGTGGGGTTAAGCCCTGTGAAGCTTCACTCCTCACAGTATGGAGCAAGGCTGAGAAGATTCGGGCGGAGCTGTGACATCTGCAGGCGGACCGAGGCCATTTCCTGGGCTGGAGTAAAACCATGAACGCGTTTGGGTTTTTGTCACGTGCTGGTTCGGGACGCCAGCTTTGCAGGGCAACAGGGGACGAGCTTGAAGTCCTGGTTTGTCTGTAAGACACGGGTCAGTGGCTTCCGGTAGGAGCTGAGGGCTGGGAAGGAGCAGACGGGCACATTGCTGGGCGGCGGGGCTGTGCCCTGCGGGCCCCCTCCCCCGGAGCGGCCCCTGTAAGTGCCCTTTTAGTGCCCTTCCTGTCTTCCACTGGTTGCTTATCCAAGTCCTTAATTGAGACCAGCAGAGATTTGCCTACCCCACAGCGTATCTGCTCAATAATGCACATCTCAGAAGCATGCTGCCTTGTGCTCAGGAGTTGTTTGTGCCATTACACCTCCCCAGGGGCAGCGAGCTCATGTCGTGGCATCGCCGGGCTCCTCGGCTCCGTATCTCCATGCCTTGTCCCCAGTTGCCTGCTGACAGCCAATCTAGCTGAAGCCACTCGGCACGGGCGTGAATTATGCACTTGTACATCCTCGTCAGCACAGTCCTGTGGCCCTCGCAGAACCACAGAGAGGCTCATAAACCCTGCTTTATCTTATTAAAAAGTAAACCAAAATAATTAATGGATGAGTGAGATAAGCAAGTGCAATTGGTAACAGATGGTCCCTGGGTTCATTAGCAGGAAGAAAATCTTCCTCTGCAATTTAAGGTAGCCCTAAAATGCTTTGTTACAGACAGCAGACGTCCAGTCAGCCCCCCAGCTTTTCAAGCAACCGTGGGACTCCTTCCCCAGCAGCCAGAGCATCACCCCCTCATCTGGTGCTGGTCCAACAGGGGCAGCAGCGGGGAACCCGCAGGCAGGGCTGGGGGAGCCCCACGGACAGCGCCTGGGGCAAGGCGTAGGCAGCACCCGGCTTTTCTACCCGCTGTGAGCATGGCCCTGCTTCCCTCCTTTCCTGCACACTTTGTGCGTCTGCATCCCTGGCTGCAAAGTGTGGGGTTTAATTCCCATTCATAAACATGCAGAAACATTCAAATTGTTACATCTCTGATGGGAAAAAAATATGTTTGATTTCAGTACTGCCACAGGCAATAGGGGACAGAATAAAGAAAAGATTCTGGAGACTCATTTCATAGGACCACAGAACCGTTTCCAGCCCATGCAATCTTCAGCAAGTCACTTACGAGCAGTTTTTCAACCTAGAATGCCTAGCAATGTAGACAGGAGCCTGGAAGAATTGTCCAGGTGCCCCATCCTCACTGGATCCTGCTGAATCCTCTGGTTATTGACTGGTGCACAATGCTTCATCCATATCCGAGTTTGTACACGCGGGCAGCTCATCTAAGTTTCATAGCGTAGGGAAGGCTCATGCTCAATGTTGCACCAGAAACAATAAACAGAAATAAAGTGAGCATGAGATTCATCTTTTCTGTTCAAAGCTTTACTGTCCAGAGCAGTTTAGCAAGGGATTTTTGTTTCCCAGGGTCTCCCTGGAATGATAACTGGGTTCGTGTTACATCGATTACCGCGCGGCTGACGTTAGGCTGTCTCCAAGCCCAGAGCTTTCAGGGCTGCTCTGCAGCGCGTCCTATCAGGACAGAATGCAGAAGGGCTGGGTGTGTGGGTGACTGGTGCTTCAGCCCAAATAAATTCCCATTCCAGACACCCAATTGGATGTAATAGGCTTTTCGACAGAAACAAGTTTTCTGTGCAACCACCCAATCGCCTGAATTTAGCACCAGGCAGTGAGGGAGCAGACAGGCACAAGCAGTATGTTTCTGGCCACACCGCTGGGTGCTGAAGGTACTGGGACAACGTGCAGCCTGCGGCGTCGCCGAGGTGCCAGCAGCAGCCGGCCCCGCGCCCCCGGCACCGCGGCACCTCTGGAGGCAGATCCTCCCCTGGCTCCTGCGCCTCTCCTTCAGATGTGTTCACTGCCGTCATTATTTAAAGCGCCTAATAACCGCCTTGGAACAGCTGATTAATGCATAATCTCCATCATGATTACATAGCATAACTGGCATTAATTTGAAAAGCCAACTAATTATGAAAATAATTGTGGCAGCTTTGCCATTTGAGCAAAATGGAGGCGGTCGGCCCGTGCTGTGGAGGGGGCGAGGACGTGACATCGGTTTGGGGATCACAGGGTTACGGGGGACCCCATGTGTACCCCGCGGTGCAAAGCCACCTCCTGCAAAGCATTTGGGCAGACAAACGTCCCTTGCCCTTCTGCCCTCTGTGCAGCAGCCCAAGTGCTGCGCAGTGCCCGTTCCCCTCGAAGTGGGTGCTCTGTCTCTGTTCACAGTAGCTGTTCCCCGGGTTGTGTTTGCACACAGGGATTCTCCCGGCAGGTGGGGCCTCCTCCACCCGTGTGCACGCAGTGGACAGCAGTGGGAGAGCTGGGGGGTGCCTCCACCTGTGGTCAGACCCCCTGAGCCCCCCCAGAGCTGCCGCCTGGGGGTGGGGGGCAGAGCCTCGCTGGGGCTCTGCTCTCATGAAATACGGGAAGCCAGCGGGCTGTAAAGAGTCAGGGGCAAAGCAGTTTCCGCTTTTATATACTTATAACCCAGTTTTGTCAGACAGTAAAGCTGAAGGTCCTCTGCTGTTGCTGCCTCTCTCTAAGCCACTTCTGCCCCGACGCTGTTCCTGAAGTTATTTCCAGCGTCTGGGAGATGAATTGCTGCTGCTCGCTTGATCCGGTGCTAATGGCCTTCTCCCAGCATTGCCTCTGTGTCTGTTCAGATCTCAGCTCCTCCTCCTGCTCACCTCGCTCCCCATAGCCTTGCAGACAGACAGTCTCCCATCACAGCACAGCAATGGAAGACAGCATGTGTTCTCCATTGTTACTTCTGACTTCCTGGGTTTTAGGTATCCGTCAGCAGGCAGGTTCAATATTTGTTTGTCTGTTACCTTTTGAGCAGGCTAATTGCTCTCCAGAGAATGTCAATCAGGAAATGGGAAAGCACGCTATTTAGGATCTACTTCATGTCTTACTATTTTGTGTTACTCAGTTTGACTTGATGACCACTGACACTGCTGCTGAGGTGGGGAATTAGAAAAAAAATGCAAGATGAGAATCCAAAGGAAAAGCCTGAAGCTGTCCCTTGGGTGGAGGCCTCCAGGAAGGGAGGCTCAGCCGCGCAGCCCCGGGGCTCTCCCCGAGCAGCAGCAAATTCCCTCTGTGCTCAGGGTAAAACCTGCATCCCACAGGACACTGGAAATCCCAGAACAGGCACAGACCTGCGTCGAGCACAGACCGCCCGTCCCCATCCCACTGCCGGAGTGGCGCTGGGAGACCCTGAGGTGGCCCTGTGAGGTGTCCAGGAGGAGCCTGGTCCGTGGGCCGGGATCCTCCCCTCGTGCTTTAGCTTCTCCCCAGCTGCAGCTGCGCAGGCTGGGTGCGAGCTGAGTTATTTTCAGCTTTGTGGAAAGCCAAGCCAGGGAAGTCAAAGTGTGTGAGGTTCTCACTTTCTCCCCTCTCCCCTTTTAAACAAAACAAACAGCTTCATCCTCCGTAAGCAACTCCTGTAGCTCTCAGTGTGTGGTGCGATCCCTTATCTTCTACTGCTTATAAAATCACGGAGATACTTAGCTTTGAAGAACAACTATTTCTGATAACACTTTCCTCTCCCCCGCTGACAGTGTTGTTAACACATTTAGACAGCTTTCTGACAGTCTCTTTCCATGTGACATCCCGGCAGAAATACTTGGTTTGAAATCGCTCTCGCTAGGATGCAGGCAGCCCGCGCTCCTCTGGAGAGCACGGAGCTGCTGCCTCCCTCCCGCTGACCTCTCGTGCCCAGGGGGCTGTGCTTTGTCTGTGTCTGCTCTGAGCCCACAGAACTCCTTTCTGCTTGAGCAGCAGGGCTATGGCACGGCAGTTTGTCCCCTTACGACGTGCTGTGTTTGGGGACAGCGCTGGCAAAGGGATGGTGGGGCCGGTGCACATCACCCGGCCATGGGAGAGTTTGGAAATTTGCTTCTGCAGGTGGGAGCGGGGCAGCGAGAGGATGGCACTGCTGTGCTGCAGGTGTGCCCCAGGGCTGGTGTTTTGTTCCTGTCAGGAGAAATGGGAAAACGCTGTTGGGAAGTAAAGGGAAGTCCCCAGGAGCATGGGTTGTGCCCTGGGGATGGAGCTAGTGCTCCCCAGGACTGCCCGTTCAGCAGGTGGCAGGGGTGCGCAGTGTGCCAGGGGGTCCCGGGTAGCTGCCGGCCGCTGCCCGCCTCGGGGGGCTGCAGCTGCCCCTGGCTGTGGTGCAGAGGGGGGTCCGGTTCCTCAGAGCAGGACTGGCCATGGAGCTGGCCTGTCCGGGCTGCCCGCGCTCACTGCGCTTCTCCTTCAGAGACAGGAGAAAGCAAATGTGAGAATTCAGGTTTGTGCCTGCAGCCCTGGGCCCGCCTGTGCCTCTGGGGGATTCCTGGTGGGTGAGGAGCTGGGAACAGCATCAGAGCCATCCTCGGGTTGCAGCACGGTGACAGGCCAGGTATTTGCTGAGTAATGCTGGGAAAATGAATTCAAGCAGAAAATCAAATATGCAAAATTTGCATCCCGTAAGGAGGGATTTTCCTGCCTGCCAGGGCAGGAGGCCCGGCTCTGCAGGCTGATCCGTTCCAAGCACGATCCCAAGAGACTCTTTTTTCACTTTGATATTAATATGCAAACTCGTATTTCATTTGCACTGTATTAGGTACTTCATGTCACAAGGGGTGACATTCTTCTCCTATGTATAAGCTGTTTAACGGATGAGCAGTCAAGTGGCAAAGAAATACATTATTAATGTTTCTGGTTAAATTAACTGATTAAGAGCACTGTAGCTAAAGTGTACGTATCAGCACTTTACCCACACTAAACGAGAAATTAATGGAAGATGGCGGCTCGTCTTGTAACGAGGAGCAGATAGGGGCGGCCTGAGAGCTGCTCCACCCTGAAGGGAAGCGTGGGGAGCATGGGACGTGCCCAGCTCGCTGCCTTCCCGCGGGGCATCAGGGCCTTGTGCCCTCCCTGGCAGGCTGGGACAGGGTGGCAGAGGTGTCGGGGACGGGGTGGCAGAGGTGACGGAAAGGGGCTCCAGACGCGGCGGGGCACGGCGGGAGCACCGTGAGGGTGAGCAGGGACCTGTGCCCATCCGCGTGCCGGGTGAGGATGCACGCGGGTGCTTTCTGCAGCCCCTCGGAGCAGCCCCCCCTCGTTCCGCGGCCCCGTCGGCAGCGAGTGCTCTGCCGGGCCCCTCGCAGCCCTTTGCCGCGTGTCGTACGCCCGCGCCGCAGCAGCAGCGCGTAACCCCGGCCAAGGAGCGGATCAAAGCGCCGAGCCCAGATCAAAGGCCTTCCGCAGCGCTGCGGCAGAGGGAAATGAAGTTAGCAACAGATTTCCTAATGATATTTACATTTCTCATTTGCATAATACATGATTAAAATGAAACGGGCATTTTTGGTTTTTAAGCAGGCTCAATTAATTAATTAAAAAAAGAAAAGCATCATCGTCATCTCCTGGGAGTAGGCTCCCACCAAGATGAGGGCAGTGGAACCGGCAGGAAGCGTCAGGCTTGCCCAGCCCTGCAGCGCTGCGTGCGCTGGGCAGAGCTGGCTGCGAGCCCCCGGGGGCGGAACGAACCGGGCCTTGCCCAGGTGTCGCTTTTTTTCCCCCAGCCGTGCTAATTGAATTCTTCTTGAATATTCATTGCGAAGCCCCTGCTAATGGGTGTTAAACCCACCTGGCAAGCAGCAGTGGTATCAGACTGATCTACATCAGATCCGACCCTTCGTTTGCCCTGCAGCCAGACCCCCCCAGTCAGCTGCTGGTTTCCCCTCCGCGTGTTGATGCCTCCCAACTCCGCTCTTCGAGTAAGATGAGGCACTGCATCGCAAACGTGGTTCTGCAAATATTGTGACATATTGTTTGTCATCTGCCCTAAATATTTAACAGTTCGGCTTTGCAAGATTTTTGTGCCACATGCTGCGAGTTTGCTCCTGATAGATGTAGAATTTGATTGACAAAAGGGATTCCATTCAGGAGCTGGAAATCCCAAGCCCATGTCAGGGTCTTTTCTGTTAGCATCCCGATTTTCCCCCCCTCTTTTTCAAAGAAAGCATTGAGAGAGCGGAAAAAAGCGCAGAGTTCTCTGGAAAAATTGTTTGTGCTTAATCCCATCTACTCTGTACCAAAAACCTTTGTGCAGGAAAAGATCAAAGGTCTGTAATAGACTTCAACAGGTTTCCGAGAGCGGCGTGCTGCAGCAGGGACCGCGAGGCTGATTAAACTGCCCTGTGCTGCTGCTGCTCGGGGCGGGTGGGAGATGTAATTGGGAGATTTAGAGCCCGACTTTGGCCTTTCCATCTCCTGTTTTAATGTAGTTAGAGGGGAAAAAAAGGCTTTGCTGGAGCGCGGCGCTCGGCCTGTGTGCTCGGGATGGGGCAGCCGGGGCTCCCGGCAGAAGGATGGGATCGTGGGGGCTGCCCGTGCTCAGGAAGATAATTAGCCTGATAACAAACCGGTCAGGGCAGGGGGTGCAGGGAGGGGGCTGGCAGTGCCACAGCTCCAGCCCCGGGGAGCAGCAGCTGTGCCGACACTGCCCGGAATTGGGTGAAAATCCCTCAGGATTTGGTAGAAACTCCTCCGCCATCTACCTTGGTTCGCGTCTTTCACAGTGGGGAAGATCTGCCCAGGGAGGGTGCTTTGTAAGCTTGCTGTGTGCAAACTTTTCTACAAATGGTTGTTTTTCC
>VXAV01013309.1:0-26691 GCA_013399715.1 Alectura lathami | reverse complement strand
TTTTTTTTTTTTTTAAATTCCATTTCAGTGTTGCTGCACCATGTAAATCAAATGTATTTTCAAGACAGACTCGTGTTTGCTAGTGAACCCTCCCTGCAGAGATGGTGCTGGAGCAAAACTGCGGAAACCTGAGATAACCCCAAAGGCAGGGATAAAGCAGCGTTCCTGCAGCTCCAGGGCACTTTGCTGTCCTTGATTTCAGGACAGCAATGACACCTTGCTGCCGGCCACCACGTGCCCCGTCCTGGCATGACCGGAGGCTGACCAGGCTCCGTCCCTGCTGTGCCAGTGGGGTGGCACGGGGCTCGTTTGCAGCTCAGGGCTGTGCTGTTAATTAAACGGGAAGCCGCCGGGCAGCTTTTCACCTTTGATTCCTCCTGGCTACAGCAGCTTCCACAACCTCCTGGCTCCAGAAATCATGAAATTGGCCCTCCATACTGCTTGACTTGAAAGAGACTAATAGCTTCTCTTCATTTTCATGTCTTGAGGTGTTTTGTTGTTGTGTTTTTTTTTTCTTTTTCTGAATCTCATGCCTCATGTGCAATCAGTAGTAACAGCTTAAGAACCCTCCTATGGATTGCATCCTTATATTTTACACATATATACACATGTGTAAAGGAGATGTGCAAGGAAGTGGTCAAAAGGTGGCTTGCAGCCCTGTAAAAGGTTTCTCCATCCTCAGCAGGCTGTCAAGAAGAGTCATCGTTCTTCTTTACATTTACAGCATCCTAACAGACGCTGCAACCAATTCTGTGAAATTAGCCAAGAGGATTAAAATGCCATTTATATTACACGGGTGTTCTCATTAGCAGCCAAAACCTCACCTCCAGCCTTTGGACAATGGTTGCACTGTGAGGGCTTTTATCCCTGTGCTTTCCGCCTGCATTCCTGAAGCAAATAATCGCTGCTGTGCCACGTGCCTGCGTGCCAAAGGGGGTTAAATGCAGATTTCCATGTGCTTGCTGAGGACAGCGTCAATGGGGACAGCATTGCTGGGGACCTGCTTGGAGCCTGACCTCTGGCTGGCTGGTGGGGTGCTTGGAAATACGCAGCTCTGGTTTTATGGCTGGTGTTTGAAGAGGGTGCTTTGCAGGGTGTCGATGGGGAGGCTTTGTGCTGGGCAGGACCCTCTGCATGTGGTGCTCTGCAATTTACTGCGAGCAGGGAGGGCTTGGGGCAGCCACTGCTCAGCTCTGTCTGAGCAGGGTGGGTAAAGGGAAAGAAGGAAAGCAGTAACACAAGCTGAGTTTGCTTGTCAGCCTGCTGGCCCTCAGAAGTAGGTTTTAGCAATGCGCTCAGCGGCGGTTTTGGATCAGGCTGTGGCACCTGCAGAGAGAAACGAGGTTTTTCTCCTTTAACATCTTGCAAAAGAGATCTTGCCTTCAAGCATGATGCCCTGACATTTTTTTCTGGGGGGAGGAAAAGGTCCCAAGACCCATTCTGCATCACCCCATGCTCAGTGCCACCCCAACTCGTAGTTCCCCAAGAGAAGCTGTGGGTGCCCCATCCCAGGGGGTGCTCAAGGCCAGGCCTGGGCAGCCTGATCCGGGGGGAGGCAGCCAGCCCATGGCGGGGGTTGGAACTGGATGGGGGCGGTAAGGTCCCTTCCAACCCAACCGTTCTGTGGTTCTACGATTCCCTGGGGGTGGTTAGTCACGTCTCGGTGCAGGCCTGATGCTGAGATCACTGCCCATTTACCCAGCTGTTCGTGGCTGATTGAGATGTTTCAGCCCAGGGTCATGGACATCTCGGTGGGAGCAGCGAGGGAAGGCTCGGCCGGTGCTGGGGCCGTGCAGTGATCTCATCCTGGCCCGGTTCCTGCTCGGTGTTGTGCATCAGGTTTCACTGCTTATTCAGCCCTGCTGTTGTATCTGGAAAGTCCAATGAAGAAGTTGGTTCTGCGTCCTGAAGGCTTCTCAGGTTCTTCTTCCTCTGTTGTTAACTTCAGGAAAAGCTGGCAGTCAGAAGTGTTGGTGTTGGCTATTTTGGAGCTGAAAAATAAATGTTCCCAGCTTGTAATGCCAGGGCTGTGGTTGGAGCTGGGAGCCAAAGGCTTTGTTTGAGCACCTGTGGCAATACCCCTTGACAACAGCATCTCGTGGGGTCTGGTTCAGTTTCCCAGGACGGCTCAGCCACCCACAGAGCAGGATGAGGACCACAGGGTGCTCCTTTACTGCTGGCATTCCCGGCCTCTGCTCCTGGCTGGGGATGCTTCCTGCGGTGGTGCAAGGTTATAGGGAAGCAGCTCAGGGCGTGGAGGCAGGGGGCTCTGCAGGAACTTTGACTTTTCTTTGTGCCTTCCCAAGGGGATAGCATCTCTTTCCCCACAGAAAAGACCCAGAGCCTGCAAATGGAAGTTCTGGGTGAAGAAAGAATGAGCAATACAAGAAATGTGGAAAAAGGGGAAAGCACATGGTGCTCCAGTCCTCCGAGGGAAAACCAGTGGGCTGCAGAGATAAACCACAGGAGAGGAGCCCTCATGCTATCACGCTGAGCTGGGAAAAGTGAAATGTGTATTAATATATTGTTAATTCTCCGTCAGCCGTGGGCAGAGTGAAAACAAAGCACTGGACTGCTACCAAAGCTAAGAGATCTGGGGAGCCTCTTTTTGTCATTCCCATGAAGACATGATGGCACATGATGTGTATTTCTTTGGGTGGTGATGTTCGGAGTGCCAGCCCTGCATGTTAAGCAGTGACCTCCCTGGTTGTCCTCTCCGTGCTGCAACTACTTCATGCTGATATTTATCGGGGTTTGTTGCTGGAAAGTTCAACCTGACCACATCCTGCTGAGCTCCCTAGGTGGCCTGGGCTGCGCTTGAGTGTGTGTCCATGTAAATACCCAGCAGTACAGTTACCCTGATTGTTATGCAAAGCATAGATTATTCTAGCATGTAAGTGTTTTATATATTGATTTGCCATTGCTTTGAATCCCATTACAAGAATCTGCTTTATTAATGGACTTTGTTCATGCTTCAGATTAACCGTAATGCTGGATTTGCCAGTGAAAGAACTGAAATTCACTTTGTCCATATTAATTACTTGTGCTCCACTGGCCTCCTCAGCAAGCTGTTAGAAGCAGTGGAAACCTCTGTTTTTACTCCATTCTTGTTGCTCTGTCCTGAGCAAGAAAATGAGTTTGGTGCCGTGGGATTTGTCTGTTTTGTTCCGTTGCTGGAAGCCTCTTTTACCTGATGCACCAAGCACAGAAGGAGGCTCCATCCTCAATGTGGAATAGGTGGTTGCTAGCTCAGGGGGCTTTGTTCTCAGTCCAGGTCCCTCTCTGTGAGCGTTGCCAGAAGTTACTTCCCTTGAACAGCCTTCTCTGGGAGCGAGCTGCTTTGAGGAATCAGTGATGCTCATTTTTACTGAAGCCTGTATCAATAGGATTTTGGGGTTTGTTCTAGCACCTATCTGCTTCAGAGGATCCCGGAGCAATTGACAAAGCATTTGTATAGTCTTCCATCACTGAAATTCAGTCCCTCTGATGTAGAGCTTACGTTTATTGAGCAGTAACAATACATCCCTCTGTAGCTAATGCAATAATAATCAACCCAGGGCTTGAAAGTGAAACCGGGTTTTAGATAGCTGTTATTGGATTGCAAGCTCTTACTTTACGTGCAGGAAGGGATTGATTTCTTCTGGGTGCTGGGGGTGGGTCCAGGAGGCTCCCAGTGACATGGTAACGTCAGCGCTGAGGGTTCAGTGCAAGGTGCATGGGACTTTGGGCACAACGCAGGGTCAGTGCGGGGCCAGTGAGGCTGGATTTCCTATGGGTTGATCCTGGTTGTCCATAACAGCAGCCAAACCTCAGCTCTGGGGAAACCCGGCTTCTCCAAGTGTCCTCCTTGCAGTCCTAGCTGGGCAGCCCTGGCAGCAGCTGTGTAACATCTGGCCCAGCTGCGGACCATCTGTCCTGGTGTCTGTCCATCTGCTGCCATGAGGGGTGTCCTGCAACAAGGTCCTGCTCCTCCTTCCCCTGACACTGATTCCCCAAAGCTTCTAGGATCTCAGTTACCTCTGAGACTTTTGCCCCTTTCCCGTGGTCAGACGTTTGGGGTTACTTGGGGAAGGACACAGAGGTGGAAGGATGGACAGACAGCAGTCGCTCAGCCCGGTTGCCTGGTGGGTCCATTCCTGAGACCCGGCCACCCGAGGCTGCACTAATAGGGATGTGTCAGCAGGGAAGCTTGGCTCGTTACTGTTAACGAAATGCAATGTGTGCAGGTGAGAGATAAGAGAGGACTGCAGGCAGTGCTGGTGCACTCGGAGTGCCTTCAGGAACTCTCACTAGCTGTAGTGTGGGTGGGGACGCTCTAATTCCCAACAGGGAAGGTGCGAACGCTGCTCTGTCAGGAACCGCTCACTGTGTGCCTGCAGCGGGTCTGTAACGGGCAGGGGAGTTATGGAGAGGGGTGATTCCACCCCATCTGACAGCTCTGTCTTCTGCTTCGAAGCCTCTTCCCCTTTTCTGCAAGGATTTGTTGTTCCTTTAAGTATTTATTACAAAGATGTGTGGGTATTCAGTGCATAGAAACACAACAACCACACACACAAATGAAAGTCTTGAGCGCCCGCAGGGCATCTCCTGTCCCCTCCCAAATACAAGAGGTGTTTGAGCTCCAGCTCACCTCCAGAAAAAGAGCCAGGAAGCTTAAAAACCTGCCTGGTAATGATAGATGGCCATCTGCAAAACAGCTGGGGCTGCTCTGTGGTTGGAGGAGCCGGGAGGAGGAGAGCTGTGCGTTTCCTGGGCTGGAAGACAAAGGTGAGAGCAGCACGAGTGGGATTTTCCTGCTCTGGTTGCCTGGACTTTGTCAGATAAGCTAATTAGAGGGGCTTTTCTTGGTGGCTAACTGAGAGAGACAGCCACATCCAGGCTGACTCAGTGCAGCTGCCTCAGAACAGGGTGAATCACCAGCTTAATGCGGGGCGAGGCGACTGGGCCGGATCCTCACCTGGCAGGAGATGAGATGCAGCCCGTCCCGCGGCTCTGTTTTCTGACTGAGGTCTCAGAGCCTGTGGCAGCTCTGGTTTTGCATGGGGTCAGCCACTGCCTTATGCTAAAGGCTGTGGTGGACCTAAATTGTTTGAATTGCTCCAAGCCTGGGGTTGCCTTCCGCAGGTGGTGTTTTGAAGGTTTTTGTGTACTGAGATCCCTTTGTAAACCAGGATGGGGTGGGTAACAAAGGCTATCCGTCCTCATTAAAGATCCACAGGCACTTTCCTTAAAAAGTCTGCGAGCTGTGGTCTGGCCAAGCTCCAGTTGGGGTAATTACATTTCCCTCGCAGTTTAAAATAAATGCAGCACATTCTTCTGCAAATCTCTTGTTCACAGTTGTTTATTATTGGGATGGCGGCATCGTATCTCTGCCTATTACCCCGTCTCTCTGCCTTTCCAAAATTCCAGCCTCCTGGAGGAAGTTAAGCTGCTACTATTTATTATTTGAATCGATCTGCCAGGCAAATGTTTGCTTCATTCCTTAAACATTGATTCTTCCTTAAATGTGCCCTCACTTGAGGTTGGTTGGGCAATCATTGGGTTCCCAACCGGTTATTACTCTCCTAAACAGAAAATACCCCATCTAGTTTTGCACCAGCCCTGCAGGTTACAAACAGAAGCTCACAGCCCCCTTCTCTCTGGGGCTGGTCATGGGGTGTACTCAGGTGACGCTGGGTGCTGGGCACCAGGCTGGGCAGCCCCGTCCATTCTCACCCTGCAAAACAACCCCGCAGCCTTTGCGCAGCCCTCGCCGTGCTCAGGGCCAACACATCCCATCTCCCATGTCCAAATTCACTCATGGAGTCATTTTCCCCAGATGGGCTGCTGGGGATGATGGATTGCACGCAGCATTAATCCCTCTCTTCCTCCACACTCGGTGCTTGTTTATAATACCAAGTTCTCCACAATTCATTATGCTGCAATGGCTCATGGTGGAGATAAGAACCAGTTTCGGAAGGGGTGCTTGCCATAACAGCAGCGCTATTTATGAGCAGCCGTGATTGCAGGAGCTCTGGGCAGTGTTTTGCACAGTGACCTCCTTTGGGCGGCCAGTAGCCGCCATCCCTCTGTGATAATAAATGCAGCAGCCGAGCACCCTGCTTTATCGTGTGGCTTCTCACGTGGACCTGCTGAATTTTCCTCTGCTTGTGATTCAATTTGCAGTGATAAATAGTTTAATAAGAGAAAAATGCGCTTGGCTTCCAGTGCTTGTGGCTGCTTGTGGCTCAGGGAGCAGCCCACGATGCTGGGTCTCATGGAATCCTGTCGTGCTGTGATTCCTGGCAGGCAGCAGGAGGGGAAGAGCAAGTCGTTGTCCCCACGGTTATGGCTCCCAAAAGCCTCACTTGCATTTAGTTTTGTTTTTCACTGGGAAAGTGGCATTTCTCGTGTAGTGTTTGCCTGGGGAAGTCAATGGTGAGCTCTGAGTCTGGGGTTGGGGCAGCAAGGCTTTTTCTTGGTGGTTGCTCAGGTCTGTGCCTGCACCCGTGCCTGGCTGCTGGTTTTCCAAAATAGCCGGGTTCTCTTGTGCCTTTTGTGGCTATGTCCAAGAATTTTTGTTTGCTGGCTGCCTTGGAAGGAGGCATTGTTTCCTTCTGCTGGACTTCAGAGCTAAACTCCTACTTTATTCGCCACCTCTTTTTTTTTTCAATTTTTATTTTTTTGAAATCTACAGTGTTCACATTGCAGCACAAGACCCGAGCTGAGCAGAGCTGTGCCTTCAGCCATTTCCATGATCCTGACTTTCTCTGCTTGTTTCTGTCATCGACCCCAAATCTTGCCTGACCAGGGCATCAGCACAAGGCTGCTGGCTGTGCATGGCTGAGACACTGAAATCTCCTCTGGTCCCCTCCTGCCAGTGCCCGTGGGGATGCTAGGGACAGCTCAGGGATGCAGACATCCCCCTTCTCCTGCCACAAACCTTCCCCAAACCATCTGAGCCAACACTGAGACAGCCATGGTCTTGCTGGATCATAAACATCATCATTTTTCACCCCCTATAGCCTTCCTATTTGAAAGCTGCACTTGCTGTCCAGGTAGGGATCCTCTGGGGAAAGGGAATGTGATGTAAAATCCCGTACGATTGGAGCCAGATGCTGGGCGTTTCCTCCCAAGTTCGCGATTTGTGATTTGCTGCTGACAGCATGAGCTGGTGCTAAGTTATTAAATTGCAGATGAGCTCATCGCTTGGCCTCGAACAGATTTCAGCCTTGAGTGGCTTTAAAATATTACATGTGGTGGGAAGAGACGATGCTGGTGTGGCAGAGAGATTTAGGGAGCAGCTGAGAAAGACATCTGCGCAGAAGGAATGCATACAGGGAGGGAGGAGGGGATGCTTCATGTGAAAAATGTGAGCTCTCCCAGGAGAGAGAAATCCTCAGAATTGGTGGTTCTGTGTTTTAATCTTAGCTGAAAACTGTCAGACTTCTGAGATGCTCAAAGGGAAGAGGCAAGATGCTAAGCCTGGCTTGATCCTGAAAGGTCCCGGTGTGTTGAAAGTGAAGTGTGTGGGATTACTCCTGCCTAGCCCCAAAATCAGCCCCTTTGGTTGTGTTTGTTGTTTGCAAATTCAGCTCTGACCTGGTGTTTGCTGAGTCCTAAGGGTCAGGTCTACCAGACTGGGCAGGTAACTGTCACACTGCTGTTAGGAGAAGGGTTTCTTTCCTTGGAAGAGTGGGAGTTGGCTTTTGGGGTCCCCCTGCCCGGTGGTATCCAACCCCACTGCGTTTGTACGGGTAAAGGCTGCAGTAATACTGCGAGGCTGGGCACTGCGCTGCCTTGGCTGTAACAGGGGTTGGAGATGGACTCCTTCACCGTGTGTGCATCTCATGGAGCTGCTCTCAGGGCGGTGGTGCCTCAGTGCCTTCCTTTGAATACGTCATTTCTAAGTGCTGGTGGTTGCGGGTGATAAATGCAATTTGTGCTCCGATGTCCTCACATGACACGTTCTGCAGAAGTACGGAAGCTTAATAAGTAACAAGGTGTTCGTAGATGTTATAGCTGTGAGTCAGGAAGGAGAGCTCCTTGCAAGGTGATTGTGAACGAAATTGCCCCAGCCCGGTGTTGCATGTCTGGCATTATTCAGATTTTATGAAGTCCTGTAGCCAGACTGCAGCTCCCACGTGCTCAGACAGCACCTTCCTGCTACCAGCCCTTATAAATAACTTTCCTGTTTCACTTTCCCCAGCTCGGCACAACAGCACCTGGCCCTGGGGCTCCTCTCCTGTGGTTTCTCTCTGCAGCCTGTTGGTTTTCCCTAAAAGAAGCAGAGCACTGTGTGCATTCCCCTTATACATGTTTCTTGCATTGTATTGCCCATTCTTTCTTCACCTGAAATTTCCATGTCCTTTTTGCAGCTCAGCCCTTTTCAGCCTCAAATTCCTGGTCAGATTGGACCCAGCTTGCTTTGCTGGCACCACCACAAATCCCCGGGAGCTCAGCCATTGCCCTCACCCTGGCTAACTCCTTATAGCAGACATCCAGCCTTGCACGGGGCTAAAGGTTTTAACCTAAACCTGTTAGCATCCATTGCAGTGCACTATGCACCCCCAAAACCAACAGATCTCTTTGCTCTGGTTCACATAAAATTCTGCTGCTTCCTTGGACCCTGGATTCTCTCAGACCAGTTTGCTGGGAAAGAAGTTTTCTTCTTGGGAAGCTGCTTGGTTCTGGGGGTGTCAGGAAGGAAATCTTGGCAGGGCAAGTTGGAAATGGGGCTGTCCCCATGAGCCTGGGTTTTGCTGGGTTGGGGCAGGTTGGAGGCAGGTGGTAGCACCAGGGGACGCATGAGATGGGCAGAGTGTTTTCACCAGCATGAAACTACAGCAAAACGCATTTGTTCTGCTGAAGGGTGTGGATGTGAGCAGGTTTCTGTGGAATTGTACTGAGGGAGAGGGGGGACCATGCCCATGTAGACATGTCAAAAATAAAAGGCTAAAGGGAAACAGATTGCTTGAGCTCACCCAGGCAGACAGGGCTGGAAAATGAGCCCAGGTCTCCTGGAGCTGGGTCAGGTGGAACCCATGAGGAATGTCTCCTTGCTGGACCAGCTGTGCCATGGGGTTATCCTGCAGGGGGGCTGGTGGACCTCATTGCAATGTGTGTTCATCCGAGTGCAGTCGTACCCCCTGATTTTGCAGAGCAAAACGCAGTGGAGATAAAATATTTGAAGCAAATGGAATACACTATATATAACCCTCCCTCTCCTCGTCCCTGTGCACTAATGTCTTTCACAGAATGATGAGCTCTCTGCCAAAATTCCTCAAATTATTATGTCTAAGGATTGGGAATCAGAGAAAATAGCCTTGGAGGGGTCCTCAGGAGGTCTGACCCCTCCCCAGGGCAGGATCAGCTCGATTTGAACTCTTCCTGACACATCCATGTCCAGCCTCCACCCTTCCCCAGCTAGGCTGCTTCAGCACTTCACCACCCCACAGCCCCTGGGTTCATCCTTCTGCTTCCCTCGCTGCAATTTTAGGCTCATTCCTCCCTCCCTATGCACAGCAGATGCAGAGCATCTTTATACTGTATTTATTCTCCGGTTTCGGTCAAGCTGGTCAAGCTGCTGTGTTGTGTCTGGAGCCACCTGTGGTTCTACCTTGTTGCAAGCATGGTGTTTCCTCACTGGATTTTTGGCTTGTCAGAGGCATCAGGCTGTTTGCCCTGCAGCCCTAACGCCTCTTTGCAGAGCAGAGAGCGCACGGAAGTGCCACTTTCCCCAGGGTGACATGCTCATGTGTCCCATCCTTGTGCTGGATGGTGGTGGGCTTCACTTTCTTCTTGGTTTCTCCATTGGGACCACCAATGCAGACTCATTTAAGCCCTGTGCTAGCCACTGGCTTTGGTAGCCTGTCTAACATTGTTCCTGTACCCTGTCTCTGCAGGATTTAGGAATGGAGTCGACCTCTCTGGATGATGTCCTCTACCGATACGCCAGCTTTCGGAACCTGGTGGATCCAATCACTCACGACTTGATCATCAGCCTCGCTAGGTACATCCACTGCCCCAAGCCGGTAGGTGTCACGGCATCGCCACACTCAGTAGCTGTGCTGGCTTGGGAAATGGCTGCAGTGGGAGCTTCATCAAGAGCCAGGCAAGAGGCAGCCTCCTTAACTGCCGGCATGCCTTTGGGCAGAGAGAATGTGCTCAGAGATGCTGCTTTGATTGTAGGATGCTGGGCTTTTTAGCTACCCTAGTGGCATCCACCTAATGCAAGTACTTTGGGTCCTAGCACTTTGTTTTGCAAGTTATTTCTGCTTTCTTTGCCTTGTTTCTGTGTTAAAGAGCTTGCCCCCTTAGGAACAGTTTCTGCCTTGCAAGGACAACAGACCCTTCCTCGTCCTTGTGCAATATTTATCATGACCCCAGGCGACAAGAGAGTCCTTGGCTGTGCTGCAAGGCCGGGCTCCAAACAAACCCAGCCCTGAAGTGAGCAGGTTTCGCTGTAAGCGCAGCCCCACGCAGATGGGGGCTTTCAAAACTCTCAGCCCCATTGTCTCCCTGGCAGCAATAGCAGCGTATGTGCTTTTGGAAATCCCAGGCTGGCTCTCTTCTCTTCCGTGGTAAATGTGACTTTGCATTGTGGCTGGTGTCTGTTTGGATAATTAAGCTTTTTTCTCTCCCCAGGCTTTCCTTTTAAATAAGCAATATTGTCAGTGTCTGATTCCAAGAGCAGCGTAGGCTTAGAATGCTATGAGATGTCTGATTGCTCAAAACGCGCTGGGTAAGGGGGAGAGGGGAGGAGGGAAGACCAGCAGCTACCAGACAGTGATCGCAGGGCGTGTGGGTGGCATCAGACGCGGGGGGGTTCAGTCTCCCAGTCCTCCTGTGCTGCAATTCTCTGCCTGTAATTTGGGAGGATGGCACAGCTCAGCTGCAATGGTGTGCTGTGTCCTGGTCATCCATCAGAGATGAATTGGGTGCAAATACCTGAAATACCTTTCAGAATAAATTTCTTCTGCAAAGTACTGTGCAGGCTACAGGGTGGGCAGGAGCTGTGGTCAGTGATGCTTGCTCAGCTCCTCTTGAAACTCCCATTAGAGCGTCCTAAAGAGGATTTCTGTCTGTGTTTAATCTGGTTTAATCCCCCAGACCTGCTCTTCCCTGTTTTCTTTGGCAAAGACTTGGCAGCCCTGCATGAGAGCAGGGGAACGCTTGGGTTTGGGAACTCTGCAGAAGGTTTGGCTTTTGCTCAGCCTGCCAAAGGTATTCATAGCATCCTGTGGCACAAATATACATGAATATATAGGATGAGGCAGCTGTGAACTTGCCCACATCCATAAGGAGGGGGAAAGCTGGGGCTGGTGCAGACCCTGGTGACTAATAAATAGTGGGGAGCTATGGGGTCTCACTTCGCTCCTGGACAGAGCCCTTCCCTGTGTCTCTGTATGTTGCTCTTCCTGCTCAGCCTCTATTTATACCACCTCAGCTTAAAGGTGACCCCTTGGCCTCTCCTCCAAGCTAAAATCAGAGCTGAATGGGTTTTTCCAAGCTCTGGGTAAACACGTTCTGCTCTGCATGGCCAGGAAAAGTTGGCTTGGGCTCTCCGACGTGGCTGCTGCTCAGCACAGCTCCGGGGATGCGGCTTCCAGCAAGCAAATTCAAACCAGCAGCGAGGCGAGGGGCTGAGCTTGTGCTGGACGCTGGAGGGCTTCGAGCGAACACAAGCCTGGAAATCCTTTGGGTTTGCTTTTCTAGGGACATCTGGGTACTTAGTATATGGGTTGGGCTGTGTTGCTCATGAGGCCCCTGAGCCCTCTGAGTTTGGGTGACTTCTGCTAGAGGGTCCCAAGCATCAGCTTTCTTCTGGATCACCTGGAAATCAGGGCTTGGATTTGCTCAGTCCCCCATTACAGAGGGATAACACAATTAGACCGAAGTTTGCATATGATCAAAGACATTTGAACAAGTGTTTCCTTCCCCACAGCCATGACCTTGGGGCAATCTTTTATCTTGCAGTCTCTCTTTCTCCCCAGCACCATGGCAAGGAGCCAGAGCGATGCCTGGGAAGGCAATTCTGCTGCTCTGGGCATTTCTGCTCCAGGCACAGCCTGCAGCCACCCCACTGCCGAACACCACAGTGCAGACACGTGTCCCAGTGGGTTCAGGAGGTGGTTGCAGTGCTGTGGGCACCCTGCTGCAATGTCCCTCTGTCGAGGCTCATCCTCTGAATGGGGAAAGGGGACACAAAGTGCAGTGGCAAAGCCACAGGGCATGGAGCTGAGCTGATGGAGCTGCCTCGCCCCAAGTCTTCCCCACAGCCATTTAGGTTTGCAGTGGGAGTTGTCCCAGGCAAAGGAGCTGAAAACACAAATGCATGAGGAAAAAAATCTCCTGGAAAAAAAAAAAAAAAAAAAAAAAAGAAGAAAAAATCAGCTCTTTTTGCCAGCAGGAATATCTGGCCATAAGCTATTGGAAAATTAAAGCAGTTTCTTTTTCCATAGACTCCAGCCACATGTATGGATGACTGATGGCCAGGATAGCAGTGAGTCAGGCTTTCCCCCTGCTCGAGGCCTTGTTGGATGTGGGATAAGCACCGAGCAGGGCTGGGGGGGAGCAGAAAGTGAAGCCCTGGGCAAAAGCTGCTTCTCCTCTTGCTGCCTTAGGGCGATTGATTGCTCCGGCTCCTGAAGGTAGCGGGGAGCAGCAGGAGTAAATGCAAGGTGAGATGTTGGCTTTGCTCACCCCCATCCCACGACTGGCCCCGCAGGAAGGCTTTTGTGCCCATGGTGGTGCCAAGGGCTGGCAGAGCAGCTGAGCAAAACCCCATCCCCATTCCAGCTATGCCTGTCTGCTCCTCTGCAACCCCGCTGAGCAGACAGGTGAACGATGAAACCCCATTTGTGTGTGGGACGCTGGATACGGACGAACAGCTCAGCGTGGAAACTGAGTCCAACAGATAACGCAGCTCTCTGTCTCCTCACTGAAAATGGGGGGGTGATGGGCTGGGGTGGGAAGCAGAACAGGGTTTGCATCTGTAGGTCTGGATAGAGATCTATTTTCTTGTTCATGCTTAACTGCCTCCCTGGCTCAGATTTCCCGTGTGAGCTCTAAATTGATCAGGTTTGCAGTGTGGGCTTGATTATATGGATTGTCACCCATGAAAGCAATAGAAAGTGTATAAAGAAAAAGTAGTTATCACAGCCTGGTTGGAATAGTCTGTTTCTTCTTCAGCCCTGGGGTATAAGGATTTGACTTACAGATGATGTTGGGTTTTTATGCCCTGCATTTTTAAAGCGTGTTATTTCTGATGGAGCTGTACTGAAAGTAGTATGAGCATTTTTCCTCTTATTTACAGCGCTGTGTGCTGTGAAATGTGGCTGAGACTGTGTTAATAAACTCAGCTTATGCGAAGTGAATATTACCAGGATACCATGGCCACCAGCTCAGTGCTTTTATCCCAAACCAAGCTCGTAATCCAGCTCCTCAACCGTGTTTGTTGGAATTTGCTCTTGAATTCAGATTGTCATTCCAAGTTTCTGGCATCACGCTGATTTTTGTATCAGGACAGGCTGACATTACATCGCAAAGTGATGACCCATTGAGGGACACTCAGGCAAAAACCTCTAAATCTCCAGATATCTGATATAAAAGCGAAGGGGATAGCAGGGAATTCAGCTAAATCAATTGTATTCTGTATTAATGGCACGGGGGATTTTTTGCCAGTCTTGCTCCAAGTGTGAGGATCACTCTTCATGTGTATTTAAGACATCTGCAATACATTAAAATATCCTGCAGCATGAAACAGGCTGAGAAGCTCAGGCTCCACTAACAACAGCTCTGGTTCTATCCCAATTTAAAGGGCTGTGCCCTCTGCTCTTTAGAAGAAAAGAGAGATGTTCTTAAAAGCCTTTGTGCATGAGCTAAAGCTGAACAGAATGCCTTGGGAACACGGGAAAATTGCACCCAAGGCTTCACTTTGCAATTATTTTACTATTAAAGCTAAAAGTGAGTAATGATCAGGTCTAGATAGGCTGTGATGGCACCACTGCCAGCAAATTTGCTGTGAAAATGGTGGTTTTTTGCATGCAGTGGGAGTGCCAGAGGGAGAGGGGATGTGCCCCATCCTTTCTGGGCTTTCCTTATGGAAATCAGATGCCCTGTTTCGGACTTCTTGTACCCACCGCGGCTCTGAAGGAAATTCAGAATTCGTGTGATGGCTGCTCAGTGCGTTCAGCACAGAAGAGCCAGCGGAGCCTGTCAGCGTGTGGCATCGCTGGTAACATGACGAATTCCCCTGGATTTAAAAGCTCTGGGTTGTTTTTGGGGTGGGGCAAAGGCATGGCAGCGTGGGGAGACAAAGGAGGCTCTCGCATCCCCGTTACCTAACTGGTACCATGTGGGGGCAATGAGCGGGGGGGGATCTGTGGTTTCAAAGTCTGCAGCACCGTTCTGAGCGAAGGAGGCTGGATGAGCACAAACGGTTATTGCGACAGCTGGTTGAGGTTTTGCATTAAAAAAATAAAAATCCTTTCTTTTTGTTTCCCCCTTCTCAACCTCTGGGTCCCATCCAGGGTGACTTTCATCAAACTTCTATCATTTTCTCTGCTTCCACCCAAAATCTTGCTGCCGGCTGGCAGAACAGCCAGCCCTTTGCTCCGTTCCCATAACAATAAGCTGACCTTTCCTAAGGGCTGTGCAAGCCCTCCCAAATGCCGCAGGGCAGATTTTGTCAGCGTGGAGATGGATCTTGCAGAGCTCCAAAATGTCAGGTGCTGCGCGAGGGCTGCGGTGCGTGGGTTGGGGCTGGAGCAGGAATAAAGGAAAGGAACCCAGAGCAGGAGGAGATGTTTCGTGGTGCTCTCCTAGCTAATGTCCCGTCTTTTCTCAAAAGGCAGCAGTTGCCAAGCACCCAAAGTGAACTGCAGAGCTGAATCCAAAGCAGTCGATGAGGTAGAAGGGGGCAGGTCAGCACGAGGACATTAATGGCAAAAAGAGAAGGAGAAGGTCTGTGGCTGCATTTTGCAGGGACCTGCCAGTTCCCAACAGCGGGGCAGTGACTTCTTTCATGACTCCTTGTTTTCTTCCCAACTTTTTCTCTAGAGAAAACCCCAGGAAGAGGTAACACCGCCTCTGCTGTGTGCCCTCCCTTAGCTCTCCCATCGATGCTCTGCGGCTGGGCAGAGAAGTTGGAGCCCGTGGTTGGGCTTGGGCTCTTCTCACCTTGCTTCTTGACGGCCTTCCTTCTTGGTGGGCAAGAAAAAGCCGTGAGATGTTCTGCTCCTGGTCATGATGAGCAAGGCTGCCTTCTAGTGTTGGAGAAGCCACTTGGGGAAGGCTCTAACATCTGTCTGGGGGGTGAGGGCTCAGCAATTTGTCTCGTCTGAGGCACAGTGTCACCTCCACCCTGGCAGAAGAGCGTTGCCCATGGCTGGTGCCGTGTGTGTGGGGCCACCACCACCACCACCAGGCACAGAGCCGCTCCCATCCTGACCGCCAGCCCCGCACGCTCCACCTGAGGCCTCTCAGATAAAGCCGAGTATCCCTGGGGGAAATGATGGATGGAGAAACAGGCGGCTCATTAAACTGTAACAACGTGTTTTATTGATGTTTTCTGATGGTAATTGACGTTGGAGTTCAGCTCATTTGGCTTTTAATCACAACGTAACTTACCGCCTAGGAAGGAAGCGTATCGATTCCCAGCTCCTCGTGGGAGCAGTGTTTGTGTACCTGGGGCACGCGGTGGGATTTTTTTTACAGCTGCTCGCGGGTTCTGTGCCAGGTTCCTCGGGCACGTGGATGGATGCTTTAATATCTGGTTCAGCCTAACTCCTAGGAGTGTGCATATTAAGTGAGCAGACGGTCTGCTGGCAGCGGGGGTTTGCAGAAATTGATGGTTTAATAAGGAGGATTTGCTGACGGTCTCAGAATGTTGATAGCGTGCTGCTGAGGAATTTGCCATGGGCACATTGGACTTGCAAGGAAAACCCCGCTCAGTGTTCATCCAAATGGGTGCAAGATGCTCTAAAAGATTGTGTGACTCCATCTCAGGGGCAAAAGCAGGGGCAGCTCCTCAGCATTTGGGGACTGGGGGGAGACGGGGACGTTTCCAGAGTGGAAAGGCAGAGGGGGTGAGCCATGCAGAAAAGTCTTTTACTTTGCTTGGACCCCGAATTTCAGCTTCTTTGCTGGATTGCGGATTTGGAGTGGGTTGAGGACACATGGGGCTGAAATGTTGATGGGGTGGGAGGACCCAAGGGGTACACGTGTACCCCAGGGGACAGCTAGGTGAGAGCTCCTCGCGGGGGTGCCACCACTGCTCTGTCTCTGCTGGGGGAAAGGGAACTAAGAAAAGCAAAGAGCCGAGGTCTCGCAGACAGGAAGACTGCCTGCAAGGTGTTTAGAGATTACTCTTAGGTGGCAGGGACCGTGATTTCTGGGCAAAGTCCAGCAAGCAGCTGTCTGACAGTTGGGGGTATTTGGGTAAGAGCCTTATCCCACCATTTCCATCTTTAAAGCGTTTTGCAATCATTAGGTAATCTGTTAATCCTCCCTATTTCTCTGCTACTTTCCCTTTTCTTCTTTCCATCTGGCTTCCCAGGAACATCCCTGCACAGCTCCTGTGTTTCCGTTCATATGTTTGCATTGGTACCAGTGCAATGGGGACTTCATCTCCCCTTCCCAGGCTCTCGTGCGTGCCACAAGACTCCCAGGGGTTGTGGTGAGGGTCTGAGAGCCCGCACAGAGTCCTATAAATACTTGGAGCACTGTCCTGACGACACTCCTGCTCCAAGGGAAATAGCAAGCTGGGCTGAGGTTGGCTTCCCATGGGATCCAGCACAGTGCAGCTGAGATGCGGGCTCCATAGGAGACTTGTTGGGCTGGGAAAATCCTGCGGGATGTCCTGCATCTGCAACTCAAATAGCTCCTGCATCCCTCTGCTGTGGTCTGGGGTGGGAGCTAGGCTTCCCTGTGCCTCTGTTGCCCATGCTGCAGGGCTGGGAGGTAGATGTGGGCTCTGGTCTTGTGGGGTAGGTTAACACCAAGCACCCTGGCAATACTGCAGAGATTTCTGCCGTGGGGCTGAATCCCAGAGACATGCAGCTCGGTGCTCAGTGCAGGTCCACGGCCATTCCCCACCTCATTCCTCCTCTGCAACAGGAGCTAAGCTGGGTGCCCTGCAGATCTCTCCCAAGATTGTTATATTCCTTGCTGCAATTTCCCTTTATCTCACATGCCCCCCTCAGGGCCAGATATCACCTTGAATTTTATTGCCTTCTTTAATTGCTTCTCTGAAGTGCAAGTGTAATATTACTCCTGAATTCTTCTAAATGACTTCCTGAGTCGCTGCGATCCCATTCATCTCGTACTTCTGGCCCTTTTGATAAGCCTTGTTGTACCTTGCTTTTCATTTCTGTATGTCAGCGCTGACTCCATCGCGTCGCACTTTGGCCTTTCATCAAGGCAGGTGTTGAATGCTTCTTGTAGCAGTATCTGAGTTGCAAAATTGGTTTCCATTTCTCATCTTTGTTTCTACAGATTTCTTCTCTCACTGCTCTGCTACTGCTGCAGCATCGCCAGCTCCTAATTTGGGTTAGGGTTCACTTGTAAGGGTGCTCAGCACCCCGTGCTTGCGCTAGGTGAGCACTCAGTGCTGTGCTGGGATGCCCAGCAGCAGCTTTCCCCTGTGCTCTTCTCTGTTACAGCAGCAAACCAGCAGGAAGGGTCTTTGGAAGGAGATTTTCTTTATCCAGTGTCCCTTACCCAAACAGCACCTGGAGCCGTGCTCACTGGTTTTGCGCTGCATTTCCGTGCAACTCCTCTTTCTGTGCATCTCCGTTTCTGTGCAACTTTGAAAGCATTCTCAGTAGGGTTACCTACAAACCCCTTCTTCACATCTGAGATAGTTTTATACGAAAACACCCCTTTGTTAGGTGGCTTGAAATAACAGTTCCTTACTGGACACCCTGCCCATCTGTAAGCCCTACCAAGTTCCTGCGAAGCCAGCAGTGTTCACTGTAGAATACAAAATTGCAGAACAGAAACAGGGAGGGGGTTTGCTCCCACAAAGGGAGCCAGCGCTGCATGGTGCTGTGCCAGGGTCTCGCTGCTGTTCCCAGGTCCACAGCCCAAATCCTGCACCCCACAGCGCCAGCTCCACCACCAAGCGCCTTTCTGCAGTGGGAAGCTGGGAGCTGGTTTGTTTTCGTTGACTTTTCAAGGCTCCTGCTGCTGTGTGGATGGCTGAGAGGGGACGTAAGCAGAGCTTGGGATGGACTCTGTGGCCGGCTGGCTGCTGGAGCCGTGCTGAGAGAGGGGTCAGCAATCCCAGACCTGAATTTCCCATGCCAAAAAAATGCATTTTTCCTATAAGAAGGCAAATGCCTCTTCTCATACAAGAGACCTTCAGTCTCCTCCAGCCAATCCTTTCTTGGCCATTTCATAATGCAAATTCATTCTGGGGTGCATCCTTTCCCGACAGAAACCGTAGGATGGTGCTGGCCAGGCCTGGAGGGGACACAGGCAGTGTGCGGACCCAGGGCTGTGTACCTGCGGGATTTGGGGCAGGATAAGGGGACTTCTCTGCTTGCTGTGAAAACACCCTCGGGGTTTCAACATGCCAATCTGGCACTGCTCGCAGAGGCTGGCTGCCCGCAGATGTCTGCAAGCAGCGATCATTCAGTGCTTCAATAGGGAAGGAAAAAAAGAAAACCAGAAACCCATTAGATGACCTCAGCTCCGCGTGACTACATCAAAAGGGGGAGGCATCGTAAACTCTTCAGCGCTGGCTTCGTTTAAACCTGTGGCCGGGAGTGGGATGCTGTTGTGGTGTGGGGAAAGCCCGCTGCGGGGCCACATCCTGTGGGGCTGGGGCATTCAGAGGTGTCACTGAAAAGGACGCAGGTCACCCAAAACTGGCTGTTGACAAGTTCAGGAGCCAGGTCAAGGCCCCTATGAATGCTGGGATTCTGCTGCAGTCATCCAAATTAAAAAAAAAAAAAAAAAGTCACCACCAAGCGCATCAGCTTCTGGCTTCACCCCTCCAAATGCTGCTGAGGCATTAGGGAGGGACCTGAGTGCTGAGACCTTTCCCTTCCCTTCTACAAATATTTCCTTCCTCGTCTCTATAAACAGTGGCTGATTCGCTTTCACCTTATAGAGGTTTTGCAAAGAAAAGTCTTCCTTCCCTCACTCTGGATTCTGCTTTTCATGCTTGCAGGTAAATGATGTGGTAGCAGGTTTGTTTGTTGTCATTTCTTTCCAACCCCGGAGTTTATCCCTTCAGCAGCATGGTTTACTGGGGGTTTGATCTCCTTGGCTGCCTGCTAATTTGTAATAACTGCTCTGATGCGTGCCAAAAACCATTTAGGATGATCTGTCTCAGGGCTTCCTAGAGCATCTCTCGCTATTTTATGTCGTTGTGCTGCTGAGTAATAGCTCTGTTTACTGTTGTGAGCATAGTTTTTCTCTCAAATGTTTTTTTTTTTTTTTTCATAATAATAATCTAAACTATTTGTAGGAAGGAAAATCCTAGCCGATCACCCAAGACAAATAAAGCAAGAAGGACTTAGGAGGAAATCTGTCAGCTTTTCCTTGTTTTATGGTCATGAAATAGGTCACATTGTAAGGGTCAACATCCACTGAACCATGTGGAAAGCAAACAGCTTCTCTGGGGGACCTGTGCACCAAACATTTGATGTGCAGGGAATGATGCTCCCCAGATGAGCGCAGTTTCCCTGGCCGGTGGCTGCAGTGGGCTGTGCAGGGGCAGAGCTCGTGCACTGCTGCACCGGGGCATTGCTGCAGCTGCAAAGCCTGCAGCAGCCTTAAGGAGTGGGTGCAAGTTTGAAAAGTTTAAAAAAAAAAAAAACAAAAAAACAGAAGAGATAACTTTTTACATTTTTAATTAGGTCCAAATCCTGGTTTTGGAGGGGCACCCTGGGACCTCTTGCGCTGCACGTTAATATTTGCAGCGCAGCAGCTTTTCTTGCCCAGAGATTGATTGCGAGGGACAGCAACGTGGGCCTGTGTAATAACGTGAGCATAAGCCTGTCGCTCGCTGTGGCATGGGACATGGCTAATTGTTCTAATTAGGGTCGCTGCCCTGCTGTGCTGCAGCAGGAGGCCTTTGTCGTGGCTCATCAGTCGTTAGGGCTGACCCAGTTAACACTGCACTGGCCCCAGTGCAGCCCCCCAGGGGCTGCTGCTGGGGGAAGAGCGGACGATTGGGTTCTTAATGAAAACAAATGAATTTGCCATCATGTCTTTATCGCACAGTGCTTCGAGGCTTTTTGTCTCCCTCTCTCCAAGGTAGGTGGTTATGTGACATTTGCCAATCCGCTGCCAGTTTCAGCCTTGTGCATCCCTTCCCACCCGAGCCCAGGACACTGCTTCACCTCCCAGCCCTGCCCAAACCCATGCCTGGCTATTGCTCAGACTCATCTCTCTTCTCATGGGGCCGTTTTTGGGATCACCCCACCCCAGCAGGGCAGTCCCAGCACAGTGACGCCGGCAGGACCAAGTCCCCATGCCCAGTGCTATGCCCGTGGCAGCGATCCCAAATCCTCTCCAGCTCTGCCACCCTGTGTGCAGGGATTCAGCCCCTACTGAGCCCCAGAGACACCAAACCCAGCTCATCCATGTTTGCTTTCCCATGGTGTCCTCCCTCTGCTCCCTGCCAGGCGGGCAGCACGGCTGAGGCTGCCCCAGCTGAAATCCATTAAGGGATTGCAACCTCGTGAATCTCCTCCTCCTCCAGGCGCTGGAGGCAGGCGAGAGTGGATGAGGGGAGAGGGGCCCCGTGCGGGGCTGAGCCTCTGCTTTCCCCTCATCCCGAGTTCAGCATCACATCTGCCATGCTGGGAACTGCCTGCATCTAAGGTTGCAGCACTGGGAGGTTTTGCAGCCTCGCAGATGTTTTAGGGCTGCAGGGAGGGCTCATCGTGAGCACCCTACTGCTACTCTTAATGCAGTGCTAGGAGAAATGCCCAATGACAGGCTCCTGTGGTTGGCAAAGACGGCAGTTCTCATCGTTCATAACGTCTTGGGCTTGACTATTGCCCCTGTAAGAGACAGGGCACAGGGGGTTTGCCAGAACCCAGTGCTGTGCCTTTCAATTCTTGCAGGTCGAGATAAGTGTTCCTTGCCACTCACGGCCTCTGACCACAACAACCCAGCCCTACGCTGAGCTAAGAGGGGAAGGAGTTGGGTAACGCCACGGTGTAGGCTGGTGCAGGAAGCCCCTCTGACCAGGGCTTTCCATTCCGAGGTTAAACTTCCTCCACGCGAGCGAGCTGCAATGATTTTTCAGCTGCATCAGTTTCCAAATAAGCTTTTGGGCTCAGTCCCACCAGGGCGTGCGCCAGCTTCAATTATTTCCTGATAGACTTGGATAATAAACTGGGAAAAAAGGCTTTGTTTAAACTGTAGTGTGAGCGCCCAGCTCTGATTTTGGCACAGCTTCAGCTGTGTGGCTGCTTTGGAGAGCAGGTCTGGGGAAGCCCAGGGTGGCTTTTCTACATGGGTTTCAGAGCCTAGCCCCATGATAGCGCTGTCCCATGTGTGCTGCTGATGGTGTGGGGTCCTGTGGGGTCCAACAAAGTGGGAGGGGCTGCGTGTCCATCCCAGTGTTAAACCGGGGCAGCTACCTGCTGCAGGACAGCATGGGGAAGACCCTGCTTCTGCAGCCTTATGCGGTACCAAGACCAGGGATGCGTGAGATGTTGCGTGTAGAAGTCATGGTCTGTAAATTGTGTTTTAAAGCCCCCAAACAAGGGGCCCTGTGTCTGCAGGACTAGTGAGTCTCAGAGTATGGGGGATTCGCAGGGACCTCCAGCCACGTGTGCACCAGCACAGGCTCCTCTTTCTTTTACTTTCTCTGCTTTTTTGCCATATTCCTCGCTTGAGTCATTTCGCTTCCCCGACAATTCAGTTTTCAGGGCCACACAAGAGACAATTTTGTCATTTCCAAGATTATAAGAAGCAATTTGCAGTGCTGGATGGCAACACGCGGCCACTTCCTCAGAGCATTTTGGCGTGCTGTGTCCTTTCCGCAAGAACTGCAGTGGGGGAAAGCCAGGCTGAGCCGGGGCAGCGTGGGGCTGGGCACAGTTATCCCAGTGCTAATTATCCCATGCTAATTTGATGGGCTGAGCCTGCTGGAGCTCACTCACCCCAAGTCTCAAAACAGCTATTTCCTGCTGCAGGACCTCTAGGGGAGATTTCAGCATGCTGGGTTTGGGGAGGGGGTTAGCATAGGCTGAACCCCACCAGAATTTGTGGGATTAAATCCCTTATTTAATGTTAAGCATGGTGCTAAATGAGGTGCTGAAAAATAGTGGTTACAGCCCTCTGCTGATATTTCTGCTCCAGCTGTCTACAGATGTGCCCTTTCTGCCCTGTTTTTTTTGTTTTTTGTGTTTTTTTTTGAGAGAAACCTTCTGTAATTGTTTCCCTGCACACCCTGCACACCCAGAGGTGATTTGTCAGAATCCAGATTGCTCCTTGGTTAATTTAATATTTATAATGTCTCTATAAAGTCGGTCCTGCTCTGCTGACTGCGAGGTGAGGTGGGAGAAGGCACTGCATAAATCACTCTGCACAGAGCATGCGGCTCCTTAAGGATGAGACATGGCATCTCCATCAGCAATCCGTGCCCTGCTTGTCCAGCACAGGGCAAAACCTTGAGCAATCAGCGTGAACAAAGAGCAGCAGTGAGCCGAGCCCAGGCTGAGTGCTGGTTTTTAGGGCTTCCTACCCAGCTGCTGTTTCTTTTCCAAGATGTTTCACGATGCAGCAAATTTATAAAACCAGGCACCTTCCACAGATTGTCACATCTTGACTCTTTATATCAGTATGATTCCTTAGGACAGGTTAGTCTCTGCTTGTCACCTGTCAGGGAGCAAGCCAGGCAGAGCAAGACAGGTGTTTGACATCATTAGGTGCCATACCGTGTGTTGGTAAGTAGAGATCTTGAAAGGAGACGTGCTTTAGCAGTTCACGTGCTGGCATTTGTATTTTGATTTATTTTTAGGAACCCAAATTTTCCGGACCAAATTCAGAAAGTTTCAGAATTAAAGTTTTCTGAGCCAATCCTTTCACAGTTTGCTAAACTCATCATGGAAATTTGCAGTGGAATTGAGAAGACCCCACCAAAATCACTGCTTTCTTTGAAACTTTTTTGCTACCAAATCCATATTTCAGGAGTTTTTTCTGATGGGTGCTCTTCCTGGGATCTCCATCAGCTCACCAGGCCTCTTAGTGCTTGTCTTTTGCAATATGATTTTGATGGCAATGGGTACATGATGGGTAGCACTTACTTGAGTCTTGGCTGTGGCTCCCTTGGATGGTCAACTGCTGCTGGCAGACTTCTCTTTGGAGATGGGTTTGCAGAAGGATCCCGTCTATGAGCACTGTCCTTGTGTGTGCTGTCCCTTGGTGCAACACCCAGCCCCTGCAGCATCCTAGCAATCAGCGTCTGGGTTTTTTTTGTCCTCCTTCCTTACAATTTTAGCGCAATCCCTTGTGACATGCCGGCTCCCAGCAGAGCTGGAGCACCTCGCGGGCAGGACGGTCACACTGCAGCCACCTCACCTGGCGTCCCCCCCTTGTCTCCGCAGGAGGGGGACAACCTGGGGGCCATGGAGAAGCTCTGCCGGCAGCTCACCTACCACCTCAGCCCCCACTCGCAGTGGAGACGCCAGGGCATCATGAAGAGGAAGCCGCAGTCCTGGTGAGTCGTCCCTCAAACTACCCCGTAGGTCCCCTTCCCATCCCTGCTCCTTTCCCCCTGTGCATCCTTGTGTTGTTGAGTTCCCCCATGCTCATCCAGAGGCATTTTTTCCTATTTCCACTTTGCTTTCTCCCCTGCATCCTTATTCTGTAGGAGCTCAGCCCAGTGGTGCCCAGCATGGGGAGCAGGCTGGGAAATCCCAGCCAGCCATCCTGCAATGTCCCCATGCTGGGCACTGGAGAGCAGGAGACGAACTGCTCCCAGACATCCTAATTTTTTTTATTTTGGTTTTTTTATTTTTTTTTGAATGAAGGGAGAAATGCAAAAGAAGCTGCGATCTGGTGGGGTTAGGATTTGTGTCCAGGTGTTTGCCTATGATCCCGAGAGTTTTAGTTCCTGGTGTGGCAGGTGCTGTCTGTAGCCATAGTAAGAGACCAATCCCGTGAAAAAGCTCAGTCTGAAAAAAGATCATGGGAGAAGAGGGGAGGAAAGCAGACTCTAGGGAAAAAAGGACTAGGGGTAGGGGGAAAACAAGGTTAGGACAGTATCTCCTGGCTCTGCTGCCCTGGAGTTGGCTTAAGGCCCCCTCCCAGCCCCTTCTGTCTCCTGTTGCCTTCTGGAGGCAGCCGGAAAATTGCTTTTCTCCCTTCCTTTCAGCATGGCCGTACTTCGGAGGTATTTTGCCCCCGTGGGAGGCAGAGCTCCCAGCTCCCATCTGCAGCACCCAGGCACCCAGCCTGTCCCACCCTGCTCTCCTCAAACCCAATGACCCACTCCTTGCTGCCCCTGTGTGCTTTGTTTCCCAGGGTTATTACAGGAGATGTGGGAACGTGCCAGTAGAATGAATCTCGCGGAGGAGGAATGCTCCCCGCTGAGCTTCAGTGTCAAAGCTGCTTGGGAATTTTTCGTTAGGGTCAGAGAATTCCTTCTTTTTGCTGTAGCAACTTTCACTTTCTTCCTTGGGAGAATTCAGCACCGGTTGGGTGCCAGGTGACTTCTCTCATTGAGATGGCTGGGAAAAGTGTCCTCAATATTTTACCACCAGAAAAATATGTATTTTATTGAGCAGAAGTCGAACCTTTGCAAAAGGGAAGGCCTGCTTTTTCCCTCTTTTTCCAGACTATGCTCCAAGGCTGACTGCCTGCAGCAAGGGGTGGCTTTATGTGAGAAGTGACATTAGCACGGAATGGGTGCCCCAGGGTCCCCTGCGCTGGGAGTCAGCCTGAGCCCTGCCTTGCATCCTTTGTGTTAAGGATGCACAAAAGCCTTGCTCACATTTGTCTGAGGAATCCCTTGTTTTAACCTTCAATCCAGGCAATATTTCCAACCAGCTGCTTCGGAGCAGGATACTTTGTGCCTTTACACCAGGGCTTCTGCACACCCGTGTTAAGTCAACGCATCCAAAAGCAAGGGGAGAGGAGTGAAAGAAAGCCCACCAAGGCTGGCTTTGTTAGGACAGAAGGGTGTTTTGACTTAGCGATGAGCTCACAGAGGTTGAGCAGCTTTTAATTGCTGGCAGAAATGATCTTTTAACATCCCACTCCTGATTTCATTGGGGGCACAAAACATTTCTGTTCCAGAGGAATGCTGGCTGCCGACCGTTCAGACTTGTTGCTTGCGTTTCTATACAAAGCCCCTGTGAAGCAAAATTAAATTTTTAAAAAGGGAGTTTTCATGGGGGGAAGCCTGCTGCATGAATAACGGGCCCTTCCTCTTGGAAACAGAGAGCGGCTGAATGCCTGGGGACGAAAATCCTCCGCAGCTGCTGGGAGTCTGTGGGCGAGCGACGGCAGAAGCTGAAGCTCCTGCAACAAATGGTGCCTTCAGAGCCCCCAGCACAAACCCGCTGTCGGTGGGAGGAGGCTGGAGCAGGAGTTGTGTGGTCTCCTCTCCATTAAATCCCAGCTGTGTGTGTGTGTGCACTGCAAGCTGCTGGGGAAGAGCAGAGAATTTGAGAGCCGGAGACCCTGGGGATCTGGGGGTGGGCGATCCCTGCCGTGCGTGCCGAGGGGCTGTGCTCCACCCTGTGTGACGTGGCTGTCCTGGCAAAGAGCTTTCCAGCACGTGGAGCAGACGCTCCCAAATCCAGGCTGGGGTGCTGCCTGGTGCCCTGCTGCTGGGCTGTGTTGCTGATCACTTTGCCGTGAAAGCAGATTTCCAAGGCTGTCTGCAGGCAGAATGCAGTTTGTTTCCAGGCAGATGCTGAGTGCTGGCTGCCTGTGTGTGGCAATTGTAATACGAGCTCTGCCAGAGTGGAGTGGAGCTTGTCCCCGTGTGCCTCCTGTAGCACTAGAAATACTGCAGTTATTTCCTGCATTTTTTTCTGTTAATTGCCCTAAAAGCACAGGAGAGTTCATCTCCGAGCTTATCATACTGTGTTTGTGCTATTGTCTGCACCAAGAGAGTTGGAAATCAGGGTTTAATCTCTGTGTGTTGCTGTGGTTCAGCACTCAAACCTGCTCCTGGCCGTGACAGAGCAGCTTTTCCTCTGGGAACACCAGATGGCCACCAGAAGGGTCACACGTCGTGTCCTGGTGTCCCGTCACCATGCCATGGGTGGCACAGGAGGGGCCCTGCTGATGGGGAGCAGCGAGGGTTAACTGGGAACAGTGGGATGGCTTCCTCTGATGGGAACACCTGGAGCGACACAGAAGGGAGCCAACAATTTTGGGAGAAAGAGTGGGAGCCAAGGGGAGGACGAGCGAGGCACAGCTCTCCCCTGGGTGCTCGGTCTGTTCTGCAGTGCCAAACATCAGCTGCTGGGGTGCGCTCAGCATCCTGCGTAACGCATCACCGCGTCTTGCTTGGCCTTTCCCCTACAGCGTTGGTCTCAGGAGAGGCACTCTGCTCAGCCCTGTTGATGACCTCTCCCCTGGCTCTCTGCCCTGGCGGTGGGAGCAGCAGCAGGATGAGGAGCAGTGATAAGCCCTCATTCCTCAGGAGGAAGCGGCGGCGGAGCCGTGCCTGCCCTGCGAGTGAAGGAGGAGGAAAGCCAGCTGGCATTTGCAGGATTTTTTTTT
>VXAV01013308.1:0-14220 GCA_013399715.1 Alectura lathami | reverse complement strand
AAAAAAAAAAGAAAATGAATTCATCAAGTGCTGCTCATCGTTTACACGTTAATAAAAGTCAGTGAACTACCAATATGATCAGAGGCTGCAAAGCAAGAACTTCCTAAGCTGCAGATGGAAGGAAGCTCAAAGACCCAAGCAATAAGCACAGTCTGGAATCAGAGGAAAACAGCAGAACACATGTATACACCAGTTCTGCCTTCTGCCCTACACCACAGAGAACTCAGATTTTCCACGTGTACAGCAATTCCAGCAGCAGTAAGCATTTCCACATCAAAACACCAACACAGAAGTTTCACGTCATGAATTTACCTACAGCCCCTTGCTGGCTGGCAACGCTCAGGTAATACTAAGCGAACACCACACAATTAACCCTTCAATTAACGTTACCATTCACTGCTTGTAGACAATTTAGACACATGAGAACGAAGCATCTACTTCTGATGGCTAATGACCTCAGTGGGAGTAGAAGAGATTCTCCTAACCAAAAGTTACCTTTATTATCGATGAGGAACGTGTAGGAACCCAACGAGTCCTGGTAATAGGTGACATCTTCCAAGATATACGCAAGATTAACATCTACTCCAACAATCCCCAGCAGCAGGTTTCCAAAGTAACACGGTTTACTTACAGTCATTATCAGGCCTTAGAAAGAGAGAAATCACATAAAAACATCAGCAGGTATCTCCAGTTAATTACTGGCGGAGGAAACAGCACGTGTTTTATAATTTCAAAATTAAATTAGATGATTTCAATTAGATTTTACACAGTATTCCCTGCTGGAGTGTGGACAGAAACTGGTGCACCTATGGGGAAGCTGAGCAGGTTAACTGCTGTGTCTGGCTGGGTTTAGCCACCTTCCCCACTTATGTTTCTGCCAGTGACCCAAGGCACATTTGAGCACGTTACTAAAATGCACAGCACATCTAATGCTTTGTGGATTTGTCAGCCTACAAGTGGATGCCTTTCAACTAAGAAATGCATTCACATGAAAAATCATGACAGTATTTTTTTCCTTCAAAGTCATCATTTAAGGCAGTTAAAAAAAAAGGGAGGGGGGGGAGATGTAAGAGAGAGAATTCATACCTGAAAAGCAACAACAGAGATGAATTATGGCTCATTTAATTGCATATTCAGAATATTAAACCTCTTCTGCCCAATACAGGCACTGCACTGGAATTACACCTGTAGTTACACAGCGGTTTGAGAAGAACCGTGTGCCTGAGGCAGAACTCCAAGTAGTGCCTTACTTCTCTTATTTTCTATGCCATTGCTATTCGGAATCCCAGCAACTAACTCCCTTCCCACAAATCAATGTACAGCATGCACCCAAAAGGCAGTGCAAGACAAACCCTCTCTATTGCACCATTTGTTGACCTTCTCCTGCTCAAATTTTCTCCTGTACTCAGATATGGCTTTATGAGAGCAGTTTAATTCCAGAGGTTAGGAAACACAGCAAGCATCCTCACACACAGACTTACTGGGAAATAGCCTTAAAGTTGTTTATGGTCTCAACATACAATCTAAACCCAGGTGCCTTTGAAAACCATTCAGCATAACCCCCAACTGTCACAGAATCACAGCCTGTGCTAAGAAAATGCAAAGTCTTGACTGAACAAATACAGAACTTGTTACTCCGTCACAGCAACAGAAAACCGCCAGTGCAATTCCTAACACCATTGTGATGTTTCTCTCATCCCCTTATGGAGCACCCCCAAAAAAAAGTTAGGTGAGGCACCCAAGACATAGCAGGGGTAAACCCTACAGCTCTGACCTTTCAGGTGTAGACACAGATACCAATCATTGACACCCACTGATATCAACAACCTCGAGTCTCTCTGTCAGCTGCATGTAGTAGTGTGACCAGACAAAGCTGAACACACAGAGTTTGTTAATGTGGCATCAAATTCTAAGGTAGAAGGGCATATCCATGCACCTCCCACCATGTCAACATAAATTAGACACTGAAGGGAGAACCAAACTGCAGACATCAGCTGTATTAAGGTGTGCTTCAGGATGCAATCACAGTCTAGGGAAAACTGACACCAGGCATCCACTAAATTCAGTTTATGCCTTGCTGCCAGCCTGGCTGGGGCCACTGACAGCCAGCTCAGGCTTCCTGCTCTGTCTGGTGCTGGGGCCCAACTCTGCTGAAGAGAAAAAGGATAGCAGATTTTGGGCAACACTGAATAATCTCTCTTTGCGCTGTTTGCTGAGTTGGTTGCCTTTCCTCTCCTACAGGGTGCCAATGCCTTGCATTCCCATCTTCACAGACAGGAAAAAGGGAATTCCAGCTGGAAAAATGGCTCAGAAGTCAGGGGCATGTCTCCAGAGCACAGGAGGAAAGGGAGGCTCAGATGATAACAACTTTTTCTCTCTTCCACTGTGGTAACCTATGCAATCCTGAGCCTACCTGCAGGAACTCAAGCCAGGTGCAGGTACTGAAGTAATGAACCCTGCAGTGGTGCAGCATGGCCATGGCTGTCATTTCAACGCAACAAGATTGCTTTGCTCAAGTAGAAAGAATTTCTTTCCACCCAAAAAATTGAGGGATGTTATGTATGTTCACATACATAAGAACAAACTTCACCCCTGAGAATGCAACCTAAATGTATCTAACCCCATGTCTTATTACCACTTTTTTCATAAACAGACCTTCTGCAGATAAGAAGCCTATGGGCACGAAAGGCTAATTTTACATTTGCTTTGGCATCACCTTATAAGACTACGGTATACTGGGGAATATGCAAGTAAAAGGGAACCTACTCTCTTACATTTTTACACCCAAGTTCCATCTAAGTACTTACCATCTCCCATTTCATCCGAGAAAGGCAGACTGAAGACTGCCTCATCAATCATCCGGTTGGGCAGGTTCGTGTAGAAGCGGCCCACCGTGGTTTCCAGGTTACTCAGCTGGTTGAGGACCATCATGCTGCCCTTGATCACAGGCAGGGCTGTTCGATCCGGCACCCCGTACTTCACCGAGTTCTGCTCGGCCAGGTCTCGGAGGAAGGCCAGTTCTTTCAAACCTGTCACTCCCTCTGAAACCAAGAAACATAAGGGAGGGGATAAAAAGCCCACTTACCATCAGGACTTCTGTATCCTACTCCAAAGTACCATAAACACAAGCAAGTAATTAGCTAGTACAAAACGTAGTAAGTTTACCTCTCACATACTCCACGCAAAAATTCAACATGCTGTTCACACCACCACTTCAAACAAAGGTTTTTTAAACAAAGACTTATGTGACCTGTAAATCCACAGGAGAGCGCTTTGTTCTCCACTGGTGGCTAGCCCGCATGAAGGACCAGGAGCACATTATACACCCTTGGAGATAACAGGCTTTGTTCTTTAGCTTAAACATTAAAGCCTCACGTTTTACATAAGTCGCAGGCTCGATTCCTGCAGGCAAATCAAAGCCTTCTCTACGTATTAGGACCCCAATGAGTATTTAAACTTGCAGTAAAATGATATATTAGCTTAAGCATTAGCCTCCTTGGCTGGAGTCTGCGTGCAATTTTCAGTAAAAAATGACTTAAAGCTTTGTTGGAAAAAACACAGGAAGCCAAACTGAGCGAGTGATCCTCATATTTAACTTCAGTCTTAACTTAGGCCCTTGGTCACCCAAGCCCTTCCGGCTGACTGATGTCACATTCATGCTCACTGGCTAGTGACTGAAGCACAGGTCATGGGTATGCTCATTTCTGCAGGAGCAAGAAACACTGGCAATGCCAGGAAGGCTCACAGTTGCAACAGTTATCAAATCTAGCTCAGTCTGGTTAGGGCTAGACATTCTAGGCAACAATATTTCACATGCTGAGCATACAGTAGCACAGAGTTTTACACATTAAAGAGGCAACATCTGGATACAGCCTCTGGATCACACGGGCCAAAATCCATTAACGAACTGCTCCCAACCAGGTGTGGAATTACCCTCAGATGAGCTTAACAAACTGGCTGTACTGTGAGAGGGAATTTTCATCCATTGGACATTTCTCACCATTCATAAGCGCGTAAGTGAGAATCATGACTGAGTTATTGAGGAAGCTGTTCTCCTCATTGATGACGCGCAGAGTAGCCTTTTTGTCATCTTCTGAGGAATCTTTCGATGTGATCCCGGCTGAGAGATAAATTATGACCATATCGGTATCTAAACAGAATTATAAACACAGCAGAAAGCGTGTTAGACTTTTAACTCAGGAAAGTACGGTGGTAAGCGTCCTCACATCTGCTTACACACATACATTGCCAATAGCTGCATCTGTAAGGTTCACAGGAATGGACAGTGGATAAACACACGGGAGCCTTAGGAATTGCATCCTTTGTCACCAGACTTCCACCCACGGCATTTAACAAACACCTGCTCCACCCGGTGCCCGCCAGCTACCCAGAAGCAATACTGATGGGTTTTGCAGAGCAGACCCCGCCGACACGTTCTGGTGCACTCGCGCCGAGCACGCAGCATGCTGCAGAGACTCTGTGACCTCACGGCTGGGGCCTAACAAAAGCCAAACCCCAGAAGTTTCCTCTCCTGACTCCCTGTTCTTCTCTCGCAATTCTATTGAGGGGGCTGTGTGCACCCCAGGGCAGCAGCTGATTGTGTTTCCTACAGAGAGGTGCACGGTGCTTTCCTGGCTGTGCAGCGGTTTGGAACTGCTGCTGGGATCAGGGCCCTCCCTGCCCCGCACTTCAGATACTGCGTGCAGCTTGGGCACCTCACGTCCTCCTGTGCTGTAGGCTGCAGTGCAATGCTTGAGAAAGGCGACACGACGCTCTGCCCCTCCTTGCTTTGCATGAGGCCGAACACGTTTCTCAAGCTGAGTGTGTTCTACACGAACAGTCTGCCTCAAAGCCTTTGAACATGCAAACTCAAATCTGTGCTTACACACAATCTGATTTCATCATATTGTATCTCAGTATTAGAAGTGCTTCATGCACATAATTAAGACACTAGCAGCGATCATGCAACAGCGCGTAATCCGAAGCACATGGCGTTAGCTGGTTGCCAACTGCGTTGCCCCATCTGTTGTTCTAAACTTTTCTTGAAATAGGTATGAATGCCAAGAATGCTTTGACTTTATGTGTGTCCTCGTGACTTGAAAAGAATTTCAGCCAGAACTGGACTTTGACACAAACAAGTACGAGGTGCTGTTTATTGGTGGGGAATTTCTGCCCTTTTTTTTTCCCCCTAGAGGCTAAATCTAGAAATAAAAGCGAAGTCAGATATTAATACAGCTTTACCTGTAATTCATGGAAAATTGTTCATCCATTTCCCAGGCTACAGCACAGGTGCTGCAGCTTGCAGCCTGGGCATGGTGCTGCTAACAGCTTTGCCAGCAGGAGGGACAGAGTGCAGTCCTACATCTGCATTAGGGACCGGGGCTCAGCACAGCATCTTGCATTCAACAGCTGATTGCCCTGTGCTGTTTGACACAGCAGGAAAAGTCCCTCACATGTCAGTGACATGTCGTACCAGCACTGCACGTATCCATCTATCTAGTGTGTGCACGTATATATACGTAATGTAGGTATATTATAATTTTATATATGTACAGACACACTATTGACCTAGAGTTTTCAAGAAATGCTGGCTCTCAGAAGCAGAGTATTTTCTTACAATTTGGGATGAGGGCCTCCTGTGCAGGACTGCCACAGGAACCGGCATCAAGCAGGAAGCTCTGACGTGCTCAGCAGCACAATTCCTCCACCACAGACCGGCAGTTCCCTTCAAAGCTTTCCAGCGCGAATTCAGGAGCGAGGCTGTACCTCGCTAGCTTCCCTGACACACCCACACATTGTTCTCTGGGAACAGGATGTGTTAACAGTAAAAGGAATAATACTCTTTAACAGTTTTTTTTTTTCTTTAAAAGATGAAAAGATTATTTATAAGAAAATAAGTCATGCTTTATAAACATCCTCTTCTCAAATCTATTGCATTTTGTGCTATGAATTCTGAAGCTTGATATACACGTACCAGATCTTCAGAACATTTCAGTCTGAAGTGACAACCTAAATCCCTTTGCCTTGCATTTTAACTTCACATACTTGTGCCCTCAAATAATTGTTCTACATGAAACCTGGTAAACATGCTTCTTTTTCACATTAGTGAGGAATGCACCAAAACCTTCTAATCCTAACACACAAAGCCAAACAGAGAAGGTATGCAGGAGGATGTTGTAAGGCTCCACAGCCCATGTTCTTGGAATAACCACCCATGACTAATGCGTCTTATCCCAGCCAGCTTCAGCAGCAATGATTTTTTTCCCCCTCTGGAAAGTCGCACCCCTTTCATCATTTTGCCAGAGGATGGTAAAAACCTGCCCTTGACAACCCTGTCTTTCAGCTCAGCAACGTACAGACAGATAAATGTTTCACTCTATCTATGGCCTAAAGCTCAGAAGTTGAATGAACCTTTAATAGCAAAAGCACCATTTTATAAACTGAGGGAAAGTGACCTGAAATAGGAGCACATTTCCTTAGTCTTTCAAAAGTGCTTTCATTCTTGGGCTTTTCTTTTTAGCTTTCTTATATTCTGTACAGCAATCTGAGCTGGTGCCCTCCAGGACAATGAAAAATTTGCAGTCACAGGACCAAGCTATGGGATCGGTGTTACATAAACGAACTGACTGCAACGATAGAGATCGGCCTGCTTTCTCCACCCCAACACGGCACCGGCAGCGTTACTTGGCTCCAGCACTTGGAGCGCAGCCTTAACAACTTGCTTTCCTCGGCTTCCCTGCAAGCAAACACGCCACTCAGTCTCACATCCATTTTTTCCACGTCTTCTACCGCATCCTCATTACAAAAAAAACACACCTGAACCCCCACTCTTGGGAATGGGAAGGAGAAAGCTCATACAGCATACACCAAACTTCAGGAGGATATTCTTAGATGAAGGAAAATTTAGGCAGGCCAACCTCAGATTCCAGAAAATATCACCCATGACTGGTATTCTCAAAAAACCCTTCTCCCTAGAAGCAAGGGACACTTCTGCAGGATTCCAGTTAGGGAATTACCCACACATATACATTTTAGCAATATGTCAGCGAACCTGCAGCAACAGCAATTTTCATTAAAGGGATCCCCCTGCACACCTCTGGGACATGATTCAGTTATTGGCAATTCACTCCTGCAATCTCGTATTACAGTTCAAAAGAAAGGAATTCAGCAAGCAGAATGAATTAAAAGGGAATGGCCACATTAAACAGCCACTTGTGTAGGTTTTGGATCAAGTAAATGCAGTTTAATAAAAACATGAGCTTTTTTTTTCCCCCTGGATATTCAAGACAATATACTCCTCTGGCATCTGTCAAAGCCAGAATCTGAAATAATAAAAATAAAAAAGCACAAGCCTCAGAAATAATCAGGATTACACAACAAGAGACTTACTTCCTTGGAGTTTTGTGCTATTGTTTGTATTTCGTATCAGCTGGAAAGCCTTTTGAAATCCTGCTGCATGCTGCGTGGAGCTGTCAGATGACTTTATACTGCTAACGAAGGTGGACATCTTCCTTTTTGTCTCACTAGTGGCAGGAGACAGGAATGTCTTATAGCACTGATCCAGCGAGCAGGTTCTTACTGCTTCTGCCACGGTTAACACTGAGATCTTGAAAGAGAAGGACCTATATTGGATTATCTTACCATTTATAATTCTTTACGTACCAATATAGAAAACACAATGATAAGCCAACTGAAGAGATTCTGTGGATTTAAAATTCAATTGTTAAGGAATAAATGCTCGAGGCATAAATCCATCAAATTTGAAAAGGATTAGACTTATGGTGATTTCAAGAAAGAGCGCCTTCACTCTTTGTTTCTCAGATGAAGTCAGCTTCACTCTGCTCATACATAATAGTTACTACACCGTGCTGGGCAGAAGCCGAAGCGGACTGGAGACATCTGAATGAGAATCAGCAGAGAACATTTCCAGTAAATCCTACAGCTTCTATAGAAAAGTGGAGGGTGCACAGAAAACAAAGAAAAAGAAAACCCTCTGTGAAGTTCTCACAGGAGAAGCATTATGGTTTTTTAATGTTTCAATCAAAGCAAGCCAAATCTACCATCGATTTTTATCCTGCAAATAAGTTAAGGCACGTAGTGGCAGCATTTGCATTAATATACATATAACTTACCAGCCTTATTAAGTGAGTGGCATACTTCATTATAAATTACGACTGATGCAAGGAAGGCATAGAATAAAGCAGTAATTATTTACTTGTACAACAGGTTTCAGAACCACAGAGCTACTGACCAGGTAAGCCCTCTCTCAAATGCTTTTTCTTCATTATAGGTCTATATTCAGACAAGTAGGTTTGATACATTCAAGTGCTATTAATTCTGCTAAGCTACCAGCATTTTATACTATATTAAAGCTCCCCAAAAGCAAAGAAGTTAAAAGAGGCGGTTCTTCTACGCTATTAAGTCAAAGATTGTCATGAGTAATTCCTCAACTTAATTTGACAAACTGCCTTCCAACAAAGAAAACAAGCAGAGAGAGTGACCAGGGTCCCACCTACAGAGAACTAATGAAAGTAAAGACAAAACAGGGGACAGCTCGGGGTCCTACAGAAGCAACTGCTAAGGCCCTGCGTTGTGATCTCTACATCAAAAGTTGAAGGGTTAAGTGACTTTCTCAATGTCAAGCTGAACAAGAAACAAATTCTCTGGCTCGTTGCTTTCTCCTTGTCTGGCTGGCATCATGGTTGTCTGGGAATCCTCCAAACGCTAATTATGTTTCAGATCACTCCAATATAACAGCAGAATAAATCCTTTCCATTTGCCCATGCAAGCGAACAGCCTTAGAGGTAAAAATGAGTTACTCAAAGCAATCTCATACCTCAGAAGTCACCACGCTCAGTGTGCATGGTTCTCCTAACTGCACACTGTATCACACTGCAGACTATCACCTAAAGACTCTTCCAAGACAAACGAGCCTTTAAGGATTACTCAGAAACAAGACTTTGCCTTAGATCAGTGGTTTTCACTTTTTTCAGCCTCTAGATCCCCAAATGCTTCCCCCACTATGACAAAGGCTTCCAAATCCGAGTTCAAGTCTTCTTCAACCATCAGAGTTAGGCCACAGATCCCCATGAGTCCTTGGACCACAAGTTCAAAACACGGCTTTGGCTGAAAGCATCGAGCATAGTCCAAAAAACCAAAGAAAACAGGTCAATTGCTCACAGAAAGCTTACCTTATCGTGTTCATCTATGGAGCTCAGAATAACCTGAGCAGCATCTTTGGCGATCTGGAGCTGCGTCTCCGTGACCGAAGCGCCGTGGTCCACAATGACAACGATGTGCTTGGACTGAGGCCGAACCGTAGAGACATAGACAGGCCTGAAGGAAACGGAATGCAAACCAACGGCTAGAGTCATGATTTCCACTAAGGTGCTTGTATGTGAAAATGATAAAGAATTAAAATCAAAAACTCACCTACGAAGAAACAATACATTACAAAAGGAATTTTTGGTTTTATGAAAACTTCTACTAGGAGAGGGCAGCTGAGAACCTGGGCCTAAGGAAAAGGCCCTCACTTGCACTCTCTTCTGGTTTTCACCCAAGCCAGGTGTCAGACCTGTCTCCCTCTACCGCAGCAGCTGCCTTCAGCTAGAAATAAACAATTTTGCTGAAGCAGTTGCAGCATTTGGGACTCCTGTTTGCAGCAGCTTGCACTAGGCCTTGGACTGAACGTGACAAGTAAGAATTGCTTAATGATAAACGTTGGGTGCTGGGAATATTGCTCACATTAGGAAGTGCAGTGGTGGGTATCTGCCGGTTACGTGACAAGTAAAAGCCTGTACAGCTGGGTAGAGCTGTATTAGCATGGGGAGTTTGGTTTATTTTAATCAGAGTAGGCTTCTGGCCAAGAAAGGGTTTTCTCCTGGTGCCCTGGAGGGTTTCACACGGGTTGTGCTCCACAACCCCTCGGGTCTGTGCAGCCTGAACCACACGGGCCCATCTGCGTCAGCCGGGAAGGGCTCTCGGTGCTGCCGTGTGCCTGCTTGTGCCAACACCAAACAACATTTCAGCGAAGAGCTGCTCAGATGTAGTTCGAAACTGTGAGACACGTGAAAGATTTCACAAGCTCTTCTGCCAGGGTTTCAACATGGCATGAATTAGGAGGCTCTTCAGCAAGAAGAAAGGGGAAAAAGAAGACGGGACTCTTCTCCCTCTTTAGCCCAGATCCAACACTAACCAGATTCAAGTGAGAGCTCTGGGCCTTCAGGTTTATTACACCAAAAAGCCACAGAAATCTTATTAACAGTTAAGGAAATGCAGGTTTTAGACAAGGCACTGCAGTCAACAGCGGGCACAAATCAGTTCTTAATTGTACAACAGCCTGCAGCTCCACACTGGTACTAATACCTACAACTTAAACAGCACGTTTGATCTTCAAAGCGTTTGGCATTAACTAATTAATCTGTCCAAACTACCCTCTAAGGTAAATACTAGCCAAAAAAATAGCCCTAACTTAGCCATGGAGAAACTAAGACCACAAGAAGGTGATTTGTATGAAATCACCAACGGCTTTAGTGTCAAAATTCTGATAGAGACTCAGGTGCTCCCAGCTCTCATGTCCTCAGACCGCACCTTTCCAAGACCACAGAAAGCTTCATCAAGCTCAGACGTTTCAAGCTTTGATGATACACAGCAGATAGCACCTGTAAACATTTGGTTGCCCAACACTGTCAAGAAACCGAAGTGCTGCTTAGTCTCTGTGCATTCAGCTCTGTGGAAACGTGCTTGATGGGTTAGTGCTTCCCCTGCACGGACTGATTAACTGGTTCAATCAGCTGATGTGTGACCTGACACCAACTAAAGCTCTCTCTTCTGACCTTCCCAGAAGAATCCACCTTTGAGTCTTGACCAGTACCCATAACATTGGCAGCAAAGGCCAGCAGAGAAATACCGAACTGCAACTGCTCTGCTGCATGCCGACAGAATCGGTGGGTTATTACCCTGAGGAGGAAAACCATGTCACCCTTTGATCCTTTTTCCTACAATTTCCTGAGCAGGAACAGAAAATGCCCACTAGTGCTGATGCCCAACCACCCATGACTTCCCACCTGAGCCTCGGTGCAGGCTGCAGAAGTGCCCCTGCCTGCGGCCTTTCCCAGCTGTTACCCTCCAGCCCCTTCCCAAAGCACCCAATCAGTAGGATACATGTTTACTGCTTTGCTAATAGGGGTCAAGTATGAGTTAAATACAAATCAAAATTTGCCTGTGGGCTGACCAACAATTCACAGGTTACTGCCATTTACAGCTTATTTGATTTGGGAGACCTGGGGAGCCTGTATGCAATTTTATTTTACTTTAAAGTTTCTTGAAGGTGTGAACTAGTACTTTAAAAACAAACCTAAGAAAACCTGAGGGACCCCAATGAAAGTTGCTCAGGAATGTTGTAATCTCAGAAAAACAAAACGCTGGAAAGAAATCAGTGCTTGAGGGGTGCAATTTTAGTGCTTTGCCCACTAGAGGTGAGGAGTCAAGTTGTACCTGCTGCGGTGTTCGTAGCTGCCTTTGCACCGGAACTTGTGGGCTGGGAAAACCGTGAAAATGCCTTCTTCTGAGCTGAAATACTGCCATTTAATTCCTGGGTTCGACTTCAGATTATCGGCAAGAACTGGAGGTTGGAGGAAAAATGAAAAATGAAGTGGAGTAACAAAGGCAAGTCAAACTTAGAGGCATGTTTAATAAACGCCTCAGAGCTACTTGGAAAAGAGAAACCTCGGTCCCAAGGCCAACCAGCACATAGTTCGGTTTGAGTAGAGCTTCACATCTGATTTGCAAACAGTTAAAGGCGTTTAGAAACCTAACACTAGACTTGATGGATATTGTTTAAAGGGACAACATTTCCTGAATCTCTGAAGTACTGAATGCCGGGACCAAGGCAGGAGCGAGGAAGGACTAGACTAAAGCAGTTATATAAAATACACACGCACACATACATTTACACACAACGATAAACACAAAGTTCACTCAGAGCTTTCATAAAGAAAAAAACCTAATGCTAAAAGCACGTATGTTCTTCACACTGAAGTAACGCCAAAATACAAAACAGGCTGGCGGCGTGCAGCGCTGTACCCAGCCCATTAACACTGCCCACTCTGACATCTGCTTACAAACAGATCATGCCTGCATGAACACCTGGCAAAAATTGTTTTACATGCAAACATGGGTCGAAGAAAATGTCTCCATACATAAATAGCTGAAAGGGTTAAAAAACCAGGGGGAATTATATTCCACCTGGGGAATCTTCTATGCAGCAAACTGAAAATAAAGCTTGCATGTTTGAATTATGTAGTTTTTACCTAAAACACACTATATAGCTTAAAATGCACTAAAAAGGAGAAAGAAAAAAAGCAAGCGTTTCTTGCCACTGCTCCCTTCCTGTTCTTTGACTGTGGAACTTGGAAGAAGTGGCAGAGGGAAGCTGCGACGTACAGTTCTTCACCTTTTACTGAGCATTCATCTCATCATTTTGGCATTCATCTTTGGACTGACGCTGAAAACCGGCCAGGCAGCTTCATCTCCTGGATCTCACTCATTATCAAACACCCCAATATTTGGGTTGGAAGTCACTGCAGGGCACATTTCAAACCTCAGCCAGATGTTCTGCGACAAAACACCCGAGCAGCCTACGGTTTAAATTCACATCCTCAACAGTTTAGCACTTTCTCGAGTTTCCCAGCCTGGCTGCGGCCACGATGTTCTCCCAACAGCCAGCTCAGAGCAATTACCCTGCAAAAACCACCATCTTCTCTCCCCCCACCCCCCTCTCTTTTGCTGCAGTTCCTTGTATTTCCACGGTGCCTGAGAGTCCCACTGAAAGTCATGGCTGCACCACGCTGGCCTCCCCAAAAAGCAGCAGGTCTGCTCGATGCCTGCTCTGAAGAAAACGAGATGAGATGAGGAAGAGGGCCAAGGAAGGAAGGGAAGAAGGAGGCAGAGAATTCCCACAAAGATGCCTGAGCTTGTTTCTCGTTGAGATGGATGGTGCCAGTTTATCAGCGCTGTTACCGGTGTGTAGAAAAAGCAGGCTTCTCTGGTCACAGACAAGAGGTTTTGTGTGGCAGGGACACAAAGCAATATGAAGTTTTAATATTGCCAAAACAGAAACCTTAGGGAAAAAAATCACCGGAGCACGATGCACGGCCACGGCTGCAGGGGTCCAGGGAAGTATCTGAGAACATTTTATTTAGCTGTAAGGTAACTCTTCAGGTGAGAAAAACAAGCAAACCCACTTCTTTAAAAAGCATCAAGGCTTTGGCAACATATATACACGTAATTCCTAATACGCCTAATTCCTCCAAAACTTGTTTTGAAACAGCACTGTCCTCCAGCATCATACAACAATCTTTTATCCTCTGAAAGACTTTGACCCAGGCTTCCTTTGCCCTCCTGTAACCACTGGGAAATCCAGGTGTCTAACAAGGCCAACTGCTCAGCCTGCTCTCATGGGCCAAGCCAGCACTATCTGAGGGCTCTGCACCCGAGATCAGTCCTGCTCGCTCAGTGCTCAGCTGCTAAAATCCCAGGCCTGTGGGGGATACACTGCCCCAGGAAGCTAGCAATGCTCAGCTTAGCTCACCAGCAACACTGTACAACTACACCTGCCATTAGAAAGAGGCTGAATTTCTGGCATTTAAGCATTTCTTCTGGGTTACAGAGTATAAAAAATATTTTTAAATCAGGTATTTGAACACTCTGTTAAAGCATGCATGAAACAATTTGTCCAGTTTAATTTCACCAACAGCAGTAACATAAAGGACTTCATAACTGAAGGAATTTTTAAAACCATTGCCATATTGAAGATAAACCTCTCACCCCCACAAGGCCATAGTATTTATTTATCATCCCATAAGAGGGTCTGGATTTCCCAATAAGACAACTGTTTTGAGCCTCAGACAAACTCTTCACAGCCTTCGTGCTCGCCTCTGTTCTTCAGAGAGCTCTGCTCATGCTTTCCTCTGGCTGGTATGTTAGCCCAACTCCCCTTCCCCGCCACCACCAATTTTATCCTAACTCTTTGCGTATTTCTTTTTCCTACGACCACAGCAGACAAGCAAAAGCTGAGAAATCCTTATTTTTTCCTCTTCAGGCCCACTGTTATTTTCCATCTACTAAAGCTGCAAGAATGCCCTGCAGATATTTCCAAGTATCTTGCTCTCTGCCAGGACAATCAGCAAATGCTTTTTTTTTTTTTTTTTTTTTTTTTTT
>VXAV01013307.1:0-24665 GCA_013399715.1 Alectura lathami | reverse complement strand
TTTTTTTTTTTTTTTTTTTTTTTTTTTTTTTTTTTCCCAAATTTGCAGTTCTTGAAGTGTTTGCAAAAAGGACTGCTGGCTGCTTCTACAGGCTCTTTGTTTTCTGTATTATCTTGCTGAGCTTTTAGGTCTTGCCTGCCTGCTGCTATTTTGTGTCACCTAGCCGTGGCTTCAGCTCTTTGAAGAGCACCTTTGTTTTGAATAACCTCTGGCCCTGGTGCTTAGCCCTTCTGGCTCCCCTCTGCCTTTTGTACCAGGAGCCCTGTAAGGCTGCCTTACATCTTCACAGGCTTCTGGAAAATATGTCACCATGCTACTTCCTTTAGACAGATCTTGCCTAAGTTTCCTCATTTCATGCATTTCCCGTTTCTGAAGATGAGCAACACACCACTGGACTTTTCAAACTTTGTGACTGTGCCGGCTCATGGAGACAGAGCTCACTGTGGCTGCCACTGCTGGGCGGTCTGAGAGCAGGCTCAGCGCAGCCCTGCACAGAGCTCTGCTCCCCATCTTCCTCTGTGTGGACTTCCCTGCAGGATGCTCTCCAGGAGCAGGACCTTGCGTTGTAGTCCTCACTGAAATGTTCCCTGCATGGGGACATTGGTTTACTCACAGACACTGCCCTGTGGTGAGCGTGTCCCTATGAGCATTGCAGCATGGGGAAGCGGGGCTCTGGGCCGTGACAGCTGCCCGTGGGCCGTGCGACCACTGAAACCTCCTGGGCCTTGTTGCACAAATGGGGGCACTGAAGCACGGAGGGAGTCAGCAAAGGGGAGGGGAAAGCATAGCCACATGGCAGCCTTGTGCTCACTCCTCGGACTGCCTGTCCTGCCTGGTGAGCAGTCCCCAGTGCAGGTTGCTGGGCTCAGGTGGCTCCTCCCATCCCAGGCTCCCACAGAAGTCTCTGAGATCTTTCCATGTTGCTCCAGCCCTGCCAGGCAGCGGGGACCCAGCTGTGGCTTCAGCCCTGCCCAGCACATGAGCCAGGTCCCAACAACTCCAGACCCTGACTCCATCCCTAGGTAAGAACCAGCTGCAGAGGACCAAGCCCTGGAAGCAGTATTGTCCTTGTACATGGCTCCCTGTCCAGGCTGTGCCCCCACTGGGACACCCAGGGCTTCCTCCAGCCCTGCCACCCCTGCCCAGCCCCCACAGGGCTCTACTGCTGCTGCTTCCCAGCCCTGACAGCCCCTGACTCCAGACTGTTTTTTATTCCCTGTCCGTCAGGATGCTATGTGTGGGGATCCATAGCAACCCTACTCAGCCACAGCCATGCTCCAGCAGCCTGGAGCAGGGCAGCACGGCTGAGGGGACCCCCCCAGCCCCCAGCACCACAGGATGCAGCTCACTGACCCTAACCAGCACGAGGGAGGCTGGCTTTGGGGTTAGGGAGCCAGTGTGCATGCTTCTTCTTGAAAGAACGCAGGCGAGCATGACAGTGCCATGGGGCTGGGACACACCAGCACCCCGTGGTGGCCAGAGAGTCTCCCCATGGCTTCCCATCTGCTCTTGCTTTGCTCTTGTAGCTGTGCTGGTCTCTGCCCACTCTGCAGGCTGAGCATGTTGAAGCCGAATTGGGAGCTGGAGTCCCAGCTTCTGTGCCACCCCACGGCCCAAAGCTCCCACCAGCCGGTGCTGCAGCCGACTCGCTGGTTCTGCCAGGATGTGGAGCCCCCCAGGCTGGGAGCTGGCTGGGGCATTGCCATCCCTGGGTGTACACGTAGGATGAGGGCACCCGGCTCGGAGCAGTGACCTGCCTGCAGCAGCACCCCATGCTGCTGTCTGCTCTCTGCCCTTACACACCCTCTGCGCTCCCACTGCACCCTCAGTCCTCTCAGCCATGCTGTCACCCCATGCCTTCCCCTTCTCTAATGCTTGGCACTGCCACCACCTTGGAGCAGAGCCCCATATCGTGAAGCTGGGCTACTCCTTGCTTCATGCTTGGTGGATGCCCTGCTTCCAGGGCTCAACCCCAGTGCCCAGCACTTCTTCACCAAGGTCTACTCCGAGATCTGTAAGGAAGCCTGGAACAGCAGTGGCTGAGATCTGCCCACAGGGAACAGGGCTGGAGGACACAGCTGCTGCGCCAGGACCCTGCACAGGACAGTGACCTGGGATGGGCAGGACCAAGCATCCACCTTTCTGCCACCATGTCCTAGCCAAAGGGGTGCTAGGAGATCTGGAGTCTCCCTCTCTACACCAGGACAAGCTCCAGGGCACAGCACTGGGGCTCGTCTCCCTGCTCAGTCACCCTCAGCACTGCTCACGCCCCCATATCTCCATCAGGACCTCGCAATGACCCTCCGGGGACAGGTAACCACCAGGGCCACCCAGCAGCAGCCACTGCCCCATGCACATCGCCATGTACCTTCCAGCCACAGGGCTCCCCCTACTCCATGCAGGATGACAATCCCCCAGAATATTTCTTCTCAGGTGAGGCTGCAAGGAGAGGCATAGGGTGGGCTGAGGGGGGCAAGCAGGGTCTCTGAGCTCCCTATTAATAGCCACATCCTGCAGAGCCCCACTGGGGTTTGCCTGCTCCCTCACACAAGGATCTGCCTGGCAGCCTCAGCATCAATTAGGGTCTGTTCTTGCTCTTGAAGGATGACACCCGCATGCCCACCTTTGAGATGTCACATTTGTCCTGATGGTCTCCCCACATCCCCTTTGAGGCTGCACCCTAAGGATGCTAGTTTGGAGGGGGTGGTGGCCATGAGGTGTCCCGTGGGTGAGGTGGAGGTGCCAGGACTGCTTGCAGCCCTTCTGACAGACAGCTCTTACCCATGCAGGCTTCATGGGCTTTGTGCCCCTTTGTGTTCCTGATCGGGACACACTACCCGGTAACGACCAACCGAGCCCTGCTCGTGTTCAGCCACATGACCCCGAAGAAAGGCAGTGGGAGTGGGACCAAGAAGAGCAGCAGCATCCTCCCACCCCTGGACATGGACCCATGTCCGCAGGGCACCTACCCTCTGGACATGGGTCTGCTGCCTCATTACACAGGCTATGTCCCAGGTGAGCACACAGCCTCACACCCTTCTTGTGCAGAAGTTAGGGTGCACCTGTAAGTCCAGTTTTGGGGTGGACCTTGCAGCAATGGCTGGTGCCCCAGGCAGAGATTTTCTCTTTTCCTGGGCTGTACCGAGGTGTAAGGGGAAGTGATGTGCTCCTGAGAGTGGTTCCAGCAGGACCTGGGTCCAGTGCTCGTGCCAGTCTAATTCCCAGAGCCCTTCTGTGTGAAGTGACCCACAGCCACCCAGACAGGTTGTCCCAGGGTGCCAGCCCCACTGCCCACCCCTCCCCACCTCCCTCCTGCGCTGACAGGAGCTACTCCTGCTGCCTGCAGGGTTCAAGTCCCAGTTCAACCGTACCTATGGACACGTGACTCACAGTGCCCTGGGCCTGAGCACCCTGGAGAAGCAGATCTCAGACTGAAATGGTGTGAACTCCTGCCTGAGACATGCTTGGACCCTGTGAGCATTCACAAGGAATAAGGACAAGGAACTCCGTCGCTGCCTCTCTGAGACACACCATGACGTGATGATGTGATGCAGCCCAGCCTAGCTGACAGGAGGAGGTAACCCAAGTCCAACAAGAACAAAAGATGGGGGCAGCTTTAGGTCTAGCTCAGGAGTGATGCCTGCGATGGCCAGCTTCATCTCTGCCCCTCGGCAGGACCTGTCACTGCCAGAACTGGAAGGGACGAAACAACGTGGGCTCACCCAGGACAGCTCACACAGAGCCACATCCAGCCTGGGTCTGGGAGTTCACTGGAGGGTGAATAAAGGATTTCTGGATGGCAGAGGGACTGACCTACCGCTCTTGGCCAGGTGGGGACAATCTCTTCCCCTCTCCCATGGTCTGCCATGAGTCCACAACAGCAAGGAGCAACCTATCTCACTCTGACAGTCTGGTGCTGGCTGTGGCAGGACAAAGCACAGGTACCCCTCATGCCCTTCTCAGGAACAGGCTGAAATCACAAGGCTGCGTAGCAAGGGAGCTCAGTCAGCACCTTTTTTATTAATATGCATCATAAATAAAGAAATAAATAAAAGCAAGACAACCTTGTTCTAACAGGGAAATACAAATTAAATATGGTGCAACGTCCGCTAAGCGATGTACAAGCAGGAGGTAACCTTGCAAGACCAGGGCCCCTCGCCACGGGGAAGCCAGCCCAGGCACGACACTGCAAGCAGTGTCTGCCTGGCCAAGGCACCAAATACTGGCACGGCCTTTCACTAACACTGTTTTCACACCCAGCAGCAGGTGAGGATCCCCATACCACCCCAAGAACATGACAAGGCAGGAGCTGACTGGCATTGCCTCTGCTGAGGAGCTCAGGACTCCCAGCAGCCCCCTTGTGCTCACGCGTGACACTTACCCCCCAACCCCGCACCATGGGGAGCACCCTATATCCCCAGCTCCCCTGCTCCCTCTGGGAGCACCCCCTGCTCTCCCTGCCAGGAGCATGGCCCCCGAACCCAAAGAGCATCCCATCCCTAGCCCTGTCAGGGACACTGTCCTCACCCCCTCCCCTCCCACCCTCCCTCCACTGAGCATCCCAGGGCATCCAAGTCTCCCTGCTCAGCACGCAGAGCACAGGGACATCCCCACAGCACCTACCTCTGCACAGGGTGGCACTACCCCACCTGAACCTACAACACAATGAACATCCACTTGCCTTCCTCACAACCCCACACATCCTCACTCCACACACACACAAACCCCTTCCCTCCCGAGGCCGAGGCCGGGCAGCGTTGGCAGTGCACGGTGCTCCCACCCCGTGGCTGATGACACCAGGGGCCCTGGAGGCTGCACGGCCACCCCCGGGAGGGGACGGCCATCATCCCGCACCCTGCAGCGTGAAACTGAGCCAGCGCCATTCTGGCAGGGACTGTTTTGATTCCTGCTACGTACAAAACCACCACCTACGGGTGCTGGAGGATGGCTTGGGGTGGAGGGGGCTCGGACGGTCCCTGGTGTGGCTGCATGCACGGCAATGCCTGACAATACGAGGTGCAGCTCGCAGAAGGCTCCGCGGGCCAATTTGGCCTTTGGCAGCTGCACGAGGAGGAGCAAGAAGGAACCACCTATGGTTACTGTATTCTGTAATGGCAAGAAAGGTAAGAAACTAGCAAGAAGCTGTGTCTGTTCCACTGGGCATCCCCAAAGGAGCCTCAGCAGCCCACGGTACTGTGCTTGGCCTCTCGGACTCGTTAATAGTCCTCGTCCTCCGGGTGGGTGACGTACATGATGGGCACCAGTCCCTTCTCGGAGCCGAGGCTGCACTGCAGCCAGTCACCGTCCACTTTGGAGATGACCTGCAGGATGTCCCCTTTGTTGAAGCTCAGCTGTCCTGCCTCGGTGGCGATGTGATGGCAAAGAGCTTTCACCTCACTGCAGGAAAAAGGAGGGGAAAAAGGGTGAGATCACCACAGCATGCTCACCCCGCTGATTCACAGTTACCACTGTGAGGTTAGAAACACCCCCGTCTCCCTCCCCATGCCACAACAGGCAGAGCCATGCCAACCAACTCCATCCCACCACATCCCCAGCCATGTGCCACTGCTCACCAGGGAGGGTTGGGACACGGCTCCCGGGCTGGCTGCCGTGCAGGTGACACTTCAGGTGGCTCTGGCCGGGGAGGTTCTGGCTCTGGGGCTGCTTCTCGCCACATGCTTGCCCCAACCGTTTGGGCCACCAGCTGGAACACGGACTTGTCCAGGCTCAGCCAACCAGAGGGCAGCCTGCACGGAAAAGACAGAAGCAGGTTATGGTGAGGAGGAAAACCCCTTATGGCAAGGTCATGCCTTAGGGGTCCGGATCATTCACAATGTGCACCGCAGGCCCCAGGTTGTTTCCTTTCCACGGAAACCGGCGTCCTCCAGACACACCAGATGTGACAGAACTCCCTATTCACACACTTCCTCTGATTTACCACTTTGGTGTAGCCCAGTGGTAGGTCACTGGCCTGACTCCCACCCGCACTGCTGCAGCTCCAGCTTAACCACCCCTCCAGCCCCAAGCCATCCATGTCCCTACCTGTTAGGTTGCCTGGGATCTTTTTGCACCTTTCTGGACCCAAACAAGTGTCCCCACTTGATGGGCTGGCTGCTCTCCGGTGCACTGGCACTGTTCTCCTCCTGGGGGGCTGCTGCTGCTGTTCCCACCTTTTCCTGAGTCCCCGTCTCCTTCTCCTTGCTGCGCTTCAGCTCTGTAACCACCGAGTCTGGGGGGCTGCCCATCCAGAAGGGCCAGCTCCATTCCTTGACCTCTTCACCAGCCGGCACCTGCTGGGGCTTTTCCAGGGGCTCTTCCACAGCTTCAGGACTTGCCTTGCTGGCAACCTTGGGCTTCTCCTCCAAGCTTCCTTCAGCAATGGGGCAGGCTTCCGCACCCTCCACCACCCCTTCACGTGGGGGCGGTGCCTTGTGGGTCTCAGCTGTTCCGGGCACAGCACTCAAAGCCTTCTTCTTTTCATAACGAATGAACTTCGAGCCTTCAGTCGAGCCCTCGATGTAAATCTGAGAGCTCTGCATGAGCTGGTACCACCAGCCCGCCTGCTTGTCTTTCTTCCCCTCCCACGTGCTCTCTCGCACCTTCCTTTGCTCTTCCTCCCTGTCCCCATCCCCGCAGGAGGCCCCCACTCCCTTGACCCTCTCACTTGCAGCTCGTTCAGGGCTGTGGCCTGGTGACATGCCACCAGCTCCGCCACCCACTTTGCAGGCTTCGGGGGCAGTGCTGCAGCCATCGGGATCCTCGCTGCTGCCCCGCGTCCGCATCAGCTGCAGAGTGGAGTGTGCAGAGAGCAGCAGGTCCTGCTTCACGCGCAGCAGCTCCTTTTGCTGCTGCTGCTCTTTGCCCATCTGCATCAGGTGGTGCTCGAAAAGGAGGTCGAGGTTGAAGGGCAGCAGGGAGAGAGGCTGCAGCAGGAGCAGCAGCTCCTCGAAGAGAGGCTGGCACACACCATGAGACAGGCACAAGAAGCCCACCGGCTGGTAGTGTGCCAGGATGATATCTGCAGGGCAAGAGACATGGATTAGAGCAGAGGCCCTTAATACCTTTGCTCAGCCACCAAGAAGCAACTGAGGAAAGAAGCTGAGCATTGGTTTCTGGTCTCAGCTGTGGCTGCGGTGTGAGGCTGAGGGAGCTCCGGGCAAACTATCCCAGATCCTGCTTCCTGCAGCCACAACCCGCCTGTCAGATGACCCACTGGAACAATCATGCTGTCAGAATAAGGTGCAAACAAAAAGCATCAAAGAGAGCTTAAGATTCTCTTCTCCCACCTCCTGGATATGAGCGAGCAGCTGCAGATCTGTGTCAGTGCCCTACAGGGACATAGGTGTTGGGGACAGCAGAATGCAGCATTTCCAGGGATCTGGCTGGGCTGAACTGTGGATCCTGACAGAAGATGGACTAGTATTCATACCTGAAGCATTCATCCTACAATTCTTTTGGCCACTTCCACACTGCCCAGCCACTAGCTTTGTTGTCAGCTGTTACTCTTGGAGACAGAGTTGGGCATAGGATTTGTGTCCATTTTTCTGCAGTGAGATGACAAAGTTACACCGCATACGGGACTTGCACTTTATCTGCACACCCTATTTCTAGCCTCCAGCAACCTGGCAGCCCTACCTCCCACTTTCAGCTCTTAATGATAGCTTGCACCAGACTAAAACAGAAGATTTGCAAAGGTAGATTTCTGCTCCAGAAAACCAGGGTGCTTTCTCTTGCTACACTGCCGCTACAAAAACAAGCCTGCTGCAAAGAGAAGTGCTGACTGCACACACAGACCCAAACAATGTCTGCTGTCAGCCCCTCAACCTGCCAGAAGATACCGGCCTGGAGTTTGTGCAGAGCATGGGGCCCTGGGCTGAGCACACACTAAGCCTGCAGCGCTCTCAGGGAATCCAGCAGGTCAAGAGTTTCTGCTTCACTGTGCACTTAGCACTTAGTCATGCTGCTTCTAGGCATCAGGCAGTTTAGTTGTTGCAGCTGGGTTATCCACACACTCCAGAAACACTTCTGGTTGAAAAAGAAAGGAAACAACAGACACATCCAGGAAAATCTGCTTTTTGTTTGTCAGAAGGTTTTCCTTTCTGTTTCCCATGCCTGAAGGGTTTCAGGTAAGTGTTCACATCTCCAGCCCTGTGAAGCTCTCAGCACTGGGCAGGAGACACAGACATTTGGGGAGGGCTGGCTCTGGTCTCCTGAGCACAGACTCAGGGATTTGTATTGCAGATGTTGATAGCCTTGGGTTACCAGCTCTGTCTCTGGAGGGCACAGTTGCCAGGCTCTCCACAGCTCAGGTGGGTGGAAGGAGCTGCATGGAGCTTTGACTTCCACCTCCCTCCCTGTAGCTAAGCATCCCTCCAGCAACACCTACACCAGGCCTCCATACAGTCTAATCCTTCAGCTCAGAGCAGAGGGGAGCAGCACAGGCTGAGAGACCACCAGGAGACAAATAGAGCTTAGGTTTGTGCCGCATCATGAGCAGAATGCGGTCCTTGCCCACAGCCTCTTACCTTCATGGTTGTAAAGGTGGTTGAACCAGAACTCCAAGGACCGGATACTGTAGGAAAAGCACACAGGTAGGGGAGGAGAGAAAGTGGGGAAATAAATCCAGCTCCTTCATCCTATTCATTCTAGAAGTGTGACTGGAAAATGGCTTTCACACAGCATATGCCCTGGTAACCTCAAGACACTGAAAGGGACTCACTGCCATCAGCACACAGTAACCACAGCCACCCAACAGGGCAAGGAGACACCCTGTTTGCTTTGCAGTGACATGTTGTGCAACTGTAACCCCTAACAGCCATGCTTCCAGCAAGTTTCCACACCACTTAGCTCCCATGCCCTTGGCAGAGTTTAGTTTTGCTGAGAAGAACCCACATGGAAGAGACAAATCAACTACAAACATGAGATCATTGCATCAAGCTTGGCCCAAAAAACGATGGTGGGGAAGGCAGGGCAGAGCTTGTTTCTAGGGATCACCCAGCGTCTGGAGACCTTGGGGACTGTTGCTAGTGTCAAAGACCTTGCTCACTACTGCCCACTCATGCACTGGGATTCACTGCAACCCTCAGAAACTGACACACGGATTTCCAGAAGTAATTTACCCGCTTGTTATGTCTATCTCTATATGAACCCTGTCAGGCAGACTCTTCCTGCCTAATCTCTTGGGGCCAGAACAAGCTGATAATGTTCTTCAGTGGGCTACAGCCAGCCCTTCTCAGTCCTGGCCTAGCCAGGGCAGGTTCTGTTCCATCTGGAGTTACCCAAGGTTCACAGCTTCTTCCTCCCCTCACCTACAGCTGGGGAGCTGCTTCCCAGATTTCCTAAGTCTTTTCATTGGCAACTGTGCCCACTTGCAGTCAAGGAGCTGCCAGCCCTGGACAGTGATACGCAGTCAGCCCAGGGGGTCTGCTTACTTGAGGAGGCCAAAGATGAACGCGTTGAACCTCATGGTGTGGTTGGTGAGCTCCGTGTACTGGCTGATCTTGCTATAGAGGCTGTGCAGCAACTTGGTAGAGGGGCCTACGGAAAGAAGTGAAATGTAGGGAGTAGTTGTGGTCAGCAAAGCCAAAACAGCATCACAGGAAGCAGCATTCAGGCAAAGACTGAAGATGGCTGAGCTCCCACACCTGTATGTGCCTGGCTTTCACGTCCATATAGTCCTCCTCCAGTCATCAAGATGAGTTCACTACATTGCAACAGTGAGACTCTACATAGGAGATGAACTGTGGTCTTTCTGAGGCTTTCACTCCAAAATTCTGGGAGAGTTTCAATGGATGGAAGCGCCCCAGGGACCTGCCTCCTACACTTCAGGGACAATCACTGCCCTTGGCTCAGAATCATCAGGCAAAAAGAACACTGCTGTGGGCAGTTATAATCTGGGGTTGTCTGCAATCACAGAGATTATCCCAGCAGCAAGTTGTGACTACAGATGTTTACAGACTAGGTTAGAACACAGCTCTGCCTCACACCTGTAGCTGTGAAGTGCTGAAGATGAAGGTTTAGAAACAACCTGGAAACTCAGGGAAAAGCGAGATCTTTTTGCTTTTTTCAATTCATTTTTTTATTTTTATTTTTTATTTTTTTCACTGCTAGGCCCTGTTATAGGAGAATCTGGAAATTTCAGGGAAAAAGGCATTAAATGTTTGGGCAGAACAGAGTAGTGGCAGTGGCTCTCCTGCCTTGCAAGAGGTCAAGGAGCACCTTGCTCAACGTAGGGAGCTGTGTACACTTTTGCATCCTCATCACAATGTTCAGCCTTCCCCAGCACCTCCCACCCACCAGGCGTCATAACCATAGAGCGACAGGCACCCCTGCAGACCCCCCGTACCTAGCTGGGTGGATGCCTCCACCACACTCCAGGGGATGTTCCTCCTCTGGCCAATAATCATGTCCAGGACGTAGGCCTTGAGCCCGTCGCTCAGGATGTCCCGGACAGCTGGGCACAGGTATTTCAGGATGAGATGCCCCACGTTGGGGCTCACAGAGCTGTTCCCAAGTTTGGCCTAAAGGAGAAGAGGCAACAAGGACAGGGATGGTAATTTCTCTGCATGGTACAAACACATGTAAACTGTCCAGGCCCACCTGCCTGCTACAGGCACCCAGCAGACAATATCTAGGCTATGATAAAGTTCAGCAGCTCCAAGAAGAGGCAGGCTCTTCCCCTTCACCTCTGCTGCCTCATACGCCAACTCTGGATTGCTCCCTGCAAGGTTTGTCCCAGGCTGGGATGAGGCAACAGCTTGGGAGGAGAATATCCCAACTTGGAAAGAAGATATTCCAGTTAGAAGGGGTGTTAAGCTCTCCCCACGGGTATACCGAGGCTGTACTGCTAGAGGAAGAAAAGAGATGGGGCTTTTTCTGCTGCTGTAGAAGATTTTCTTGTTGCTATCTTAGAAGCAGGAAGTAGCAAATGACCTAGGAACTTCCAGCATCGACGGGTTAAGGAACACTTAACAGTGACAAGCTGAGCTATAATTCCTGGGGATTACTACAAATAAACAGGGTGAAGGCAAAATGGCTGGACACAGCCCAAGATGAGGTGAAGACGCATGTAAGAGCCCAGCCTCAGCAGAGTGGGGACATATTCTGCAGCATGCAGGCCTTCAGCTGCCAAGGGTCAACCCAAAGACGTCAGCCCTTGGCCTTGCACATCGTGTTGGTGGTCCCGGGCAGTTGTGTTCAGGGCACAGATTTTACCAGCTGAGCTGGAATTACACTGGACAGTTGGCAGAGGTCCACGAAGGTCCTGAACTCAGCCTGAACTTCTGGGTCAGGAATAATCCTGCCAGATCCATCGACCGTGGGAGTGTCAGGGATGTGTGCTGCCTTTTGACAGGTGAATGCTCAGCCCTTGGTATGCTGACACATAAGGAAGCCCCAGATCAAAATCATAATGTTGGCTGGCAAGTAAAGTAATGGGGGAATACTGCAATTATTCCCCAAACCAACACTGCAAGCACAAAAAATTCACAGCGAAGTTTTCAAAACCTGAAAATCTAACCAGCTCCAGTTAAGCTGCACAGCAATCTCTGCATCAGCAACAACTGATGGGGCAAATTACCCTGAGCTCTGAGGTGAGACTGAATGAGCTTGGAACCTGTCCTAGTCAGGTTTCTCCTTAGGGATGGTACTTCAAGGCAGCTGTCACCTCCAAAGAGTGTCACATTGCTGCCCTAGAGTCCCTGCAACTGAAGGAGAACGATTCAGCTTTGACAGGAGGCACAAAAAACAACACTGAGCACCATGGGGCTGAAAACACTGGGGCAAACAAGCAAGCTTAATCTGCCTGTGTTATTCCAGAAATGGGAGATGAGGGGAACACCAGCCAAAGATAGCCAGTCCCATGGGCAACGGATGCACTTTGAAGCTAGTGGGTTTGTGGTAGAGGCTGTAGGGAAAGACCATCTGCCCCAGATGGGCAATGCCTAATGCATTTTTTAATCATTATGGAGCCCTTGGAGCCCTGTTGCACATCAAAGGACACTGAACTGTGCTCTGCTACCAATGCCAGAACAGAACCATGGGATGGGTGGACAATGGAGACATAACTCTTCACTGTATGAGAACAAAGAGCTGGTGTACTGCATCAGACCAGAAATCCCGCTGGCTTGGTGTTCTCTCTCCATAAGATGTACATAAGAAACACTCAAACCAAAGCAAATGTACATGGTACTTCCCCATAATGCTCTCCTGGCCTACAACTCACTTCAGCTCAGGAACAACCTAACGTGGACATGATTACTATGTGCTTAGTAGATAACAATGAATTTCCTTTCCCTGTATGTTTCCCTTAAACCCATGTAATCTTTTAGCATCCCCAACATTATGCAGCAAGAATTGTGACACATTCGCTGTCTGCTGCATGATGTACCATCACCTTTTTTTGTTTTGTTCTTTTTGCTACTAGCTTTATTTGATGTTCTTTAGTTTTTGAACTGGAAGGGAATGGAGAGACAATCCTTCTCCATCCTCTCCATATCACTCATGATGTTAAAAAGCCGTAAGAAAAACAAGACTCACCTTCACCCCTGGATCCCTGCTGGTTCCAAAGTGAGCCACAATCAGATCAACAGCAGTGTTGATTGCCTTCACCAGACCTAGACGGAAATACAAAGTCAGAGCTGCCTGGGGCGTTCCTAGCACCAAGACCAACCAAACACTTCACAGAGAAATTAGGCATCAGCCATGGCATTTCCAGTCCCCTCTCTGTCAAAAACATGCAGAGCCCTTCCTAAACCCTCAGCGAATCTGTTCCTGCTGGTTCCAACATTCATGTATAAGCCTGACAGCTCAACAAGGTTTAGAAGTGGCTGAAGGGTAAGACATCCTGTCAATATTCCCAAGGCATGTGGAACATCACCTCCCTGTACCACCTGCTATGGGAGCAGAAATGAACTCTGAGGCAACGACAGGGCAGAAGCCAAGAATTTGGCAACTATGTAATGATGTTCACAACAAGTCAGTGGTGGGTAATCCAACATCTGCACCAGCATGATGCAATAACAGAAGTGGGATAGGGGGGAAGCTGCCATCTAGTAACATAAGGGCATAACATCCAGCACATAAGGGCACGGGAACCTTTCTGCACATCCTTTATCTCTGACATGACATATAGGCAGCTGTCAACAACCCATCACAGTCACATCTTGTCCTGCTTTTAAACCCTTTCTCTCACCCTGTTACATAAACACTTCACCACATAGGACCCAAGAGATATTTTACCTAAATCACAAAATCATAGGCCAGCACATCCACAGCACCACACAGATTCACAGGTCTACCCCTGTATACTGAGACAGGGGAGCCAGCATGCCTTAGGGTCATGCTCTTGTGCCTGCCTGCTCTCTTTACACTTTCTCGTGGACTTTAGGTCTTTTCTCATCATACTTGCTGGGACAAGCAGCTCACGTATATTTTGTAGCATGTGGCGTGATGCAAAGGGAAAACGAACATGTGCTGGCTGTCCAGGGGAACATCTAGCTATGACGCAACAGCAGAGGAGGGCAGGGAAAGAAATCGTGACTACAGAGATGAGACAGAGAAGCACCATTTGCCTTATGCTGTGCTACACTCCATTCTCTTCCACTGCCACAAGAGACACATGGACTCACCCTTCTTCTGCAGCAAGTCGATAGAGATGGACTCTGTGTTGCCATCTGGGGAGAGGCAGAACTCAGCAGGAGGTTTCTCAGCTAGCGAGAAGTAGTCAGGGAAGAAGTCAGTGCAGGTAAGTTGGAGTTGCTTCATAGACTGTCCTACAGGGCCAAGACAAGGAAGACAGAAGTGTTAAACCCTTACACCACAGCTTCTCCTATATAGTTAGCTTTTCCCAGAAGCAAGGTGCACCAGAAGGAGTCTTCTCAGTCTTCCCAAGAGTGGAAAGGCAAGGCTACAGGCTTGTTACTTTCACAGCAATATTCTGCAACATGTTCAGCCCCACAACCCAACCCCACAGCTCACCCAGCATCTAGCTCCAGCTTGGCTGGGGGCCCATGGGCACTGGAAGATGTTGAGGGAAGTTCACCCTCATGGGATAGTGCTAAATAAAATCTCACCACACCAAACTCAGGGCTGCAGTGCAGGTAGCTCCAGCAGGGATGTCAGTGGATCAAAAGAGGAGCACACAAAGAATCCCTGCCTGTCATATACAGGCTTCCTCAGGCAATAAGCAATATGCCTTCTGCTTGCTCCCTGGGAGGAGCTTTATTTTCACAGGGAGACTTCTGCAAGAGCATTTTATAATGCTTGATTTCCATCCAGGTTGTTTCCTCAGCTCTGTGCCAGCCATCTTCCCACAAAGGAGGGATGGGGAAGCTGTTTGGGTTGGCAGAGGGAGGTGTAGAGCTTTGGGGAATTCATACCAATCCTGGGGCTGGCCTTGAGAACACTCTCCCTCCCACAGACAGACCCCATTGCTCCTCTTTAGGACTCCCAAAGGTTCAACCCAAAGCAACTCACCCCTCTCAACCCTCCCTGCACAGTTTTTGTAGAACAGGGAAGATCTTAATGGCAAAGCATGGAGAAGCTGCCCCATGAGAGCTACTGTCCAGCATCTAGCATGCTGATGGAGCTGGTGCAGATGGGCAGACACTACAGGGCATCTCCAAGGCACAAAACTCCTGTGTGAGACACGAACTACAAGCTGCATACAGCCCTGGAGCACTTGCTGAGGTTTCAGCTGCCCCTCCAGTCCAGCCCAGAGCCAGACCTGACTGCTCTGAGCCCTGAGGTCACCCCCAGACCCCCCAGCAGAAGGGCGGTGCGCACCGTTCAGCTTGCAGTGGAAATGGCTGGTGTTGAGGGTGCCAGGGAACTCAAAGATGGGGTTCCCCCGGTTCAGCCGGGGCTCTTGCTGCCTTCTTTCGAGGCTGACAGCTAGGCTGGGCAGCCCTGAAACACGGTCCAGGCCCAGGGGGTTCCTCCGCCTGTACTCTCGCCACTTCAGCGCTTGCGGGGAGAGGTGGTTCGCTACGTCGCAGGCAGCGTGCACAGGGTGGGAGGGCACGAGCAGACAGGAGGACATGGAGGGCAAATGGGGAGAGAAGGATGGGGAGAAAGAAGAGAGAAAGAGAGACAGCAAGTTAGTTGAAGTCCAGCAGCATTTCAGGACGTTAGCACATGTACATGGAGGGAGGTGGAGGCCACAGCCAGGCACAGCAGGGCAGGAGCCCGAGTAACCTTGTGGCTGCAGGCACGGGGGGAGCAGGTTCGGGGTACCAGCGCTTGGTGTGGGCAACTGTAGGATCAGTATCCCCTCTGGAGACACTGTGTAGGAGTCAGGACTGGAGGAACATGCTTTTAGCAGACAGGCAGAGGGATGATGAGGGCTGTCAGGTGCTGCAGCACCTAGATGCAATTTTGGCCCAGGCTGTGGCTGTGGGAAGGGTGGTGCTATGGGGAGCTGGAGATGTTCCCCACCAGCACGTCCTGGTGGCTGGGTACCTACCATTGAGGGGCCGTCCTCCCATGCTGCTCAGGGGACCAGAGCTGCTGGTCTCACTGCCACTCCTCCAGTGGGGATCTGCATGGGCTCCCACTCGGCTCATGGGCACACTGCGCAGCGAAAGGGGCAGGAGGGACCCACTGTGGAGTCGGTACTCAGAGAGTGGTGGGCTTGGCTCCAGTGGTGCCTCTTTCTTGGGAGCCAGCCTGGGGTTCTCCTTTTGCCTCAGGGCATCAGCTTTGGTGATTAGTGTGGGCTGCATGGCACTGACAGCAGGGGAAGACCTGGTGGGAAGCAGGCTGGCAGAGATGGGGCAGGACCGGCTCCTGGGAGGCTGGCTCTCTCCAGCTCTCTCGGCGGTGGGCGAGGAAGAGGAGTCCACGCTCTGGAAGAAAGGCACATTGCATCGCACAGGAGAGTAACTGCCCAGGGGAGACGGCCGGGTTGTCTCGGGGGCCGGCTTCTTGATGCAGCCATCATTGAGGGAGGCAGCTCCATCTGCTGAGCGCTGGGTCAGGAGCATGCCGTGGGCTTGGCTCCCTGCCACTGCTGACTGTCCTGCCAGAGTGGCAGAGGTCTGAGAACTGGAGGAAATCTGCTGGCTGGCAGGCCGGTTGCTGGACAAGTTGTAGAGTTGAGAAAGGCTGGAGGCAAAATGGCTGTGCAGAGCACGGGCCTTGGGTGGCTTGCTGAAATGGTGCTGGAAAACGAAGGGCTGGATTGGCAGAGTCGTGGGACGCTGGTCCTTGCTGTAGCGTACCACAGGCTTGCTGTCTGTGCCGCCACCTTTGGGGAGAGAAGAGGGGGACAGCACATGAGAACAGGCAAAGTGACAGCTGTCTGGAGGAGCAGGGCACTGCACTGGGGGCTTCTCTCTCTTGGTAGGGTCACCATCTTCCCATCTCTTCCCCATCCCTTCATCCCAGAACAGCAGAAGCCATGGTCCCAAACACCTGCCTCTGTCCAGGCAACACACGAAGACATAGTCCAATGCACTGCAGTACAGCAAAATTTCTTATCCCAAAGGACCGCTTCCTCCTGCATGTGCTAGGAACGTGCCACCCACACCACATTCCAGCACGGTGTGGCAAGTTCTGGTTTGCCTCCCCATCACTACTCCAGCCCACAGCAAATCCTGGGACAAAGATGCTGGCAGCCTGCAGGATCTGTTGTAAGCAGACCCTGGGTGTTCCCTGCTCTCCTTGGGGTATGTGAGCCCTCCCTTTAGCAGGGTCTGCTTCTCCTTGGGCTCCTCAACAGCCCCTCTAGGCATGCCTGCTGCTTTCAGCTGGGGTGAGGCAGCTCTGCCTCCATCTCTGGCTACTGGCAGGAGCTTCCAGCACAGGTCTAATGACAGCCTTGCTGTTACAGTGCAGAGGTGCAGCCAGGGGCACAGGATATACTGCCCTGAGGGCTTCCCTTTGTCCCTCCTCCCACTCCTCAAGCAGCTCCTTCTTCTGAGCTGTCCCTCTGCAACTCAGCTGCCCTCCCATGGCTGCCTCCTTCTCACAGCAGAGGTTTGCCTTCTCTGCCATCCTGCAATAAATGCTTGTTGAAGGCTCAATAAAACCAAACCAACCAACCAACCAAACAAACAACAGCAACAAACAAACACACAAAACCAGAAAAAACATGACAATATAAAAAAAAACCTCTTTCTCCAAAGGCCAAAATCTCTCCCACACCTGTACTCGCAGTGAAATATGTGCTTTTCTGGTCTGCTAGAAATCCGCAGAGCATTAAGTGCAGACAGGTCCTTGGCATTTCAGAGGCTATCTACCGCAGCAGTCTGGTCAGAGCTCCATTTTGGACAGGGTTTTACTTGTAAAGCAGATACAAGAAGGGTCTAGAGCAGAGAGAAAGAGGCCTTCTGCCATGCTGCAGGAGTGGCCATACCTCAACTGCTTATGGGGCTGTTGCACAGTTTTCTCTCCAGGATATGTAATGCCAGTACCAACATGGAAAGCCGTTGAGGTACTACAGGCTTTCCCCCAGAGGGAGCTGGGTAATGGCTATGTGCTCCTCCAGAAGAGCCTCTGCTGCAGTACTACACTCCGAGGAAGACACAGCCAGGGTATTCCAGCAAAGACACACAGATCCTCTGATTCCTGTAGGGCTCACACTGTAACTGCCGGCAGAGAATGTGCAAGCTCTGTGAGCCCCGCATCAAGAGAAGACTGTTGGCTATGCCACTTCCCTCCTCACCTCTGTCTCATATGGATCCAAAAAAGAAAGACTGAAAACTACACAGTGGTCCCCTTCCCTTTATCTGCTGGGAACATGGCTCTACTGAGCATCTGAAAATCTCTGCCTTGGAAGCTTACGGGCAGGTCATGGGGCAGGGGAGTATAATGCCCTGGTAGGGGGTGAGAGTGAGACAATCCTCCAAGCTGCACAGACCCTAAGTGCTAATGCCATTTTCTCCTCTTTATGATATGGGAGGTTTGCACAAACCCTCAATTTTTTACAGAAATACAAGGACAAGCCACTTGCACTGATCTGGGTCTGAAATAAGCAAGCAGAGCTTTGTCCCAGAGACTAGTAGACTTGGAAACAAACTGCACAGAGTCAGCTCCCCCACTGCCACACAGGTTCCTCTGCTGCTCCCCTCTAGCCCCAGAGAGAAACTTTTCATTTTGCTTCTCCATTCTGCCTAGTTTGGCTCCTTACCGTCTGCTCGGGCTCTAACATCTCTTTGTCCACGGCCACTGGCAGAGCCACCTGAGAAGCTGGCATCTGCCTCCGTCAGCGTGGTGAGAGAGGCTTGCTCACCTGCCCCATGCCCACTGGGGACGGTCTCAGTGGAGCCCGAGTCTTTGGTGGAACATAAAGCCTGTCTGTCCCCAAAAGGGTGATTCAAACAGAAGCCCTCGCAGCTCCGGTTCAGGCCATGGATGAAGGGCATGGGTGGAAGACTCTGGCTGCGGCGAGCTCTTTCTTCAATGAAGGCTGGGCAGTCCCGCTGTGTCTCCGGGATAGGGGAGAACTCCAAGGAGGAATCGCCACTGCACCGGAGTGGTGGGGAGGTGCCATTCTTTTTCCTGCCTTTAGCAAGTTCAGCAAAAGACGTCACTCGCTTCGGAGGGGAACTCTGGATGGGTATTGCTGGACTTTCGCTCAGCTTAACTGGGCAGCTCACCATGCGTTCCAAAGAGCCCAGCCTGCTGCTAGGACTCCTGTCCAGGTTCTGGTCATAGCTCCTGGAGCGCTGCCGGCTTGTGTTGAGGTTAGGTGGTGACACGTTCACATACACCTGACCCTCAATCATGTTCTGTGTGGTTTCTTCCTTTGTGTCCTCTTCACTGCACTCCACGTTGCCTTCTTCTTGTCTCATATCAGGCCTTCTAAAAAGATAGTATTCAGTGGGCTGGGCTGGGCTACCTTTGGTCTGGTCTTCTGAGCAACTAGTTATGGAAGACCCTGCAGGGCTGGGGGATGACTGGGAAGACAAGTCACACGTGACTAACTTGTAATAGTTTTGAGTAGCCACAACGAGCCGCGCTTGGCTCTGGAAGCAGGCAGTGAGGTCTGAGCTCTCTGAAGTGCATGGCTCACAGTGGAGGTGGTAGGAGTTGCAGTTAGCATCAAGAACAGGTGAGGAGGAGTGGTGACACTCACATGCCTTCCCTGAACTCTCTGGGTGATGCGACTCACAAGACATCTTGGATTCTGTGGGTGATGAATGCAAATCCAGGTAAAAAGCTCCTGTGTCAGAGTGGCTGCAGAAGGAAGAGTCACAGGACAGGTTGGCTGAATTCAGGTTAGATCGAGAATGGCCATTTGTTTTGTTGTAGAGAGCGCTGAAGTTCACCAGCACCCCGTCAGAGCTGTTGCAGGAGGAGTCACTGATGTAGCCCATCTGCTGGTCAATCACTTCAGACTGACTTGATGAACTGTAGCAACGACAGTGCTGAAGCTCTGAGCTGGAACAGCTGCATGTACGGCTGTGCAGAGCATCCTGATTCCTCAGTGATTCACCTGTGTTCTGGTTCCACTCCTGGTCACCGCCATCAAAGGAGAAGCTGGAGGAGCTGCCACGATTGCAACTGCATTCATCCAGCTCCATGCGTTCTGTGGCCTGGTGGCACCGGTTGGCATTGTTCCTCTTCTGGACGTCATCACTGCTGATTTTGTCTTCTTGCCCATCTACCACCCCGGACCGGCTGGCCATGTTCCAGGATTTCACGATGTGGTTGGAGTCGTGGAGGTGGAAAGGGGGCAAGGCCAGCTCGTGCAGATGAAAGGGAGGTTTGCCAGCCACAAGGGAGTTGTGAAGGTGGAAAGATTGTTGACCCAAATCATCCCCAAAGATGTTGAGGTCTTCACCCTCATTCAGTAAGAAAGGGTTGTGTCGCTTACTGGTGCTAGGGACAATCAAGTCCCTCACTTTGTCTTCTTTGTTGTCTGATGCCTCTACGGAGGTTTCAGAGGTCTGAAGAAAGCTGCTGTACACCAGGGAGTCGGTCTGTGAAAGGTCTCTTTCTTGAAGGGCAGAGGTGCGTGTAATGCTGAGATCTGGCTGACAGAAGGGGTTGGTCCTTTTGTTCACGGAGCAGCACTGTCTATCCGGGACCTGGCAATGCACCAGGGGAATGTGATGGACAATCAGCGTCTCGCCAGTCAGCTTTGGTGGACTATCCATGGTGAGGAATGCTCTTCAGGACATCAGTTAGGCTGCTGCTACCCATGGACAGGTAGGGCTGCGCAGGACAGGCTGGTAGGACACTTCTCATGGGGGAGTTCAGATACCTAGACAGAGAGAGAAATGCAAAGGAAGTCACTTCTTAGTTAAGGCAGTGAATTTTTAGAGCATCCTTGGTTTGACTGAAGACTTCACGACCTAAATGGAGCATTTCTTGTCAGCATAAGTACCTGAGAACAAAGTGCTGAGCATTCTTTCTTCAGGGAAAGTATAACAATACAAAACAAACATATCCCTCTCTCTTCAGACTCCTGGGACAACACTTGTGCTTCCAGCTGACCCTTCTCAATATTATCTGAGGTAACTGATCTTGCTCAAGTAGCCAAAGGACTGCACAGGCTTTGGGTCGAAGGAAGCCCTCACTGCTGATGCACTGCACACGCACAGGAAAACAAGTAGACTCCTGTGGCACTTACCTGCTCATCTGGTTATTTACTGTATTTCACAAGAGTACCACTGCAACAGCCCACAGACCCAGGAGCCACACAAGCAGGGCACCAGGAGACCAACGCCCTCTGCGTTCAGTAAAGAGCAGGTTGTTATAAGGCTAGAGGAACATGTTCACTGGCATGTGACATGGGAGAGCAGGGAACATATTCATTCCTCTTTCCCCATCTGCCCCAGAGGACCAACCTGCAAGAGTCTCCAGAACAGTCTGGAATGGGTTTTCCTTTTTGCATGCCATTCTACCTTTCAGAAAAATCAGTGCAGAGGAGATCATGCGGGGGCAGCTAAGGCACCAAGGGGAGGGAGAAAACACACAAAAAAAACATTGATCCAGGGTGATGAGGGACGCAAAACTGAATTAAGGTTCTCACATATCAATGCCTTGTTCTGGAAATCCTGGCCCAAGAACACTTGGTCAGCAATTCACGTCCCATAATCCATCCATCCTCAATGTTCTCAGCATCCTGTCACCACATACTAAAATCTCTGGGCACCAGGACACTGAGCGTGCTGCCACCATTGGCCACCAGACTTCAGAAAGTGACATTGATAGTATCTGAGTCTTTATCTACACAAACCCAGGGTTTGTGACTATGGGATGAGAATGGATTTGGAGCAGAGCTGCAAAGGCACATGGGAGCCCAGAAAAGAAATCGAGAAATGTGGGATAAACGAAGTCAGAACAACACCGTAAGCAATGAGACAGATCTACGGAGAGATCAGGAGCTTCAGTTCTTCCAGCTTCACGGCATAAGAATAGCAATTAAAAGATGCTAAAATAAAACCGATCAAAAGAAATACTTTCCTCCCACACATAACAGTGATTCTCACAGATACAGGATGTTTTGGCAGGAAAAAAGAAAAAAAAAAAAACAGAAGGACGGAAATGGGCCTGGTGTTTTCAGCAAATATCCAGTGACGTAAAAGCTGATACTAATACCAGTGTCAGTGAGCTGACAAGCCCTGTGGATCAGGCTAGACTCTACCAGAGACCCACGTGAGGGGCACACACGCCCTCACACCTGCTCCTGCTGGGGTATTTCACCCAGGATTAGGCTCTGAAGCAGAGAGGTCACCTGGACCACATCCAGGGAACTATGGTGAGACCCTAAACTACCCCTGCCTACAGTCTCCCCAGTGCTTATATCACCCTTCACTCCCCTTTCAGTGGCTCCTCTGTCTTACAAGTCTCTGCTGCTTTCCCACAGCCTCTGCCATGGTGGCTAAAAGGAATGAGCCAGCTCCTGGCTCTGTGCCTAGCACACACAGGCTGAAAGGGGTGTTCGACAGCTAAGGCAGTGTTCGTGCCCCATTTTGCACCTTCCACACCACTGATGGTACACGCAGCAGCAGGAGCCCCCATTTATCCTGTCTCTCCCCCAGTACAGTTCCAAGAAGCTAGCCCTGGCTCTGCAGTGCCTATTTGCTCATTCAGACCTCCCCTTCCCTTGTTGCTACCCTTGTAGCTGGTTGTAACGCTTAGATCACGTCTCTCTGCAAGGCTTTGCTCTGTTGAGTGTTGCCCCAACGCAACAGCTTGACAAGCATCATTTTGAGGGTACAGACTGTGAGAACCGAACGCTTCACTGCTGAAGCACAAGATCTCCACTGCCTCTGGGAAATGGTTGCTTGGAGCACCTGCACCCATCTGCTGCCAAGCCCTGCCAAGCAGCACACACCTCGCATTGGTGCAGATGCTGCTGTGGGAGGACAAGGTTGGCATAGGCACACTTTGACATTTGACAGCAAAATGTCAGGGGAGCTGACACGCAGACACTTCCCAGCTGTCTCTCTGCAGCTCTGCCCAGTTCTTTGGTTTCAGTGGCAGCACAGGCTGCCCAGGTGGACTGTGAGTCACGGACTGTCACAGATGCTGCAGCATACGGATGCCTACTCTGCCTGCACGTACAGCCTGCTCCCAGCACAAGGATCCGAGGGCCAGTATCACAGCGGGAATGCTCCCAGCTCCTGCTAGGAACCATTCCGACAGCTTCCCTAGGGATATGCAGGACTTTATTGGGCCCTAGATACCTAGGGATGTCTGTCCCTTGGGACATCCTCCTGTGTCAGGGACCCAGGGAGGTTAGGCATTGGCGCTGCCAGTGCAGGGTTCATTCATTACCCAGCCCATCGTCCCTGGCCACACCACCCCTTGGCAATCCCTCCCTCATTCTGGAGGACTGCAGTAGGATCCTCCCTCTTCTGCTTAGGGTACGGTAGGCTGAGATCTACACTGAGATGTAAAATCCATCCAGCAGAGTAGTTTCACATTTTGCTGGCTTTGATCAGCTCTTTGTAAAGCCATCACACCTCTTTGCAAGTAGAGGGTTCCAGAAGTGGGGATGCGAAGTCTGTACCCAGACGCTTTTAGCCAAATCAGTTCATTCTTAATTACCTCTTGCCATAGCACAAGCCCATGGAGTGCTCAGCCTGCTCAATCCTTTACACACAACAGCAAACATAGCATCATCCAGAAATAATCCCGACCTGGAAAACTGTACCATGGCAGTGCAAGGCAGGGAGGGATGCAAGAAGCACCATGACTCCAGATGCAACAGTACAGCTGCCATTTTGACTGCAAATGTCAAAATTCTTTACCTACTCTATACTGACACCACCTGCTGCTGAAGAGGAAACACGGCTTGTTTATTCAGTCTTAGACATCTCATTACCTGGGGATGCCTTGCAACAGTCAAGGTAATGCAAAGCAAAGGACAGCTTTTCACGAGACATCTATGATACTGGGGGGAATTGCTTATCAATGCTTGTACCCCCACTGACACACATGGCAAAAACTCCCAGCTGCAGCAAAGCTGTAAGTAGAGGGAGAGGAGTGTTGAGCAACAAAGGGTGGTTCAGCATCGACCTGAGAGCTGCCTGCCCAGCTGTGTCATGCTTTAGAAAGGACGCAGCTTGTTGCAGATATCAGGAGTGCGGCACCTTGCAGAGCTGAGCCTTTCAGGCTCTGCACCTTACTCCTTGCAAGGCCTTGCTGAGCAGTACACAGAGGCCCCCAGCTCCTTCCTCTGCCCCACCCACAAGGCTAAGGACATTTTGCTAATCTGAGAGTGGTCAGTGCAGCTCCTTGGATTCTGAAGTACAGCCTCCTGCTGCCATAACGCTGCTGAGAAGCTGCAGGAGGCAGCAGAGCCTTGCCTCCAAGTGCTGATGTGCTAGATGTGGCAGTTACAGAGCTGCTGTTACCCCTCTGGTCACATGTTTGGAGCTCCTTTGCTGATTGTCAAATACCCAACTCTGTCAGCATTTGCAGATGTACACAAGGGGTGGCTGGGTTCCGCAGACAGTCACACAGGTTTTCTTATTAAATGTAATGCCACAGCAGGGGAGGCACGTAGAGATTTCAGAAATAAATATTATTTAAATACAAAGAGACTGCACATACAGCATGGAGGAAGAAGAGGCAGGAGCAAGATGATCAGAATTGTCAGCCGGAGGAGATGCTGGCTTTTTGGAGGCTGGCTTTTCTGAACAGATTACTGTTTCTACAAACACCATCCATGAAACGGAATGCCCCCTTTACCTGTGAGGGTTCTTGCTGCCTCTTTCAGAATGGCGATGGGTTCAGCCATCACCATCTTCCTCAGACAAAACAAGATCAAGGGTGAAAGATGGAAAAGCAGGGTTAAAAGCTGGGCATCTCATTTCATGGATGAGCTGGTGGCATTTGCATTAACATGGCTGAAGAAACCATATGGCTCTACAAAACAAACATGAGCAGAAATGAAGTAAAAGCTTGCAGACACGGGCACAACACAGACATCTTATTGCTTCACAGGGAGAAAGAGGTCCAGCTCACTGCCTGTAAGCTCACCTCAGGGGGAAGGGGCTGGGAGAAGAGCCCAAACCAAAAGTCTCTTTCCAGCCACCCAGCAGGACAGGCAGCGTGGGGGGTCTCAGCGGCTGGGCAGCTGCTCACTGCTTCTGCCACCAGTTTCCAGGATCCCAGTAATGCATTTCATCCCTGCCCTGACTTTGTCACTGTGAAAGCTGCCAGAAAGCACTGAATGGTTAAAAGAAAAAAAAAAAAAAAAAAAC
>VXAV01013306.1:0-15557 GCA_013399715.1 Alectura lathami | reverse complement strand
TTTTTTTTTTTTTTTTTTTTTAAAAAAAAAGAGAGAGAAAAGAAGGCAATCTCAGTTCAATCTGAAGACAATTCCTATGCTTGTATGAGCACCTAACCATACCACAGCAGAGGCAAATGGTTTATGCAGCCACCTGCCTCGTACAGCCAGGATGATAAGGAATGCGTTGCGCATGGGCTTGCACTGTGCCTTGCGTGCAGCCCCGGAGCTGCTGGGCTCCCAGCTCTGCCTGCAGCTGCAGCCTGCCGGGCGGTGCTGCGGGATCTTGTCTCCCTCTCGCGGGTGTCCGAACGACTGCAGGAACAGCGGCTGTCCCCTGCTGTCCCCAGCTGTGTTCATGCTGCCAGTGCTGCGAAGCCTTCGGCATCCATGCTAGCTGGTTCGTGTACCCGGGATGGCTTGGGCTTAGGCTGTTTGATCCATGCAGCTGAAATGGATTTTGCAGCCCGTGCTGAGCCTTGGAGTGCAACTGGTACCTGTGCAAGCAAAATTAACGTCATTGCGCGTTTCTGCTGATGCTGCTCAGAGACCCCAGGTTCCTTAACACCCTGAGTGATGCTGTACCTCTTTGCTTTGCCTCCTCGCCTGCCTCCAGGGACTGGGTTCTGCAAGTCCTCGAGCACAATGTCTTTGGCTTGTCCTTGACACCCTGGAGGTCTCCCTGTCCTCCCTGTGCCTTCAGGTCAACAGCAGGGGCGTGTTTACTTAAAACCAATTCCACAGCCAAACCCATAATCTTTAACTTCATTAAAATTGTTCCCAGTCAGCTGTGACAAAGCAGAGCCCATGAATCATGATTAGTGAAAGCAGAGGGCTGGAGAAGAGATAATTTATTTCTTTCCTGTTCAAAAGGCTGTGCTGCACTCGCTGGGTGGAGGATTTGTGCCCTTTAGACAAAAGGCTGACAAGTGTCACCTGTTAATCTTCCCTGTGTGCTGCCGTTTGTCAGCACGAGGTGGTTCTCGAGCAGCAGCCCCAGTCCCCGGGGCCTTGCAAGTTATGACAGTTGCTATTTGCAAGTCAGCTGCAGAATGCTCCATCTTTATTCCTGCAGCTATTTTTAGCACTTCTTTTTATGTTGAGATTAAAAAAAAAAAAAAAAAGACATCCCATATTGGTGATAACCAGGTTGCAGCATTTTCTGCCCTTAAAAGTGGAGTGTTTTAGGGGGGAGGAAAACTGAAATGGTGCTGGTGGGAGTGCAGGGGAGCAGCAGCAGCAGGACAGGGCTCCTGGGAGTACGAGGGCTGGGTTTTAAGGGCCTGGAAGAAGTCACTGAGGTCTCTGGAGCTCTCTTCATCCCTGCTTCACCTGCAGAAAGAGCAAGCGAGTGAATGGGGAAGGTGTCATACAGATCTCAGACCACACCAGATGTGGCCCCCTCACCACATCATCCCAGCTTCCCGCTGAGTCTTGACAGACAGAGCTCACCAAGCTGGATTTGAGCATCCTAAATTTAGCCAATGCAGCTAAATGGTTCCTGCAGCTTTTTCTTCACATGCATGCTAAATTTCTGCCGTTTTATTTTCCCCTTTTCTCTCCTCTCCAGGGAGAAGCGATAGCTTTCTTGGAGGTGGCTTATGATTTTTCCAGACAGGAGTTGTTTCCATTCCGGGGTTATTGACAATACCCAAATATACATCCAGGAATTGCTTCAAGCCAAGGAGCCTGATTTAGAGCTGCTGCTTCTGATGGCTAATAAAGCAGCACTGCAAAAATCATCCTCTGCAGCATAACGGGCAGTCCCACCACCTAATGGCATCATCTGTTAAAGAATTAATTCCCTACATCTTCCTTTCCTGGCCAAATATAACAACATGAAGGAACATTAATTGTCTAATGTAAAACTGAGTTTCATACAGTGCTAGTAAACCCATTAACTGAGGCTGTTACCCAAGCTGCCAGAGCCTTTACCTTGCCCTATGTTTTTAAATGGGCTTTTGCCATCCCTCCGAGATTCAGCCCCGTGCTGGGAGGCAGCAGCAGCCTCAACCGTCCCAGCCACACTGCTGTCCTCGGGGCAGCCCTGGTGTCTGCACGGCGGTGTCCTGCCTCCTGCCCCTCCCTCTGAGTTGCGCTGGAAGCACCCATCATTCGAGGCGTTCCCGAGCCCTCCAACCTCAGTGCAGAGATAACAGTGCTGGTGTTTCACCTCCAGCCCAACAGCTCGTTCTTCCTGGTGCTTTTTGACCTTGCTCTTCATGCTCTCCTGCTGCTTTTCTCCACGCTGGAACATGGTTGATGGAGCTGCAGCATCTGCTGCTCCATTACCAGGTGCTTTTATTTTCTGCTGAGCTGCCCTAGCAGCCAGGCAGAGCCTCTGGGACCAGTGCTGCCCAGGAAATGGTCCCCTGGGGCATCCTCTCAATTATTTGCAGTCTTCAGGAGATAGAAAGGTCTCTCTTTACTCTCCTGCATGAACAGCAAATGGAGTTTCTGTGGGTGGGCTTCCCCCCGCTGTGGTCACTGGCCAAGCGTCACCCCGCAGCCCCGCCATTAGGACAGGGAGTTCATGGGGACCTGTACTTTGGGCTCTTGCAGCTCTAGGTTTTGCTCGGTCCCGTGCTTGTTCTCTGTTATCCTAATCCTGGGCATCTTGTTAATGAGACCAAGCATCTGTTCGGAGCACGGCAGTGAGCATTTCCCCCAGTGGCTGCGAGTTGTCTTGCCAGCTTGTTATTTACGTGCTCGCTCAGGTCATGTACTCCCTGGGGTGGGAGTAAGACCTAAGTTTTGCCCATTTATCTTCCATGAGTTGAAGAGAATAAAGAAAACATTTACCTTCTGGCTGATAGTCCATTCATCTCCTGCTGAATCTTCTGTCTTTCTCTGTCAGGGCTCCTTTTTCTGGAACTATTTTGGGTTCTCTCTAAGCACAACATTTCATCCTTTTTTGACCCTCAATGGACAGCTCAAACTGCCTGAGCTCGAAGGGTCTTGCTGCTCCTGTGCAGCAGGGCTCGCTCATTCCCTCCTTGTATGGGCAAATAATGAGCCTTACAGGCCTGCCTGGTGCAGATTTAGCAGCCCTGAGGGTGGATGTCTGTGTGCAGTCTGTCTTTGGTGCTGCAAGGACAGCACCTCTGTGCTGTGCCTTGTGCAGTGGGGCAGGAGCCTCTGCCCTGCGGGATGGACCTGCCCTGTGCCTCCAGGGAGCTGGTGGTACTGGGAACCAGGAACAGGCTGAAGTGTTCTCTGCAATTAGTGCCAGCGTCCTGCTGTCTCTGTTGTATCTCAGAACATCACCCGGGGTGTTTGTGCACACGGTGGATGCAAGGCGAATAAATGCTGAACTGAGAGTGGCTTCAGGGAAATCCACCCCACACAGAGCCTGTCCCAAGCCTGTCTTCTGGGATGTCAGGACACCTTCCTCATCCTTCCTGCACAAAGGTGACTTCTGTAAGGAGCTCAAGGGCAGTTCTTTCCACGCTGAACACTCAGCACTGTCTGACAGCAATAGCCAGGCCTCCGAGACGTGGCTCAGCACAGAGGGAAGGTGCCCAGCTCCTCGGAAAGTTCTGGCTGTTTGGCACAAGGACATGAGCCACCCAACGAACCCGTCACCAGTGCCGTGCTCGTGACATGCCCCTCCAGTCATGTGTGCAGCGTGGTGCTGAGGTTTGTGCACGGCTTCCTCCTCCCTTGCATGAATCAATGAATATTCCCAGCAGGCTGAGACCAGGTCTGTGAGCAGCTAATGAAAGCTGAAATCTCAACCTGAAATTACTACTCTTCTGGATGAATGGGGTTTAATTTTTTTTTTTAATGTCTTTTAAATGTAAATGGCTTGCAGGGGGGAATCAATGGATCTCTGCGGCTGACTTGGGTGTGTGTGTGTAAGCCTGCAGCACCCGGCCCGCCCCGGAGGCAGGGCTGCGCTCTGACTTCATTGACTGGGTAAGCTGGAGGGAACGTGTGTCCCTCCTCACCCGTTGAAATTAATTCAGGGGAGCAGTGAGCTGTATCAGTGCGTGGGCAATTGCTCCCTTCAAGGACACTTGGAAGAGCACAGGGGGCTGCAGTTCGCATCGCTTCCATGTGCTGCAGCTTCCCTGGGACGCAGCGTGTGATCCCAGCGCGGTAGCGTGGGTATCCCTGGCACAGAACTGACGTGTCTCAGCAGCTGTGTCAGGGCTTGGCAGATGCCAGCAGGACAAACGTGGGTGTCTGATGTGGGCTTTGGGTTCTCCCCTTGCCATTAGCACCAAGTGGGGCAGCAAGTTTTCCACCAGCCCGTAATACAGCTGCGTAAATTAGGGTGCCACAGGGTGTGACCCTTTTGCATCGCTTCACCTGCGTCCTGTAGGCCAGCATCAAAATAGTGCCTGGTGAGCAGAGCTGAAGGCTGTGCCCCCTGACAGCTCCTGCTTTGCTGCTGAGTCTGAAGTAGAGGCACTGCTGGGGTCTGAGGGTGTTATGCTTCAGCCCTGCACTTGTGTTCAGGTCCTCTCGATTGCGCCAGAAACCACCCAGTGGGTGTGATGGGTGATCCTGGTGTTGGGTGGTGGGAGATGGGGCCCTCTGGCCAAGGAGGAGATGTATTGCTCTGTATGTGTGAGGATTAAATAGAGAATTCACTCCCAAAGGGACTGATGTCAGCGTCCCTAAACTCACCTTTAACTGCTGCTCTAGATGTGTTTCTTCCTTCCCAAAAATGAAGGCTGGGAGAGGACAACTACCAGGAGAGATCCTATTAGCTACACCAAGAAGCTGCTTAGATTATAATGCTATCTGGAAGAGGTGACAGGCTGCACGCGAGTCTGAGATGGCAGAGATTTTCTCTTGTAGACAATTAATTATAGATAAACATGTATTAATCAACTTTTGCCTGCATTACTGTTTTTGGTTGTTGTTTTTTTTAATACTAGGAAAGGGTTTTTAAATGGATCCCATGTAACTAAACTGCCTTTGAAATCACTGAGTTCTGCAAGGGAAAAGGCTTCTGTAGGTGCCCTTTATTTCAAAGATATATTAAATCAGGCTCTTTAGTTACTGGATTGCTTTAAAATGCAAATTAACTAGTGGCTAAAATCAATTTATTTTGCAGCTTGAATTTCAGTGGAGTCCATCTGGCATCTGCTGGGCAGTTCAGTGACTTCCTGGGAAGCATGGGCCCTGCACAATTTGTTGGGCGTCAGACCTTGGCCACCACCTCGATGGGTAAGGAACATGAAGATCTTAGGTGGCTTAAATTTAATCTTGAGCAGACCACTCCTACGAGCCACCTAATAAAGTGTCCAGCATCTGCTGCTCTGCCACTCCTTCGCTCCGTTTCTGTGTTAAATCAAGTAAGCTTGGCTGCAGGGTTTTGCTAATTGCTGCTAATATGGCATTAGCAGGGGAGCACCAGCTTTGTGCTTTTCTCTGTTGGATCTGAAAGGCATAGACTAAATAAAACACAGCTAAAATCCTGAAAATGCATCCTGTGCATTTTTCATTTTTCTTGCTCTGTGAGGCCCACCGGGCTCTGTATAGATTTTGTTATGGTACACACTAATTGCATTTTCCAAAGCAGTCTGCAACTCTAGATATTCCAGTCTGGGAGGGATTGGAGGCTAGCTGCCACTGAGGAGTATGAGACTGAGTCACCAGAGCTGTGCGAGAAGGCTGAAATTAGAGATTGCTTTTGAAAATGTGGGCTTGAATCATTGCAGAGCTGCTCCAGAGTAATGCAGGAGGAGATCAGGCACTGAGGGCCTACAGTTTGTTACAGCTCATAGCAGACGTGACACCGGGGTTGTTTTGTATCATTTTATTAGCCCACAGATCTGTTGTTTTGAAAGTGTTCTGTCTGTTTTGACATTTTGGTTTAGGGGATGTGGAAATTGGCTTGCAAGAGCGAAATGGGCAGCTAGAAGTGGATATCATTCAGGCTCGAGGACTCACACCAAAACCCGGCTCCAAAACACTGCCAGGTAGTATGCTTTGACCTCCTGAAGTCATTCACTGAGCCCAGCCTTCTGTGATGCTTGCAGAAAGGAAAGGGTTTGATTCTGCTTGTCTTCCATGGGAATAAGCAGTCTGCCGTACTGAAAATAAGGCTGACTGAGCCAATCTTTCCACTGCTGTAAATGCCTTCTTTAGAAATGTGAGACGTGGCACTCTGTCTTTTCTAAATTGAGCATGAAGACTTTTTCATATTTGACAGTGTTTGTTTTTTCCAGCTGCTTACATCAAAGCTTACCTGCTAGAGAATGGCGTGTGCATTGCGAAAAAGAAGACAAAAGTGGCTCGCAAATCGTTAGACCCTTTGTACAATCAGGTGTTACTGTTTCCTGAGAGCCCCCAGGGCAAAGTATTACAGGTAAGACGAATGAGTCTCAGGTCTGCCCCTCTCCCTCTTTCACTGGAATACACTATTGTGGCAAAGAGTCTGGATAAATGACATAGATGGGAAGAAGCTGATGCTTTCACTGAACCAAATGCTCTCTATCTGAACTAAACAAATGAAAACCTTCTTTTCATTCTCAAACTTTATTGTTTGATACCCTGCCAGGCAACATGAAGCCTACCAGGAGAAGGATTTTGTTCTGTTTCCAGTTAGGAGACTGGTTGCATCTGTAGACACTAAACAACCTTGCAGCGTAGATTTCTTCTGTGTTTCTGTGTATTCAGAGCACTCTGCCTTGGCCTTCACCCAGTCATATATCCTGCCTGTTTCTGCCTCTGTTCTTTTACTGCCATACATCTCCTGCCATACTCACATTTTCAGTTCTGTATCTGTGTTTCGAGGGCAAAGAGCTAATCGTTAATTCATACCTAGGTCATTTCCATTCAGTAAACCTTAGCTGAAGTCCACTGGAAATACTGATGGAATTAATCTGGGAGGTTTTGTTGCTTACCTCCACTCGCATATGAATTGCCACGTGATGTACTGCATTCTTCTTAGTGAACTCTTCTCCATTTGTATGGATTAGAAATATTTTTCCCTGTTGTAGCTAGTGCACATTTTTGACTGACATCTGGTGCGGCCTGGCTTGGTCTGGGTTTCCTGCAGCCTTGCTGTCAAGTGGATCTTCACCCTCACTTCTGTGGGTTACCCAGTGCTGCCTGTCCTGGGCCACCACTTCACCTTCCACCACTCAAACGTGGCTGAGAGGGTTCCCATGAGTCTTTGCCTTTACTTTTATCAGTAGACTTTGGTAGTGGGGCAAAGACAAATGCTCCCACCCCACTTTGCCTCTTGGTGAGAAATATTGCTGCCTTCCTGTGGGTTGTGGTTGAACTGCCAGTATGTGGTCCTCTGTGAGCCTCCCACGTGGTCTCCCAGCTGTGTCCTTGCCTTGGCAGCATCCCTGCTGCAGAAAGCAGTCCTGCTGCAGAGGGTTGGAACTATGACTGCCTCACTGCAATGCTGCTGTCCCATGCCCTGTTCCATTTGTGTTGTTTGGTTTGTCTTAAGCACCAGTTAGTGTCTCACTGCAGCTCACAATGTCTCACTGGAATTTGTTCAAGGAAAATAAAATGAGGAGCTTGGCTGACCCACTCTAGGTCATCTCTTGCTGACCTAGAGTGTTAACTTTTGGCTTTTCATTGACATTCATTGCCCCTCCTACCTCACTTTACAGATAGCTGTAATGTTCGGGTTATTCAGAGCCTAGGGAAAGTAGGATTAGCCTGAGATCACTAGTGACCATCATAACCCATCGTACTCATCCTCTCCTCTTCAGAACACGAACTCCCTCTGGACTCAGTCGTCACCTTTGTCTTGAGCCACATAGGGCCATTTGGTCACGTGCAGACCTCCAGCATGTCTAAGCCCATGACCCTCACTGCATCTGTTGTTCCACCCACTGGTCTCCATCATGTCGTAAGTGTGATTCAGCCTTCCCTGCTCAACTGCCAGCTCTCTTTCATTAGACCTTCCTCTGCGTCTCCAAAACCCTCTGGGCAGTCTGCTCTGCTTTCCCTGCATGCTGCTCCATGTGTGCCCTTTACGTCACCGGTCCCGCTTGCCAGTGCTCGGCTCCTGCCCTTTCTCCAGGTGAGTAACCATGTCTCCTTGCCATCTGCCACACATTATGAGGCCCAAGTGCAGAAGTTAAGTTGTATACTTTTCCTCAAGCTGTTCCCCACCTTGTTTTTTGTCAGTTTATTTTTCCAGACCAGGAGCCCTTCCTTCCCTTTTCCCACAGGCCACCTGTTGCCTTTTGCTGTGTCCGAGGCCCGTTGTTGTGCCAGGACCAGGTTGTACTTGCAGGTGTTGGGGCTGCACCTCCAGGGATATGTTGTGCACGTGCTTGCCCTGTCCAAATACAGGTAAAATCATCAGCCAGAGCTTCGTGTCATCAACAGCCTACTGCATTGTGTGCCTGTTGTAGTGTAAACCCTTCTGTTCCTCTCGGGCTCCAGTAAAGCCCAGGGAAGTTGGATAAATAGCAGGAACAGAGGGATCAGTGAGACTGCTGCTTCCCAAGCAAGTGTGCAAGTTCGAGGATTAACTGTGCTCCCCCTCTTGCTTCTAAGGTGATAGTCTGGGGAAACTATGGCCGCATGGAGCGCAAGCACTTCATGGGAGTCGCCAGGGTCCTGCTGGAAGAACTGGATTTGTCTACGTTAGCAATTGGCTGGTACAAGCTCTTCCCAACCTCCTCGATGGTGGATCCCACTACAGGCCCGCTCCTGCGTCAGTCCTCACAGCTTTCCCTGGAGAGCACAGTGGGACCCTGCTGTGACAGGTCTTAGTGAGTAAGGAAGGGGGAACTGCTTTTGTTTTTTAAACATGCTGTCAAGGTTTTGTTTGCTGGAACTCTGACCTCAAGCGCAATGCATGTTCAATCAGTTCTTGTGGAGCTGGAAGAGGAGGATAAACCAGTGACCTTAGACAGAAGACAAGGGGGAGGGTGCTGTACCCTCTCCGTCGGAGGAGGTGGTGCCATGGGGCATGAGTCCTAGTTGTCAAATTAGACATATACACCTCATGTTTCGCTTCTCTCGCTGTCATTCTTGGACCCCTGTTTCAGATCAGTATTAACCCCGGAAGGTTGCAGCATTTGAAAGAATCTGGGGGGAGTAAGGAAGGTATTTTTCTTAACAGAGCATCTTAAATAGTTCTTAGACTGATTCTTTCTCGTAGTACCCAAAAAGTGCAGAGGCCAGTATCTGACCTTAAAAGAGCAAGAGCAGAAAGTTTGAGAGGAAGCATTACTTTTTTTTTTTTTTTTTTTAAGATCTTACTGGAAGAAGGAAAAGGAAAGAAACCTGCAACTCTTTCTTTAGTATCAGTTCCACTTCACTGAGTCACGTTAACTGTAGCACTGTCGTTGCTGTGTTTTCAGACTGTGCCAAATTACCAGCAAGTGTCTTTACTGCACTACTTGTCCAACACTGCTGATGAAGCATACTTGGTGGGAGAGTGAGCGCCTACTTAGGCCAGGCAGTTGGAACAGGGTTCCAGTTCAGCAATCTAATTAACTGCAGTTTTGCTCAGCAAAAAGCACTAGAAGTGGGAGCTGAACGGCAGACTTGCAGCTTGAGATATTATGCTTTATCCTAACTCCCTATCTCGTTGCTGTGTATCCTTCAGTCACAATGTTTTCTGTCTCCTGCTCTTCTTTCTTCTCCTTTGTACTGGTACATATCTGCTGGAGATGCTGCCCCTCCTGTTGTGCTACTGACTGACCTGAAATAGGACTGCGTTATCCTGAGAGAGGAGACTGGGATTTCTGGGGGTGCAGAAGAAAGAAACCTGAGTTGGTCATCTGACAAGAAGGTGCTGCAGAGCATGTAATCTTCCTTGTGGAAGGAAGGTTGCTTTAGGCAGTCTCAGTAATACACAAGAGTTGTCAAATGTCCTGAAAGAAGAGATACTATCTATCCCCAAAGTATGGAGCAGCAGTGGGTGAGGAAGCTGAAGACACAGTGCTCACAGCATGTACATTCTGTTAATTTAAGTGCAACACTGGCTGTAGACAAGTCTTGTAGGCTAAACCAGTGAAGCACGTTCTCTGAGCTGCTGTCAGCAGAGTCACGTGCTAGAGTAAGGTGTCCTAGATCATACAATTAAAAACTTGTATTTGAAAACACTTATTATCCAAAACAATGGAGAGTCTCCAAAGATTTCCTGTCAGTGGCTAGATTTTTTTGTAGTTCTTAATGAGCACTTGATGACTGCGGTCTCAAAATAGGCTTTTGGAGATGTTTAACTTTGTGATTTAAAAGTGAAGGTCCCATGTCATGTTTAGGAGCGAGCACACTCTCGGCCTATCGTTGAGGCATCCTGAACGTTTATTGCTGCATGCGGACCTCAGCTTTGTTAGAGTAAAAGCATGAGTGTAGAGTGGATGGTAAAAGCAGTTGCTTTTGGTTCAAGCTTGTCTGTGGCATTTAAAATTATTTTGAGATAAATTACAGGATAGATGCAAAACTAATAGGCCTTACGATAAAGTCTGTAAAAATGATAGAGTATAAAGGAGAGGGAAGGAGGACAAGGGACATAGGATGAATAGGTTTTTGAGTCTTAAGTGGCAAAAGCCTCAGCATTTCAGATAAATCTCTTAATTTCCTTGATCAAATATGTCTCTGGCCTCTCACTAATTATTTTTTCTAATCGTATTAGACAATTTCTATATATTAGCTGAAGAAAGTTTGTTGCATGCTGGTCAAACTATGTTGTGGCTCTCACATTTTTTAAAAAAGCACATTTACTGTAATTCAAGTCAGCATCTTTTCCTCTTGGTATGTAGTGAGTACTAGGCAATATTGTACAATATGTGTATGAGCTAGCATAGATTAGGTAGATTTAGTGGTTCGTAGCACTGGATCTTTTGATAACCACGTCTCTAAAAGGACCGTGGGGAGCTCTGGGTACATTCCAGACCTGGTGACTGAGTAACAGGGCTTCTGGTTTAAGGTATGCTGAAAACTTCGTGTTGGTGATTGCTTGGGCGTTATCCACCAGTAACAGCTAGTTGATCATGTGGTTCTATATCCACCCCTCTAAAAGCTCTGCGAGCTCAAAGATGATCGGCTTGGTCAACACAGGACTACTTAACACTGAGGAATATCTCCCATGTGTTTTTAATCATTCTAAAAGTTCATTGTCAGGGTAAAAAAAAACTACACTTCCACTTTTGTTATTTTTTTTTAACATCTCAGATTCTGAATTTGGAGGCGGTTTTAGCAGTCTGCTCTGGACTGTTTTCTTCTGCGTTGTTTCCGTGGTTGGTTGTAGTCCAGTGATTCTCGTTTTCGGTTCGAGTCTCTTCCAAGTCCTGTTTCTCCACAGTGAGTGAAGGCTGCAGCCTCTGGCCACCACACACAGCAGGGTCATGCAAGCTGGCACGCCCAGCTGATACTCCTTCACCAACCAGACAGACTCACAGGAGCCCTCTGGAGAGTGCCCATGGGGCGCAGGGTTTGAGGTCAGTAAAGCTGCACAGTCCTGTTCAGCCCCAGTTCTCGCTTCACTCATGCCTGGGATTCCTGTGCTAACCATGGCATATTGTAGATAAAACAGAAGTCTTCTAGTTTTCCATCGATTTAAAGACTCCCAGTGTAGCGTCCAAGGCAAGTATTAGGCTTGGAATAACCTTTTTGTATAAAAGCTGACCCTTTTTTCCCCTAAAACTGGCCTGCCAGTTTCTGTCTAAGGTGGTGTCATACGGTGGTTGTGATTGCCCGTGCGCTCGTGTAAAAAGCAGCAGTTTGCTACAAGGGTGAGCAGCTGAAAACTAAACTTCAGTCCCCGTTAGCCCTGAGTTTTTTTCTTGTGTCTGAGTCTAGCTGTTAGTTATAATCTGGGAGGGGGAGAGAGGAAGAGAAGGAGACTTTCGGCAACAACAACAATAAAGACATCGTGGTATTTCTGATCTGTGAGCAGTGATGAGGGATGAGGCTGAGGAGAGATGAGTGTCTGCCCAGCACAAGGTTGGTCCCTGCTCCTTGTGCATGAAATACTGCGCTGTAATAGCAACGGGTTACTTGCAGAAAAAATTGGAGAGATGATCCCTGAATGTTCCCTGCATTACTGTTATTGTGGAAAACGAGGACATCCTGGTGCTGAGCACATCTCTGAGGGCAGAGCGGTCTCTCCCAGTGTTCCCCAGCCCTGCGGCTCTCTCCCCCTCGCGGCTGCACTGAGCCCACATTCAGGCAAAAGTGTGATATTCTCCCAGTGTCCTGGCGTGGCCTTCCCTTAGCCCCAGCACGGCTGGGATGCCACGGAGACAACACCAGGTCCTCATTCTGCAGTGCAGTCCACGGGTCCTCGTCCTGCAGCCAAATGCTCGTGGGCGGGCTGCTGTGTGCATCCACGGCAGGGTAAGGGCCAGGTGGCTTTGTTGTGCAGCCAGGCACATCCCCACTTCTTGGCCGTGGATTGTTGCAGAGTATTGCAGAATGACTCGCTTTGGATGACAAATATATACTTCATGTTTCTACCTACTGGATCCTGTGTGAACGTACTGTTCTAAATTTGCAGGTCTTCTGGAGTCAGAATATCACAAGCTCCTGTAAAGGAGCTGTTTTTAAGGTGTTGAGGCAGTTAACAGAATCTCAACCTAAGCATGTTTAGTAATGGTTAGACAGCAAGACAACTTTTTTATGAAACTCATTTTAAGTTAGTTTATTACATGCTGTTAGTAATATTTTAAAACAGGAAAAATATTTTTCTTTAAAGACAAAATGATGTATGTTTTTTAACGGATAGCATAATTTAGTGTTTTCAAAAATGTTTAATGTCCTTGGTATGGAGTTTACTCATTTGTTTGATTTCTATGTTCCTTGTTATATTTTATCATTTTTTTTTTCCAAAAGAGAAGAGGCATATGTAAATAAACACCAGAAAAGAGTCCTATAGGAAATTCAGTTCAAAGTGACCATAAAATTATTAGTAAATATTTGTCATTGTTCATTAAATCTCAGCTACTATTCAAGCCTTTGTTGAAAAAAAAAGAAAATTGATGTTGTATTTTCAAGATGAAAATGACTTAGCTAGTTTTGTCATAATCCTGTACTCTGTATAAAAATCTTTTTATAAAGAAAGTCTAATAGGCTAACAAGCAATAATATATTCCATTTGGTGTGCACAGATTGTGACTTGCAGGCTGTAGTACATATTGTTGATACAGTTTATAATTGTCTTCAATCTTAATGACATCACTTTTGAAAAAGATCCGTATTAACTTTGATTGTAAAAACGAAGACTGGGCTGTTGCCTTGTAAGAAATATTCATCATATAGACTTCTCTGTGAGTGTATGTGCCCATTAACACGAAATCTCTCTTAGGTGAAGGATGAAACAGCTGTTGGTGACTTCATACTACAGAGTTTAAAAATAGTTTCGATATAAACTTAACGACTGTTTGAAGCACCCAGTTTTTCTTAGGCTATTTAGTGTTTGTAACTCAGTAAGAATGGTTCCCACTGCCACTGTAGCCCTGATAAAGCAAAAAAAGCCTTTGCACTCTGGGGCCACATGAGTTCTGCCTGATAGCTGCCTGTTTGGCTGGAGATAGCAGGGGCAAGCTAAAGGGAGATTTTTTCAGAGCAGCACGTTGAGCTGCTCTTATTTAAAGGCTTTGTGGGTTATTTTGTCCATTTCATAGATGGTATTTGTCCATTTTGTTAGAAAATTCCACCCAAGGCAGAGAGGTTGCGCCTTTGCAGAGGATCACGGGGGACTGACATGTAAAAAATGGGAACAGGCTGTTCCATGCCATTCTTCAGAAAGTTAGATAATGCTGGGCTCATCTAAAGATTTTTCCAAAGTGGCAGGATCAGGATATTGGATTTTAAGTCAGCTCTATCATTGATGCAGTACATAAAAAACCAGCTTCAAAACAGCATCCCACCCCATCGCCTGTGGATTCCTCGCAGCATTGCCCGTAGGAAAAACCTTTGCATTGCTCTCGAGGTTGCCAGCTGCCAGCCATGCAGCCAGCAGTCGCTGGCCCAGTGGTGCCGGGAGCCCAGACGAGTAAAGAGATAATTCTCAGTGAAATGCTTGGAGCACAAAGAGCTGTGTAAATGCAAAGTGCCATCAGTGAGCACTCCAGGGAAACACACATTAAAGCACCTTCAGCAGTGCAGAGGGGCATGCTGAGACCTGGAGCCAGCACCTAAAGTGAAATCGCAGCTTACCTGGTTTGAGCCAAACATTTGGAGGAGACAGACGGTCACTGGAAACCTCGTGTAACTCAGTGCACGCCTGCCAGAGCGTGGATTGTCATGGGTGTCCGCGGGTGTGAACCCAGCCTGCCCCTGCATGCGAGACACTGGTGGGACCCACCACGGCTGAGACCCCTGCACCGGTGCCGAGCACTGCTGCAGCCCGCAGGGACCCGGCGGCCTGCCTGGTGTCCCAGCGTGAGTCTGTGAGTGCGGCAGCTCCCTGGGAGTTTGTCAGTGGTCAGGCATCCTCCAAATGTGGTTGTCGAGTCTTAGCCTCACACTGCCAGACTCCCCTCTGCTTGGTGACCCAGCAGCCACAAGTCCAGCCCCAGCTGCTCGCCCACGGCAGAAGCATCAGGCTCTGTCCTGAGGAACCTCAGGCGTTTCCCGTGGCGTGGACACCCTTCTGCCCTCCCTTTCCTTTGGTAGCTGCTCTCGTCCTGGTGGAGGAGAGGAACGGGGGAGAGTTTTTTGTAGCATTTGGTTCTTTGCACTTTAGCAGCCGAAAATGAGGAGGAGCCAGCACCAGCCCTTTACAGAGCACCAGCAAACAGAGGCTAAGACCTAAGGATTTTCCATTCATGACATCCCAGCAGCTGAGACGGCAGCCAGAGCTGTATTGTTAGACCCCACACCCCGAGGGAGGAATCGAGGCCCACCTGCTGCTGGAGCCAGGCCCCAGTGCTTTTCCAGGAGCTCTTTTTTTTACAGTTGCCTGGGCAGCACAGGTTCTGGTAGCTGCCCATGGGGGCTCCAGATCCCACTGAGCACAGCCTGGATCTTTAAATCTTGCAGCAGTTTTTCCTTGGGGCTGTTGTTCCTCACCCAGTGCTGCTCACTGGTCTCTGCTTTCATGATTCCATCTCCTGGACCTAGAGCTGGTGTGGGCTTTATGTGGAGCAAGCTCTGGGGCTTGCCGTCCTCCTGGGAGCTGCAGGCTGCTCCCTGTTTCGGGTGGCAAGGGGACGCGGTGCCTCACCCCCAGACCCCGGCACGGCACTGCCACGGCCTGCCGCCCGCCTAAGGGGTGGGTGTCCCAGCTGTGTTTTGTGGCGGTCCCCATTTCAGAGCACAGGGGTAGTTCCATGCCGTGCTTGGCTGGAGCTGGGGGTCTTTGCAGGGTTTCCCCAGCCCTTGCAGGTTTGCCATGCTGTAGCGATAGCCAGGAGAAAGCAGGGACAGGGGGAGCTGCCTCTGTGCTGGCCAGGGAGAAGCTTCCCTTTGCTTTCTGCTGCTCCCTAAGTGGGTTCTCCCTTCCCTCTCGACACGAGGCCTTATTCCAGTCCCAGGGGCCCGAGGCTGCCCTCAGCATCTCTCTCTTTGCACTGAGGTGTCCATCCCAGCTGCCCGGGGGAGCCCGCAGAGCTGGCCTCTGCACGGGGATGGGGCTGTCACCCCATCGTTGCTCCGTGTGCCCCACTGCCCAGGGCCTGGGAATGCTGCTT
>VXAV01013305.1:0-10570 GCA_013399715.1 Alectura lathami | reverse complement strand
GGCAGTTGGGGTGTCCTTGGTGCCAGCCCTGCACCTGCCTGCCAGGGCACCGAAGCAGCCCCCTCTTGCTGCTGCCCTGGCTGAGGGGATCCTTGTCCTCATCCTACAGCCTGCTGTGGAGCTGGCACACGGGAGCACAGGCCACGGTGGGGGGGGGTCCTCTGGCCAGGGAGCTCCCAGGTTTGGCTCTGGCAGAGCGTTGCCATTTTAGCAGCAGCTCCCAGGCCATGCCAGAGCTCCTGACGTGGGGAACTGGGGGGGCTGCCAGAGCCAAGGCCAGCATCTACAGAGCCCTGGGGGTTGAAGGGGCAGCTTGGCATGTCCTGCATCAGCAGCCCTGTGCTCAGAGGTGGCAGACTGGGGTAGTTTGTGCTAGATGACCACTGGATTCAGAATGAGATAGAGATAAAACCCTGCTTCTCTAGGTAGAGCATCTGGGTAGCAACAAGGCAGCAGCCAAATTCCAGCCACAACAAATTTATTAGATATAAAAACACATTTACATGGAGCAATGCAGATTGTGTGAAACAGCCCAGAACACTTTGAGATGCCTACAGCTGAATTCTGGTTAACCAGAGACCACAGCCAGCAGCTCCAGCAGCGGGCACAGCTGAGAACAGCACGGCTGCTTTGTGTCACTTCCACAGGCATCAGAAACTCGCGAACAACACTCGGCCCAAGGAAACACTGCGAGGACGAACAGCTCAAAGCACGACTGCCCCAGGTCAAGTTTCGCACTAACTTAACACAAAGACACTATTCTAAGTTTTAGTGGAAACAACAGAACAGCTATTTTATAAAAAATTAATTCTGGAAGGAAGCTGACAGATTTTGACTGAACTTTGAATGAATCAGAAGCAAGTCAGACAACTGATCTGGTCGGCAGACACGTGTTTACTGCCCAAGGAGCAGTAATCTGTATTTTCACCGGGCAGAACTGTCTGAGAAAAATCTGCTGCTATTCTAACTAAAAAAGAGAAGATTACTTGCAACTCACACCTGCAGTACTCCAGTACGTCTACCTACTATTTACTAGTAATCAATATTAAATCAAGAGGTCTTCCACTTTCAAAGCCCCAGCTTTATAAAACTGGAGAATGTAGGTAGTCTGCTCTGCCAAAAAAGGAAAAAAAAAAATCTGTCTTCCACAGCTGTTTAAGGAAGAAAACATCCTGCTTTCCAGTACAATTACTTTGTATAATAAGCAACAGATTTGTTTTAATGGAGTAAGCATTCAAGATAGTAAAGCTTGGGACCAGCAGCACAAAAATCCTTCTGGATTTGCATAGAGCACTTCAGTAAGAAATACAGCAAAACAGTTTAACTACTTGAGAATGAGTATTGACATTCCTGAGCAGCAAAAAAAGTAAAAAAATAATAAAAAAAAAAAACAACAAAAACCAAGGTGCTGCTGCAAGGTAGCTTCTGCATCAAGCAGGCAGAGAGCTGGGAGAGCATCCTGGGGACTGTGTCTGCGGAGAGCAATCGCTCTGCTGCTCCCAGGGGTCCTTGCTATAGGGTAATTGTTTTCTCCTGGTGAAATTACATTCACCCACGTGCGTCCCACACTGGCATCTGGTCATAAACAAAACCCACTGGCTCGAGAGTGGCGCTCCTCAGCGTGGTACAGCGCTGTGGAGGCAGGGGAGAGAACAAAACCAGCTGCAAGGAGGGCATCGGCGGGACTCCGCACCAACTGACACGGAGACAACAGCCGACATTTGGCTGGGCAACAAATTCACGGCTTCTCTCCTGGCTAATCTCCAACTGATGAGTGGGTAGAAACAAAAAAAAAAATAATAATAAAATAAAAAAAATCACACTATGTCAATCCAAGGCTTCCCAGAGCAGCGCTCGGCTCCACCCCCGTGACACAGGCCAGCTTAAGAGGAAGGGATCCCAGAGCAGCCCAACCTCAGCAGCAAGCTCTGGCACATCCTCTGCGCAAGGCGGGCACACGCGGGCAGCCCAGGCCCAGCGTCTGCGTTGTTCTTCTCCCAGAAGGACATCTGCTTTTCCTGTAACATGCGCAGGAGCTCCTCTGTTGAATTGCCCAGCCCTGGATTTCTTTCCCAAGTCTCTGCTCAAATATCCACCATGTCCACCAGAGCAGACAGGTGGAGCTCGGAAGCAACTTCGCCCTCCCTGTTAGCCCTGAGGAGCCTCTGCAGATGTTTCAGTCTGTCCGACAGCACGGGGCTGAGGTCATCCGCCAGAAGCTCACATCCCGCTTGACTCCTAGCCTGGCCAGAAGGAAAAGAGGGATGAGACAGAGAAAGCAGCATCACCCAGTGCCAACAAGGGACCTCTCGCTCGCTGGCTGTTCTCCCACTTTTGAGAACAACCTACAGAAAGTATTTCCCTCCCCGGAATTATTACACCAAGGCACCATTTCTCAGTTCCCCGTTTCCCAAGTCCGCTGAACGCAGCACAGGTTGTTCCCACTAAAGGCCTGCGACTGCAGCAGGTTTGGCACCTGCGCAGCACTCTTCGCAGCCACAGCTTACAGTTTTCAGCACCACCCTGGTTACCTCTTGCCCAGATGACACGGGGTTCTTGACCAACGGACGGGTGATCGCTGGGGTGGAGACCAGCGACTGGGGAAGGTAGAGAGGAAGGCCCATGAGGTCGCCAAGGGGCTCCACGTCCTCAGTGAGACATTGGTGCAACTGTTCTTCAAACCTGGAGGGAAGGACCCAGAGCACAAGTCAGCCTGCAGCCGGGCTTTGCCCCGTAACCAGTGGGTCAGCGACAAGCTGGGGATTCTGAGACGCCTGCGAGAAAGACGCGATGTCAGTACTGTAAGTGGCTGCTGACACCCCCCTCTGCTATTACAGAAATCCACGGCTGAAGGCTGAGGGGCAGAAAGGAACTAAGCAAGCTGCAGACATCCAGCTGACGGAGAAGGAAGCAAAGACGAGAAACTTGTGGGCCATCCTCAGGAACTTCAGCTCTCTACCTTCGTGACCTGCACTGCACTACTTGTGTCAGCCTGACGCTCCCAAAGAGGACGCAACGGGCACGGGGACACCGCCGTAACCACGCTGCGTTAGCGCTCGTGGTTTGACGGACCGGTTCCCAGTCATTCCTCAAAGCTGCCGTTATTTCTGTCATGCTGGACTGCTCCTGCGAGAGCTGGCAGCAAACTGCACTGAACTGAAGTGCTCGATGAAGGAGGATGGAACTGCAGACAAACCGTGAAGTAGTTCAGCTTCCTGGAGCTGCCGGGCTTCAGCGCCCCACTGCGTGCAGGCTCAAGACCGCTCACAACCCTGGAGCTGCAAGGGAGGGTGCTGCCCTGCTCACTCACCTCCTGCTCTCCATTTTCTCCAGCTGCAGCTGAGCCAACAGACGCTCGGGGAGGTCCTGGGCCGAGGCTGTGTCTGGGGGGCCCTCTGCACTGGGAACGCTGCTTCCTTGACCTGACAGCGTGCCCACGCCAGCGCCGCATTGATCTGGCATCACAGAGACACCGTGGGGCTTCTTGAAAGAGACAGGAGATTTTACCCTTGACCTGGGGTTACAAAAACACAAAAATTGGTACAAGTTGGTCGATTTGATTGTGACAGAGGCCTTGTGGAGCCCCGCTGGAGCTCCCTGAGCAGCCCTGGTGGCGGAAGGACAGCTGGATGCTGCTCTCGCAGGCGGTGCCTCCTCACCTCTCACAGCCCCGCCGGATCTCCTCCTGCGTGCGCAGCCTGGCCTGTTCCCACGAGAAGGGGACAGGGAAGTTCTGTAAGTGCTCCCTGAAGAAGTACACGCGGACCTGGCCGTCCTGGCTTACTGCCTCTGCAAACAGACCCCAAACCAGTGTTCAGTGTCAGCGCAAATTTTTCCCCTCAAAAGAAAAGCTCAGTGTTAAAAAGACTATTCGAGGGAAATCTGGAAGTAAACAGAATTTGAGACACAAGCTTCATTAATCCATCAAAGTGCTCATTAGGAATGGCAGCCGGCCATCGCAGGTGACCTGAGCTGACGCGGCACATGAAGAGACCCACTCTTGGGTCTGTGGTTGAATTTAAACACCCTCCCTCCCCAGGAGAGCAGGACTCAAAGACTGATTGTGTTCCTCCACGTGGAGACATGTTCTCCTCAAGTAATTACCAACAATAAACACACCCTCTGAACAGCAGGAAGGCGTGTAGAGGAAGCCCAGTGCCATTCTGCAGTGTGAGGAAAGACCAAGAGCTGAGCTCCCCCCCGCTGCTCGCTCGCATAAAGGCACCGCTGCCAAGTTACAGACACAGCTCTGCAAGGAGCATCCTCCTCGCTGCAGGACGCACGGTACCTGGTGCAACAGGCAGCTTGGGTGGTTTCCAGTCTCTCAGCTTATGGTCAATGCAGGCTGCCAGGATGTCATCCCAGGGGATCTCGTCGACAGAAGGCCCCTCGTCAGAGTTCCTTGACAGCCTGTTCTCCCACCTGTGGTACGTTTTGCTCAGCAGATTCTCCACTTGAGACTGGATCAGCGGCTGAGTGTGGGAAGAGCTAGCAATCTGGGATGCATACTGGAAAATCATGTGGCAAACAGGACGCCAAGGGGCTACAGGAGAAAGAAAAAAAAAAGAAAACAACCAAAAAATGAAGTAGATTGCAAGAGTCTGTGACAGACTTGCCAGCTGACAGCTCAACACCGTGCAGGCACATCTGAGAGGGAATGATGTGCTGCAGAGAGGATGCTGCAACACGAGGTACGCACCACCTGAGGGAGGCAGGTCTAGGTAGGGCATCTGGAAGGACAGCACGGCCTTCTTCAGCCAAGCGAGGTGATTGGGCACGTTCCACTGCAGGTGGGGCAACAGCCTGGTACCCCCAGGCTCCGAGAACTCGGCAACGGGCCAAGACAAGTCACAAAGATGCTCCGAGGATGCCACGTCCGAGAGGAACTGCAGCACGCTGTTGTACAGCTCGATGATGACCCCAGGCTCCTGAGAGGGCAGGCCAGCTGAGCGTCGCTCCTTCCAGTCGTGGTAGAAGCGCTTGCCGAACTCGGCATCGATGCCGGCCTCTATGAACTCCCGAAGGGGCTGACTGCAGAGCTCCAGGGAGGCTGGGCACTGGGAAACCAGCCAGCCCACAGCTGCAGAGACCTGTGGCACACAGAGCATGGAGGGGTGGGAAGTCTGCAGGAGGCTAAGGGTTTGATCCTGAAACCTAGTGTTTGACAGAACAGCGTTTAAGATACCACATAGCAAAATTCAAAGAGATCTTCTATCAAAATTCCCACATTTGCAACAATTGTTCCCCAACCAGGTGGCCTCGAACTACATGATAACCCAGCGGATTATCCGCTCACATTCTGAGCTGCTTTTCTTACCCTTCTGGTGCCTTGTAAGTCATTGATAGAACCTGGGAGCTCAACAATGACGTAGTCTGAAATAAGCTGGGCAGAAATCAAGTCCTGCAGCATTAAACCTGAAAAAAAAAAAAAAAAAGAAACAGAACACCACGTGACCATTTGTTCTTCCTCTGTGTGCATCTTCTGCTCTGACCCAGCCCCACAGTCTGCATGTATTCACTGCACAGCTTCCCTCTCCATCCTTCCCTGAGACTTCCAGCATCAAATCCTGTGTGCAGGGGAAAGCTGGAAGCCAAAGAAGAGTTCCATTTCCACACTGACCAGCTGGATTGCTATCAGAGCTTTGAGGTGCCGTGTACTTCAGCCTCTCCTTTTACTAGGCTCTGTTTTCAAGGCTGCAGGAGCAACAACAGCTCTGCTTGGGGCACCCCTGACCACCCCCGTGATTTCTGTGCCTCTCACAAACAGCTGCTTACCTTCTTCAACTTCTCTCTCCATGGCCTCCCCTTCCTGGCTGGGGACCAGAACCACCAGAGGAACCACCGGGTGGAAGGGTTTGACCTGCAGCAGCTGCTTCAACTGCAGCAAGGCTGAAAGCCAGTAAACATCTTCTTCCGCAAGATCTTCGCTCCTGACTCGAGGCGGCAGGAGAAGGATGAGACCGCTGGTTCCGAGCAGGTCCTTCTGCGTGCTGGCTGCATCGAGCTCGGCGTCGGAGAGCACCCCATGTACCACCTACGCGGGTGACAAGGACAGGACGGTGGGAACCCCCATGGGCCACCCACTGGAGGAGATCACACCCCCTGCTCCAGGTGTCAGGGAGCTGCTCCTGCTTACCTTCACGCACACGCTGACCATGAGGGCTCTGCTCCCCTGCACGCCAGGAGAGCTGAACAGCGTCAGGGTCTGGATTCTACCTTCTGCACACGGAGCATTTTTCTTCCAGCTTTTGTCTCCCAGAAATTTGGCCTTCAACCAGTCCACCAATACCCTAGCAAGCAGGAAAATTGTTTTTTTTGTTGTTCTTGTTAAATGGCATTTTAGTGCTTTTAGCACCAACGCCTGCCAAGATACCAGAATGCATTACAACCCCAGCCTTCACAGTGCTTAGAGTCTGTCTTTGAGGCATCCTGAAGCTCTCCAAACTATTACCTAGCTAGAGGTTTTCTGTTTCAATACCAGGAAAAACAAGCCAATGAACAACAGCAGGGCAAGACGCAGATCATAGGTTTATCTTTCAAGTAGTTTGGAGGAAAAAAATAAAAAAAATGGAATTTTGATACGGCAGGAGCAAAGCAGACGTCACGGACTGCACCCTACTACTGCTCTGCCATTCCAGCACCACACTTGAAAAAGACACCCAGGAACCAACACTCACCTGTTGGGATCGTCCTCGGCGCATTCATCATCATCATCTGGCAAAACCAACAGCACCTTCCAAAAAAACTGCTCTTGCTGAACTGGAATATGTTCAGTGATTAATGAGGTGAGATCCAGGGGAGTCCAAGCTAAATCACTTGAAGAGAGACAGAAGCTGGTAAAAAGACCCCCCCCGAGCTGCTTTCCTTGCCTTGAACATGTTGCAGCGCTGCAGCTGGTTACTGCCTAATTCAGGGAGGTCCGAAATCAGATCTCATCCCTCAGCTCTGCTGCCCGTCTGTTTCCCCAAAGACCCCATCAACTCCTTTCTGCCACGAGCCAGGCTGCCAATGGCTCACGCTCCCCAGAGGGAGGATCAGAGGGCCCAGCGCTTCCAAGGAGTCACCATCCAGCTCCCTCGTCTGGGAAATACAGCAGCAAGGCCGCAAGGGATCTCTCAAACTACGGTTTACCGTTCTGCAAGGCCACTTCCAAGATCTCTGGCGTCTGTTACAACTTTCTCAGAAAGAAAACAAGAATCAAATGCCAACATACCTTACCAGCTGCTGGTAGAAGTGCTGAACTTTGATTTCATGCACTGTCCTGTTCCTCAGCCAGTTCAATCTGAACACAAAAGATCCTTGGCTGTGATTTTTTTTTTTTTTTTGGTATAAAAACTAAAACTTTAGCCACAGTTACAAAACACTGAGACCTGAGAAGTACCGTAGGTGCTTTAGACTAAAGTTGTAGCTAGTGGGAGAATGATTTCTCTGGGTTTTCAGTCCTTTCTGGCATTTATACAGAAAGGGCCTTTTGAGGGAGGTATTTAAATTTAATTTAGGTATTACGAAAAACCATTAACTTCCACAACGAAGAAGAGAACTCACTTTCCAAAAAAAAAAATCAGACTGCCAGCTGCTGTCACACGCATCCTCACCTTGTGCAAGAGACTCCCAGCTTTCCTCCATTCCCCAGGTTCACAACCCTCCTGCATAAGTTCTCCATGGCTATGGGCCACTCAGCACTGGGGGCCAGGGCTTTCAGTTTATTTTTCGGATCCAGGCAGCACGGAGCAGCTGGAAATGCCCTCATCTGACGTTTCAGCTTTGTTCGAGCTGCCACTGCCTCCCTCCACCTTCAGGAGAGGACAAACAAGGCCCTGTTAATGAGATCTCCTCCATTTTCAGCATGTTTTTCCCCTAGCATGCCCAAAAGTGGTTTTTTTTTTTTTTTTTTAATTTTATTTTTAAATAGGTTATGAAGTTTCTGACACTCAAGCACTTGCTGGAAACAACTACACTGACTACTCAAGTAAGAAATAGTAAGATATATAAAAATATTCCCACATCATCCAGTTGTCTTGACTGCTGTACACACATTTTCCCCCAATATACCTTCAAGTTCCTCCTTACTCTTCCCTATGCCACTGAAAGTGACTTACACATGTCCTGGAGAGACACTGAACTTAATTTCAGGACAGAAAGAAGCCTCCCTCAAGGGAGGCTGGTCCCCAGGAAAGAAAAACAGCCCGCTGCTTCCTCTTCAGCTGTGAAAACGACTCGAAACGCACCTCCCCTGGTGGCACCCACTGGGGCAGCACAGCACAGCAAGAGAGCAAAGCACCTAGAAAGTTCCTAGAAGTTTCTAGGAAGAGGGAAGCTGAACCTCCTACTGAGCTCCTTACTCAACCCTACAGAGGTGTGTTACCCCTCTTACCCATAACTGAGCAACCTCAGAGCCTGGTGATGTCAGTCTGCCCTTACAGGCGAGCCAGCCAGGCAGCAGAGCCGCCAGCCAACTGCACTTCAAAGCCTGTTAACCACTCCCTGGCAGCACTCCCAAGGACAGCGGCTGTACCAGAGGATGGCAACTCACCGCTGCAAGTATTTGCAGAAACACTGCAGCTCCTGGAGGGTCTCCTTTGCGATCTGGAAGATCTCATCCTCCAGGAAGAGGTCCATGACCTGAGCGCAGACTTCTTCCGAGCAGCGGGCGATGCGGGCTTGCCGGTCTCTTTCTAAGGCACTCCTAATTCAAAGGAAAACAGGACTTGTGGTGAGGGGGAGGCCAGAGCAAGCACTAAGAAAACTAGCTGAGACACAAACACGGGAGGTCACCAGCACAGCTAGCAAAGAGGAGGATTTTCCACCTTTGTGCTCTAAATCAGGCCTGCAATCAAACCCGCAGTCATTCAAATTTCACACTGACCACAGGCTTCCAAAGAAAGCTCTGTGGGAGGAACGTCCAGAGCTGAGCTGTGCAGGAGCCAGAATAAAAGCAAGCACTTGGGGCAGCCTTGTCCAAGAGACAGCCTCTGTCACCTCCCCCGGAGGGCTGCTACTGCAAGCCGGCAGCACTCTGCACAGCCAGGTGCACCCGCCCTCTCCTTAAAGCACTTTACTGGAAGAGGAGCTTGGAGGAAGCCAAGCAAGGAGCCCACCACTCCCTGACAAAAGCCCCCACAGCAGAGCATGGCACAGAGAACGTTGCACTTACCTTAATTCATTGGATGAAGCTTCTTGAACGGCCTCATTTATTACTTCTTCCAGTAGCTCCATACCCATCAGCTGACTCCACTGCTTTATTAACCGTTCCCTCTCCTGCCTTTGCCTGGAAGGACAGAGAAGAGATTGACACAAGCAGCAACCCGCAAAACTGCCCCCGGGTTAACTCACATGCAGTGTAAGACCCACAGCTCGATCGTTGGTTTTTCTTTAAAAAAAAAAAAAAAAAAGAACTGGCTTGCACAGAGAGCCAAGTCTCATTGCTATAAGAAACATGTGTAGCTTACTGAGCAGGAGCAAAACAGCCCAGCAAGCAGCTCTCTCAAAAGGAAAAGCTCACGTGCGCAGTGGGGCCAGGAAGCACCTCCCTCTCTGGAAGCTCTGGGTGATTACAAGTTCCCAAACAATCCCACCCAGGTGTTTCACAGCGGCTCTGTGAGATTTACAAAACACCAACCAGCAGATTACCCGAGAACAGCAAAAAGAGCGCCTGCGTGATCCCAGGGCAGCGCAAATGAGACAGACTGAGCAGCACCGACGCGTTTTAAAGACCCAGGGCCTGGGCCCACCCTGCCCCACAGCAGAAGCAGCAGCTCACCTCTCTTCCTCCACTCTGCGCCTCTCCTCCTCCACCCGCTCCCGCTCCATGCTCACCACGGCTCCAGCCACCTGCCGCAGGACCTCCTCCATCACTTCAGCCACCAGCTCCTCCACGGTGGCCTCCGAGGTGCTGCGTGGAAACAACAATCTTCTTTTCAAAGCCAGCAAGCTTTCAGTCGAACCTCAAAGGCCCCGACCCCCTGTGCTTTTCCTGCCCTGTGGCGGCAGGCTGACCCCAGCTGGCAGCAGAGCACCCACACTCTCTCCCCCCACAACAGGAAATGGAAGAAAACAGAGAGAATAAAACCAGGAGGACTTGTGGATGGAGGTGAAGACAGCTGAGTAAGCGAAGGAAAACAACAAGGCACACTCACCACCTCCCACAGGCAGACCAGTGCTCAGCCACTCTCATAAGAGCCACCTGGGAAGTCAGAAGATACCCCACCTTCCTCCTCTGCCCCAGAGTTAGGGCTGAGCAAAACCTGTGCACCGTCCCGTTGGTCTGGGGGGAGCTCTGTCCCCTTCCCACCTCCCGCCCACCCCAGAGTGCTCACGGGGGCTCAGGGGCAAATAGCCTGGATGTCGTGTGAGCACTGCTTAGCAGCAGCCAAAACACGGGGTGCTATCAGCACTGCTTTACTCGCAAACCCAAACACGGCACCGCACGGGGCTGCCGGGAAGGAATTTAACTCCATGCCAGCCAGATCCAGCCCCCCCATGGACTGAGCTGGTTCTCCCATTTATTCCCAGGAAACACCATACATATCTCATAGAATCACAGAATGCCTTGGGTTGGAAGGGACCTCAG
>VXAV01013303.1:0-17135 GCA_013399715.1 Alectura lathami | reverse complement strand
TGGTCTCTGAGGTCCCTTCCAACGCAAGCCATTCTATGAAAATTGACCAGGTGCAGTGAATGTGTGACAAGAAGGCACGCAAACCTTCAACAGCGGAGCATCTGATACCATAACACCAGGAGGGTGATAAATGATGCATTCTAGCTTCCCCTTCTTGCCTTGCTCTTCCCAGAGGAGGTTAGTTAGTTGGATGCTCCTTACATCACACCCCAACAAAGCTCTGCACCGGGCTGTGTGCTCGCTGCCCCTTCCTGCAACACTTTGCCTTTCAAATCAGCCAACAAAGTGCTGACTCGGCACCGCAGTGTTTGCTCTACCTGTCCTCGTCAGGTCTGCTCGAGCTGGGGGAAGGATGTTGACAAAAGCAATCGATGGAGTAAAGAATGATGAACCAATGGAAGGGATGCGACTGAAAGGCCACCACGGAGACCGCAACAGCCATGGCAGTGTCATAATTATCATTTTTGGGGATGGTGAATTAAAGTGCTAGCATACAAATAATGGGATCAATAATTCAAACCTTGGAAAGTGTAAGGTTAGAAAAGAGTAGGCAGGGAGCAGTAAGTGTTCTGCACAAAATGCTCTGCCTCCTGTGTAGTTTCCCATCACGATCATCGGTTGTGATGCCATTAAGCCTGTTTGGAAGCTCCTGCAAACGCTGACGACATGCCAAAGATCTGGAGTGTGTGTGGGGAAGAAGGCTTTTATATGTAGGGATTGCAGACCTCAGGTTTATCCTGGCTTGCACTGCTGCCAGCTCCTTGTGTGACCTTGAGCAAGGCAGCGTACTGCTGAATGCCTCATTTTTTCAGCTGAGGAGGGATTGTGCCTTTTAGCTGCTCTTCAGTGAGAGCTTCACCGTACTTGCATAGGGGTAACCGTAGGTGCCTTCATGCAACTTTCTGGATTGCAGCAGAACGGTGCAGGTTGGGTTTATGTGTAGTAACGCTTTGCCTTCAGGTCTTTATTCCCAAATGTTGTTAACGTTAATATTTGCAATGCTTGGCGTTCAGAGCAAGAGCATCACTGAAAGTCTGCAAGATGTGGAAAAACACAGAAGAGCATCGCTATGGACAAGCAAATCAGCTCTGGTATCTAAACCTATGTGGACACCGTTGTGCATACAAACCAAGCTTTACGTTACGTGACCTGTGAGCTCTGCTTCCAGCTGTGTGAAACTGAAAGACTAAGAAAAAAACACAACGTGCAGAAATGAACAGGAAGGAAGAGGAAAGAGCAAATACTGGAGATGCAAGGCAAGTATAAAGCAACAGCAAAGAAAAACAGAAAGGTGATGTGTACTAACTTGGTGCTTTGAGAAGCTCTGTTTGTTTTCATAGCATCAGTGGCTGCGGCTGGCAGGCGCCTGAGGAAATGATCTGCTCTGGCGGGGCCAGGGAGAGCAGCTTGGCCAGGACCGTGCCCAATGGGGTTTTGAGTTTCTCCACAGGTAGAGACTTGACATCTTTACTGGGCAACTGGTCTCACTGTTCAGCCACCCTTGCTCCTGAAAACCTTTTTCTTTCCTAAATAAGTGGAAAGGAATGCTGTTTCGTCTTATATCTAAAATTTTGGTGACTTGGCTGGTCTTGGCTGCAGTCAAAAAGAAATAAATTTCATAGCTACTTGTGACGAAGTCTTGCAGTTGCTGTTCAGTCCCTACAGCTACTGCCAAGTATGGTTTTTGACTCTTGTTCTGAAAGGAACCATAGTTAAATACTAGACAGATTTCAGTAGGTGTTCTTCTGATGCAAAACTTCCTTCTGCTGTCACTGTTTTACTACGTCTGTGTCTCCCTCTAACACCTCAGTGATCAAATAACTTGATAAGAGCTGAGGAAAATGAACTTGAAAAAAATCCTGTTGTTGGAGGAAGATTGGATCCAAACTGTTGCACAAATGTCTAAGAAGCATGGCATAAACAACAAAGACTGACCATAACTGTGTTAAGGGAGGATTCATTGTAATTACCCACAAATTACTGAACTAGTTTCTACAAATGAGATTTTGGACCAAGACTGCATATGCCAGGAAGGAACAAGTAATGCCGTGCGTCGTGCACCAATGGCTCTTTGAGATGCATTCTGCTTCAATTAGCATGTGTCAAATATTTACAACCAGCTTGTGGTCTGCAGAAGAAATTATTCAGCTCCATAAAATGGATGATAAAAATTATCTGAAACTGGAGTAAACTTGAACCATGAATATATTAGAGAAAATCTCAATCTGTTCATGGACACTTTGCGAGCAGCAAAAAGCAGCATGAATCATGTGAATTACTTGCTTTGCATTTTTCACTTACCAGTGGAATGTTACAGAATCTGACCCTCTAAACTCAGTAGTAACATGGAGCAGGGGATTTTATTTTCAGTGTTCTCTCTATGTGTGTGTTTCTTCCAAGTTTTATTTAAACAAAGATTTTTCTTCTACCTCCTGCAGGTTATAAGGTAGGAGTTGTCTTTGTTGGCTTGGCAGCATGTCCGCGTTGGGAAGGGCAGCCTGGCCCATCCGTGAGGGGTTATCTCCCTGCTCCTCCAGGATGAAAGCAGGGCCTGGCTACGGGTTTTACGTCCTGCCTGCAGTTCACGCTGAGGGTGTCAATCACTAGGCTAAAATGTCTGTAGCTATACATGTCAGTGTGTATTAAGATAATACTCCTTTTCTTTTTACAGCAAAGGGTGTTCGACCAGTGATGGCAGCATTCCCGGTATCCTTGTGAGCCTGCCTAGGAGTGAATTGTAGTTCCTGAAGATAGGTCAGAAAAGGACGTTGTTATAACCAGTGTCCTTGATGGAAACTGATATGTGCTGAATTTGCAGAAAGCCTGAGTTCGGTGTCATCCGTTTTCAGTATTTCCCCAACAATTGATTTATTTCACATTATTAATGAACTTTGCAGCAGTTCCACTTGTCAGGCCTACTCTGCAGGGGTCAATAATGAGAGGAAACCTGATGTTAGTGGATCCAGCTTAAGTGATTCTGTCATGCTAACGATTCAATATATCAGGACAAATGTCAGCTCCTTCCAATATGTTAATTCCTCTGATCCTATTTGCATAAACTACAGTCAATGAAATACAAGTTCCCCCACTAGGACAGTTGATGGAGAGTGGTAAAAGAATTTTTGAATTTTTTTTTTTAAGTTTCCAAGAGGACTGAGGAGAATGGGGGCTAATTCCTGCACTCCACGTTTAGCTTCACACACTCATTTCTTCATCAGGAAGATCAGGACGGTGGTGGTGTGGGAAGGATAAGAAAGACAAAAGCCAACAGTATTTCTTAGAACTTGACAGGAAGGGAGGATTTCTTAGCATTGGGTTTGGGATCTGGATGCTGGTTTTTCCAAAGTGTACAGACGTGCCGGGGTGAAGCTGAGCCTTGTGCAGGATGACTGTGTTCTTGCCAGGGTGCTCTACAACTCGGGCTGGGCAGGTGATTTGTCACCAAAGTAGGAGCAGGGGGAATCTTGGAGCCCTGCAGAGTGCCTGGGGAGTGGCAGTGGCTCAGGCCAACACCTCTGTGAGCTCCCAGGTGCCCTTTGTTGGTTTGTCTGACTCCTTTGGGTTGAGAGTCACTGGCTTAGAGCCAAGTGGCTATGTTGATGGGCAACAAGTACAGGTGAATTGAACAGGTGACAGAACAGGAGCTGCTGTCGAGTGCCAAGGCAATGAACAGAGGCCGGGTTCAAGCCTGCCAACCTTGGTAACTACTAAAGAGCTACTGGTGGCTGTTCTGCTGTGAGTCTGTGTGAAAAGCCACTCCTGCCACAGTGATTTGTGGTGTGATGATGTGCCTGCATGACAGAGACAGAGCAACTGTGAAGCAAGGCAGAAATAGGATGGAGGCAAGATCAAGCTTTACCTGAATACAAGTTTGCTGCGATAGCAGCGAAAGGGCTGGACATCCACTGCCCTGATTTCATGAATGCTGAAGGTGGAGAATCACTTCCCTGTGTGTTTGTGAAATGGATGTGAGTTTTTCTCCTGCACTCCTCTGTGGCTGACATACTACACCTTCCTCGGCACCTGAAGATGCTCCAGCACTTCAGCAACTTTACTTCCTTTACTTCCACCAGCTATTTGAAGTGAGGCATGTATTTAAAAAGAAGTCTTATTGGGGTTCTCACTCAGTACTTCGCTTCTAACAAGATTTCTTAATTCAGAATGGTGGCTTGGTATGGTACTTCCCTCCCTCTCTGTGCGGGGTTGTGACATTATGCTCCAGTGTTGAGCAGCAGAAATCTGCAATACCAATGGTGATTAGTCATCAGGAGAGGAAAGCAGCCTTTCCCACAGAGTGTTAAAGTTTCTCAAGACAAAAAAACTAAGCAGCTACTGCTTTGTTTTCTCCTGCCTCCTCTGTGTATGAAATCACTGTGATAGATCTGCAGGAAGAGATTTAGTTGCAGATGGCAGAGGTCAGTGTATTGTGTATTCAATGTAGTCAATAATAAAGTCAGGACTTATGCTAACTGAATGTTAATAAGGAACCACAAGGACCTTGGAAAGTCATTATGTCTGGTCATTTGCTTCACAATATTGCTCCAAACAGGCTCCGGAGGCCAATGCAAGGGGATTAAAAAAAAGGTCTGGATGAATAAGGGAAAGCAGAAAGACTAAAAATAGAAGGTTTGTGTGAAGTGCAGCAGCCCATGGTGAAGACAATTTCTGAGCACAGTTGTTACACAGCAAAGGAAACAGTGTTACTTCATGAGATGTCTTCCATCATTGAAACCTCTCCTAGTTGTCCTTTGTGCCTCTGAGACTGCTGCCCCACTGGCCTAGGAGGGTATGACTGAGTTCTCCGTCTTTTGGGTAATCTTTTGGGTAAGAGAGACACCCTTAGCTGTGCCTATAAAACAGAAGTAATGGGAACTGCAAGCCGTTGCCGTGATAACAAATGAAGTAGACACGAAACAGAGGTGGATTGGTCCCTGTAGCTGTAGACGCCTTATCAAAGTACATTTTTGGGGGGAGGTCAAAGTATTCTTTTTGTTGGTTTTGGCTGGGATTTTTGTGGGAACAATTCAGGATTTGCTCTGAGCTCTTTTTTTTTTTGTTTTGGGCTCAAAAGAACCCTTTAGGCTGCAGTGTGGCTCAAGCCAATAGTCCTTCCTTCTTCTGAACCGAATATTTATTATCCCTTAGAGTAAGTTATCAATTTTCTTTCTGCCTTGAAATATGCGTGACAGGAACAAAAAGTTCAGTCTCTAAACAGAATCATTTAATGTGGCCTGAACTAAGCTACCTTTGGAGGAATGCTTGAGGTAGGATTATGGTGAATGAATGAGACATCTTCGGTGGCGTTAGTGAGGTGTGTAGTGAGCACCCAGCTCCTGTTGCTGCCCTCTGACATGTGGCTTGTTGCTAGTTTTGTGGCTGAAGCTGCAGTCCTTGTTTTGAGGAGTGATGACCAGGCCTGCAAAATGCTCAGTTCCATTACTTGGCTATGCAGGATGCTCTCTCTGTGCCACCGAGCTGGCCTCTACTAGCTAATTTATTGCAAATGCTTATAAAATGCGTGTAGAAGGCAGACAGGTCTGTCACAAATCTGAAAGAATTAGCCTAATGCTCTTATTGTTTGCAGGAGTCTGCAGGCACAATGCCTGTGTTTTCATTATAATTTGGGCCAAGGGTAGGAGCTCAGTAGGCAGGATTGCTGGTTTCACAGTAGCATTCCAGTATGTTTACAGAGAAAGGAACCTGTGAGGCTGTTAATGTAGCACTGAGTTCCATTCCTGGACGAGTTTCAAGCTGCTTGCAGAGGGTGCCTTGATCAGGTTTGATCAGTTGCACAGCAGTGAAGGAGCTCGTCCCACTTAGAAATATGCTTTGCTCAGAGAAGCCATGGCCACAGCTGAAACAAAGCAGCTCGGATATTAACAATGCAGCCCAGTGAGTGACAGGGATTCTGCTGGGATTCATTCCTTTCGCTTTTCAGGCCAAGTCAAGATATGGGTCGAAGCCTCTGCTACCTTCTTGTCCTTCTGAGCAGTGAGTGAGCTGCGTATCTTAAACATTGCTAGCGATGAATAAATAAATAAATAAAGTTAGGACCTGCAAAGAAAATCAGAACTATCTCACAAGGGCTCATCCTCTCAGTGGTCACTAGAGGAAACGGTAAGCATAAACAAGCTGTGGAGCAGTTAGTCTGTAACACATACCTTCCAGTTTCATCTTCACTGAAGCAGTGCTTTTGCAACACAACTGAGTCCTCAAATTGTACAGAAAATTGTTGTACAGAAAAGCCCTTAGGAGATGTCCTCCTGCATGCTCATCTCCAGGGAATAAACGCAGCGTGAAAGAGGTGTCCTTCAAGAAGTTTGTGTTAACAGCTGTGCTACCATTTGTTACTGCTAAAAGGAACATGCACAGAGTATTCGGTTATCTCTGGCACTTTGTATTTCAGCTAATAGTGGAATTTTGATATACTTCAGCATATCAGATATGAATATGTATTCTTCAGTGCCATCAGCATCCATCCAGTTGCCTTGGAAGAAAGAGTGCAGAGACTCTGGGCAGTGAAAAAACTGTTTTCAGTGATGCTGTCTGCATTGAGAGCTGTCATGGGTAAGTCCTGCGTCATGTTGTGTGGGAAGGGCTCTGAGAAGCACTAAGGAGCTTTTTGTCCAGTGATCCTTCATTAGTTAAGGAATGGCAGTGTTTCAGAGTTACAGTTTGTAAAGCCATGCGTGTTTTTAAGAAACTCAGAATTCCAGACTGATGTCACACTCTGCATCAGCCGTAGGTTAAGGTAGGGAACATCTGCTCGCTTCAGTGAGGAAGGACTCAAGTAGCCATATAAGCATTTCATACACAAAGCTAATGAAATTCAGCTCCTCACGATCCTTCAGGCAGATTCCTACTGCCAAACTCATTTTACTCTGGGATTTTCCCCTCCCACCCAATTCTATGACATCAAGAAAATACTTCCCTCTTCCTCCAAAGAAAACACTGCAGGATGTAAGAAACCATCTTGCCTTTGTGTGAGTTGTGAATGCGCCCGGGTCCAGCCCTCCCAAAAAAGCTGTCCAAGGTCAAAATGTGCGATGGTGCTCAGGTACTGCAATTTGTGTCTCAGCGCTTCCCGTGCAAGTTTCTGGAGCAAGTTTCAATTATAGTCCTTTTAAAAACGTTTTGAAAATGCTGCAACTTCATGCCTATTGATTTCCTTATTGCAATCAATATTCATATAATGAGGTCTGGAGCATTTCTGACCCATGTAAATGCAGTGGATTCTTGCGGGGGGAGGGGAACACTCTAGTAATGGCAATTTAGGGATTTATCTTAAACCTGCATGAGATATAGGCACTTGAGAGACTTCTAGTAAGGCAGAGGGTGCTTTGGTGTACTTAATTTTGACCTTGATTACATAGGCATTTTTAGGTATGAGACAGGACCTTTTATGCAATCATCCAGCAATAAGCAATAAAATATACTGAAGTAATATTTATTTTACAAATCCTGCGTGGATCAAAACTGAATAAATGCTTGGATGATAAGGTTAGTCACTGTCACTGCTACTGGTCTACTTAATACCGTCCAGCTCTTGTTTAAGCATATGACATCAATGCCATCTGCTTTTCAAAGGCAGTGGTTTTAGTGGCTGCCTGGCCTCACGGCCAAGAGTGTGCAGTTCATCAGTAGCACGAGTTTATCTAGCTTCGGTTAGAAGTGCAAAATGAACGAATTTGCAGTGAGGAAGTGCAAAAAAGAGAGCTTGGGATAATTAAAGGACTGATCTGACTGTCATCCCAGAGCGAACTGGAAGAGCATGACTTGCTTAGCCTAGCAATACTCAGAGGTGATATCATTGTTTCCTATAATTCTATCAGGAGAATAAATTTCCAAAGGAGAGGCTGCTGTCAGCACAAACTCATGCACGTAAGCTGTGAACCGATTTCAGCTGGAAATTAGGGGACTTCCTTTGTGCATTGCTCCCTCCTGCTGCTGGCACTCACCTAGGTGTGGGATGGAGCTTGCGTCTGAGCTCTGTGTTTTTTACCTGCAGTAGAAGTCAGGTGGTAACCACGTCATGCTGACGAGGCCTTCAACCGCAGCAGTGTAAGAGTTGTTAACAGCCAGTGACGCTGGTAGCAGAGCAGCACTAAGTTGGGTGCAGCCTCCAGGGACGTGTCTGCTGGAGCTACCCAGGAAACAGGGCCGCACAGCTTTTTAAAGCCTTGCGCGGGCCCTATTGAACAGGCCAGCAAAGCAACTTGCTTTAAAAAGCTGCTAATTCTAAACCTGGAGTCAGTCCTTGAATCTCAGAAATTAAGGCACAAAACTTGCCACAATGCCCTTAGGTATTTTCGAACGGCTCACGAATGTAGGTATAGGTGTTTAATCCCAGAATCCATTTAAAAGGGCTTAAATCCATACATATGTACAAATGATGAATTAAGTGGATCAATTTTGCCTTATGTGTATTCATCACCATACTGTTCATTAGCTGAACAAAGAAAATAGCTTCAAGATTTCAGATCGAGAGTCTATCAAGGCTTGGCAAGCTGAACAACTTATGCAGAAGCCTGGCCTCGTGGGACAGGAATGCTCCGGCGTGACCTTGAAAGCGTGATTTTGCAGGACAGAATGGGCAGATGCGTGGCGGTAGGACTGTATAAATCTTTAAGCAAGCAGAACTGAATTCCAGCTCTCTTCAGCACTGGCAAAGAAGCTTGCCTAACCTACCTTGCAGCACTGCCTTTCACTTCTGCTTCTGGTCGGGAGCAGAATGCTGTAAATGGCTCCGTTGCTCGATCTTGTACCTTTTAATGTGGAATATACCACAAGAGAGATGAGAAACAGTTTAGCTGGTATGGTGGATTAAGAAAGGAAAAAAAAAAAAAAAAAAGTAGCCAATTACTCCTGTTACAGCAGTAATAATGCCCATGGTAAGCTGTAATTCAGGTTTTCCGGTATGCTATAATGACAGCAGAATTCCTGCCTTCTCCATGGGTAGCGTAGGCTTGCTTGAGGCAGCGTGGGGCTGGGGGGAACAGAAAAAAGGGGCTGAAAGAAGGAATTACTTCCCTCTTGTGGATGGGTAACAGCACCACAGGGCTACAGCATACGAGTAACTTGCATCCTGACCACGCTTACTTCTTGCCCTGCTTTTAGATCTTTCTCTCTGGCTTTGATCAGTATTTATCCAGTTCTGAAATGTGGGAGGGCTTTTGGAGAACCTTTTGGTGATCTGTAGCTGGAAGAGGCTACTTGGCTGGAAAGGCTTCTTGTAACTGAAGCTTCTCTGAAGCTACCTAGGGTGAAAGGTTCTCACAACCCTCCAGCAGTGTTCAGGCAGCTTAACTTGACTAGGCATCAGAGTGAAGTTCACCAGGAAGTTTTTTTTTCCTGGGATTTCCAAGCTTGTTGCTTGAACTAAAGCACAGGAGTAGGTGTAGGTAACTCCGAAGAGTCCACCATGTGGGCAGGAGACTTCTCCACAGAGCTAGAGGATAAGGTCAGAAAAACCAGCGCCGTTATTAATTGTTTTGATGAAGTGCTGCTACCAGGAGGCATTAAAGTTTGCCCATCAACATCTATGCTCTGTAGCCACACGGGAGCTCAACCAATGCGTCGCCGTGTCATTGCGTAATTCATCCTGCCATCGTCGCGAGCATGAGCTACGCTTGTAACCTCAGCTCCCAATATGCTGAATTGGCGATAAAATCTAAGTGGGGGAGAAATATTTTTTACAAAGAACAGACATTACTCCCTTTTGACAAGAGACAAATGTTTCATTCAAATGCTGCATTTCGCATATTGGAAACAGTAATGAATTCTTGTGCACCTTTCTCCCTAGTTCACAATGTCAGCCCCAGGCATAGAGGCAACCCGGGCTTTTCTTGCAAAATTAAATTTAATGTTACACCCTCCAGTGGAATGATGCATAAATCAAGTGTTTGATTTGCATGGACTCTACTGAACAGCCCCATTCTGTGCAAATATAAACCCAGTCTTGAATATTATGTCAGGGACAGGAACAAAGCAATCTAGGGTTTCCAATGAGAGTCTGGTACCAAGTGTAATTCAGGCTGGTATTATGTTGCTCTCATGTCAAGGTTGTTATTATAATTCTTAGGTTTTGCTTCTTTTCTTTCATTTCAAAAGAAAATGTTTTTTCTGACCTTCCTGTGTTTTGGCAAAGCACAGTGCTATTTACACACTGTTGTCCGCGAGGAGCCCAGATGGAAATGTTGGAGAATTTTTGTTTTTGCTTTTCTCCCGGATAAGCAGTGAGGCTAGCAGGATCCAGGACTAATAAAACAAGGCGAAGCAAAGATGGTCATGGAATAGAATTGCAAACAGAAAGAAAAAGATGAGGTGGCTTTGTGCCCTGCTGGAAAGGAGGCCGCCTTCCACGTGAGTGTTCAGACCGTGGACTTGGTCAGCAAAGCGCCATGACTCAAAGGCAACAAATATATTCAGCTTCAGTATGTCAGTATGCATTTTATAATTAGTGTGCTGCATGTGAAATAGTTTTCTAAACCTGCTTTCATTTAGCTTCAGAAATGCAGATTATTGGCGTTTACTCAGACTTTGCAATAACCTTACCTTGGACAAAAAACTGCCCTCTTCTCAAAACGCAATACAGGATGTCTAACTTAATCTTTAACAGCAGCCATATAGTTCTCAGCAGCTTATTCCATAGTAGCAGCTTTGCCTTTCCAGGGATCTACTTGGCTGCACCTCGTGGGAGGGAGACAATTTTCAGGGACAATCTTCCCTAAGCACGGTGACCGTTTATCCTGATGTGCACAAAAATCAACAGGCAAGGGACGGAGGCTGTCCAGCTGGGATTAAACAACGGAATCCTGCTTAAGCTAACATGAAGGGGGGAAGAAAAGACACTTGGGGAGATAAAAACAGGGATGAGGTACTGAGATATATAGAAACATCACTCATAAAATTAAGAAAGGATAATTAAAGTTACCAGAGTAAAGTTGGGAATGCTGAAGCTCAGTTGGTGTAGGGAGAAAACAAAACCACGGGCTTCCAACTGGGTCAGGTGGGCAAAGTGATGAAGGGTAAGGAAAATGCTTTTGATGTAAGCATCAGATAAAGCACACTGTAGGTGTGTCCTGGTGAAGAAGAACAAGAATAGCACCTTGTGTGGTGAGGAGCAGCGTGATGCTTCCTTTCACTGGGAGGCCTGAAATGTATTGCTAATTATCAGTGTTGAGATCCCTTGAAAAGGTTGGGAGGTCTGTTGGAGAAAGGGATTAAACTCAGCATTAAATGAGTATATTTATGGCTGGCTGGGTGTTTTGAACTCTGCTTGGGTCCAAAGTGCGTTTAGAGCACCACTGGGGACTGTGGGATCAAATGCTGAGCGTCCTTGAGCATACCTGCTTTGCCTGCTGAACCAATATTTGCTTCTATGGTGCAAGGCACCACAAAACTGGGTCTGTTTCCTTTGGAACGAGAGCTAATTGAGTTGGGGGTAAATAAAACGCATTTGTAGAAGCATAAAAATAACTTAAGGAGCTTTAGCTGAATAAGAAAATAAAAGCCACCACAGAGTATATCACACAGCTAGATTATAAAATGAGAACAGTGTTTTGTGTCAGACTTCTCCAACTTTTTAATGCACTGAAGAGCAGATCTTCACATGACTTGAAGCTTTTGCTTTAATTATCATAGTTGGTACAACGGATATTTGGAATACATGTGTGGAAAAATAGGCTGATGATTTGTATGTGAACTATTTTTACTTTCTACCTGTCCGTAAGTGTCTTTCAGATAGGCTGGGAGCATCTTGGAAATGACCTGCAAAATTCTTCAAGGGCTCTTGCAGAGGACATGGATTAGCAGAGCTGGTTCCGAGCATGGCTTGGGATTTTGCTGCTAATAGTACTTCACTGCTCTAGCACTTGGGAGGGATGTGTAATTTGGAAATTACGAGCATTTGTGGTCTGTCCATTGTCCTGAAACTGCATATATTCATCCAAGTTTAAGTGTTTTCCCCAACATATCACTGTTGGCCACTGTTAGACACAGATTTGGATGAACATCTGGCCTAGTGGGGTATGGCCGTGCTTTAAAGAAAAACCTTATAATAGTTGTTTGTCTCCCTGTTAAGGCTGTGCGGTTATCTTGAAAGACATACCTGAAAGTGTAGTTCTCTATTTGAGAAAGCATTTTTGGCAAACATCCCAAGATTTAGGCATGTAGACTTTGACACGAGCACCCATTTGTCAGAGCCTGCAGGACCATTGTTCCTCTGCATGAGTCAAAATTTCAGTTCAGAGGAGATGGAAGCTGGACCTAGGGTCTCGTAATGCACTTGGAGCTCAGCACCCGGTCAGCTCTCTGTTTGGCACTGAGGTGGTTCAGGGAGAGCGTGAGCGGTGACCCTTGTCTTGTTTGAATGTGTAATAAATAATGCTGATGGTGGGAATCTCTTTTAATCTAAGTGTGGAAGAAACTCCATCTTCACCCATTACCTGCTAGTATCAGAAGTAGCAAAGGCTCTCATTCTTAATACAAATGGGGACAAACAAATTTGGAGTTTGCTGGTATGAAGTTATGGTTTTATTGCATAGAAAGAACATAGCCTGCGGCAAGTATTATTATTATTTTTTTTCTCAACAGTTTTCTTAATAATTTCTTGTGGCAAATGACTGCAAGGCTAGTCAGTGAAACAAGTGCAAAATGCACCTCCCCAGCTAGTTCCACACCTTTCCGTTCAGTCACAGACTGATGAATCGGGGACGAATGTAGCGGTAAAATCCAAATGTAGATGTTTGCTGTCCTCGCTAATGGGAGAAAAATATAGTACCATTGGCCTAAAGGCTCCAGCTGTGATTCCTTTGTAACTTGGAGTGCATTAAAAAAGCTTCAGTCAGCAAGATAAGTTAATTTTTTATGACCTTTATAAACTGTTTTAGCCTGGAAGTTGGGAGCATCTCTTTAAGATTAAATGTTTAAATCCTTTTAGTTCAGGACTGCTGAGCATCTGGAGGCCTCCTTTATTTCAGAAGAAACCTCCAACACCTACGAAGAAACTCTGTGGTGATTATCGTCAGAGTAAGGAGCAGCTAACGTGGCACTCTTGGGTATTTAATGGTTCTTGTCTCTGCAAGGCTAGCCTCACAGGGAGCTGCTGTTCCCTAACGTCAGGGTTCCCAAGCTGTGCTCTGCCACCAGTGGCTGTCCCCTGTGTTTGCATACTCGTGGAGGAGCAAACTGAGCTGTGACCCCTGTCATCAATTTGACCTGCCACAGCTGTTCCCTGGGCCAAAGACACTGAAGAAAAGGACGCTGTGTGAGAGTAAAACAGGGCTGCTTTGAGAAAGTGCACTGGAGCCTACAGGGTTTCAGTGATCAAATAAAATAGGTGAGAGCCTGGCTAAGACATCGGTGGATGACTTGGGTGTCAGCAGCCCCAGCGTGTGCCGGGGTTTCATTTCACTTCTGCCTACCTGCGCATCCTCTGCTGGTTTGTAAGGTTTAGCACCTTTAGGTTAAAGGTTTGTAGTTAGTAAGCTGTAACTATTTCCAGCGTTTCACTACCGAGTGCTCACAAGGACAAGAGCAAACCCACAGTAGCAGAAGGCCAGGTGGGCTAGGTACTAGGTGCTGTGTGCTTCCCCTGCTTAGGGGACAAGTTCAGCTAGAGTCGCTGCCAAGAGTTGGATGCCTACATTATCATCCCCCGAGCCCTCCTCCGGGTCTGGCAGCGTGAGTTTTCTGACTTGGAACAGAGTCTTTAATCAATGAATGGTGAGAAGTGGGGGAAAGTCACAGTGACGGGAGAAATGTGCTTTTTCTTTGTCTGATCAGACCCTGAGACAGAGGTGCGTCTGGTAAAGCCTAACATGTTTTCTTCCCACTACATCAGCCTAACGGCAGGCTTATCTCACATACAGGCCTTCTCCTGCCCGGTTCCCTGCACTGGCCTTTGAAGCCAACCAGCCTAAACAGAAATGTTTGTGGTCTTGCCGTGTCAAGCTAGATGAGGTGAATTCTACCTGTTCTTTATGGAGTCTGCCATGATGAGCTGCTGTCCTGGAGATCAGGCATCCGTGGTGCAGGATCCTCCTTTACTGAGCTGCGTCAAGTAGTTGGGTGATATTTTGCTATCAGTTGTTACACAGTTAAGAAACAATGTCTGTATTCATCATCTCACTTCCAAGTAATTTACTTTCTTTACCTGGTGCTTGGAGATTTCTGCTTTTTGCTGTTTGGAGGGTTATAAATAGGAACCAGTGGCTGCTCTTTTAATTCATTCGCTGGCAATTTGTAACTTGATATCCTCATTTGACAATGCACCAAATTGAAAAACGTACTTCGGAGTCTGAATACAGAAAACAACTCCAACGCTCTGCACAGCGCCAGCAACAGAGTGAACGTGAATGTTTTTGTAGAAATGGGGTTGTTTAGGGAACTTTATTTAGGTTTTCATTAACATACAAGAAGTACCTCTGAACAGAATTGATTTAACCAGGCATGACTGCTGCTTATATTTTCCGGGGGGGTTCTTGAGAAAGCTGAAGACCAATAAGAAATGTGAAGCTGCGTGGTTTGGTGCAGAAAGCTGTAATTTCTGCACGCTGCTGAACAATAGAGAATGTGTTATTGATCATATACATGATTGGATGGAGGTTAGTGGAGGGGATGCCCTCTGTAAATTTCCTTTGATCCTGCGAAATGTTGTTACCAGTGTGCTACAGGAAATAAGTGAGTGTAATGATTTTAGAGTGGCATTATTGTTGGCTGCAGCGAAGATGAAACGCTGCCTGTGTTCCCTTAGCAGACTTTACTGTAGTGCCACCATGAAAGATCTGAAGATCATTATTTACTGGAAATAAAAGAACAAGGCAGAAATCGATTACTACGACACTAGATTTATGTCTCCATTGCACTCTATATACATCTCCTATTTGTTCTAACTTCATGGAAGGATATTTAATACATAATGGAAGGAGGCTTTTGCTTTTGATTTATTTTTTGTTTATTATTTTTGGCATTCCTTGGAGAAATTCTGGAAATCAATACTTGGATGTAAGTGTGCGTGGATGCAGTTAGTGGGAGGCAGTGGAGATTGATGCATCTGTGCATCTTTGTACTGATGTGAGGATCTAGCAGCCACAGAACTTGGTTGTTGCAGTAGAAAGTACTCGGCTTAGGGGGAATCAAGTTGCATTTCACACCTCATTTGTTAGCATGCAACTATCCAAGAAGTGTGGGTAAATTTGGGTGCATAACTTAAAGCTATGAAAACAGTCCCACTGAAGTATTTAGTTGCAAGCGTGTGGACTAGTTGCATCAAGGTGAGGGATGTCTGGAAATGGAAATGGTGAAACTGTTTGAAAATGCATGGGGCTTCTATTTCTGCTCTGTTATTTCCACCTGTTAGGTGATCTGTTGTTCACTTCTGCACCTACTCTGATTTCTGTTGAGCACCTTAACTAAGCACAGAAGTGTGGGACCTGTAATGTCTACAAAGCACTGCGTATCTAAAAATAAACTTATATGAATCCTGGGATTTTAAAAAAATAATCACCAAAACAACAACAACAAAAGAACAAAACAAAACTAAAGAAAAATGTACCTAAATTTGGATATTGAGGTCACACGCTGCAGTGAAAATATCTGTTGCATTGGACTTCGCAGAGATTTGAAAGCACATTTGTCTGACTACCCAAATACCTAGTGGTCAGCTGGAACAGGGAAAGAGTGGATAAAATTAAGGCTAGGATCAACTAATGTGCTGAGGAATGCTAAGGCACAGATGAAGCTTCGAGCTCTGATGCATTCCTTGTCCTGAAGGAAGTGATGTGGGATGTCACAAGCCAGAGGGCCCCCCAGACTACCCAAGAGAGAGCAGAGCACGGCCTTGGATCCCCTCCCACTGGTGCTGTCCTAGCAGTGTGCAAGACATCAGGTTCTCCAAAAGAACAAACCCCTCCCCCAAAGAAGCTTGACCCTTGGAAGTGTTGTTACTAGTTCCATCTCCTCGTATCTCAAATGTAGAATGAGGAATTGGGATGATGTTGGTTCAAATCACAGTAACAGCGAAGACCCTCTGCGGGACCCCCCAGGTGCCCAGGACGCTTGCTTGTATGAACGGCGCTGGGTTGTGCCCAGAGAAATACTGGCTCTTCCAATTTGTGGGCTGCTCCAGACCACATTCATGCACGGTAATGTGAAGCATTACGTGTTCCCTCTTCTGCACAGGTTAGTCTGTGGTGGGGGGGCGGAAATGATGCTGCCTCCTGGGCTGAAAGGTTTATTCCCTTTTTTCCATGCTGGTTTTTAGTCGTGAGTATGAGCAGGTGGCCATCAACAATAGTGAGGTTTGCTCCAGTGCAACGCTGACCAGCAGTAGCTCAGATCGTGTGTATCCTCGCTAGCTGTGCCGTTCAGAAAACACAGCTACCTTTCTAAAACACCTATCAATAACAATTTTTAGCTGATATATAGCTTTATGAAAAAGAGTCAGCATCAGCTGAAGCCTGGCAATGCATCTCCACCAGGGCTTCCTGGAGCAGAGCGATCAATACCCTCAGTTAAGTTTATGAGGATGCTGTGAAACCCTCTAAATGCAGTGGCATTCTCTCCAACCTTTCTTGTAGCCCATCAATTACAGACTAAAAGGTCAGTCTTGCTGTAGGATGAGTCTGTCTTCAGTAAAGATTTTCTTCTTCTTTTCCTGCTCTGCAGGGGGGAGGGTGTTTGTTTTGGCAAGAGCTGTTCCTTTGCAGCAAACCTTGCCAGAAGAGCCTGAGAAAAATCCTACTCGCTGTTCCGGTCTCCTTGCTCTTCCATCTCTGAATCCCTTCTGGGAAGTCATGGACATTTTGCGGCTTGTGATTGCCCACTCTAAATATTGAAACAGCCAGCCAGAAGTGATGCACAAACTGTACTGAGCTGGCAGGGAACAAATGCAGCTCAAAGCACGTGCCATGCCACACTGCGAGCATTTTTGTCTTACTGATTCTGATCTTCCTAACAACCATAATGTCTGCTGAAGAACAGGCTGCTTCCAGCCCTGATCTCTCAATGCAAGGCAGTGAAGCCAGCCTGGGGAGAATCTGGAGGAGCCCTGCACGTTAGGCTGGATGTCAGTGCAGCAATGTTGCTCCTGCGTTTTTTTGTTGTTTTGTTTGTTTGTTTGTTTGTTTGTTTGT
>VXAV01013302.1:0-13848 GCA_013399715.1 Alectura lathami | reverse complement strand
GGGCTGGGGCTGGGTGGGCTTTAAGGGCCCTTCCAACCCAAACCCTTCTGGGATTCTGTGATTCCATGACAGCCAGGGAAGACCTTCAGAAACCATCTTCTCCTCAAAGCTGACAGTGAGAAGTCTCCCTACTTGTCTATTACATGCAGCAGCTTATTAAAAGTAGTAATTACAGTGGAGCACTGAAGAATGAAAGCATGATCTGAATGGAACGGGTGTCCCAAAGAGGTCTTTTGCCAGAGGAAGACTTTTGGCACTTTTATAGCCCCATCTGGCCCATGCTCCAGTGCAGAGGAAAGCAAGGAGGAGAAACCCATATAGCCAGCAGCAAAAAAGGACAAGGATTTTAAGGAAAAAGCTTAAGGATCCTGCAAAGAACCTTCATGGTTACGTCTGTGCAGAATTAGCACAATTGCCAAGGGTAATGAAAAGGAGAGAAAAACTGTTTTCCTTTTTAGAAAAACTTCAGATGAATGCAATGCTCTCACAGGATGATGACCAAGTATTTCTCACTCCAGTAGTAAAGGTAAAACAGTAAAATCTGTAATAGCACATTAAAAAAACCCCAAACCTCCAGCTACACAGCGTCTGTGATGTCTAAAATTGCTGTAGCTTTTACAGTTCCTTTTAGTAACCCATATAACTGGATTCACTTCAGAAGAAGAAATCTGTGCATGTTGAAGAAATGCTTCAGGAAGTGAGTGAGCAGCTACAGCCCTGGCAGCCTGACGCCAGTTACCTGGCTGATGTGGGGTTTGATGGGGAAGGAATTATGGGGTGGGAACTTGAGTGGAGGCTGTCGGAGCTGACTCAGTAGGGTCAGCTGGCTACAGAAAGCCCTTCTGCCAGAAGGAAAGGCAGTGGCAATAGCCAGGGACCTGAAGGTGAAGGGGCTTAAGGCACACATTAATTGTGAAGGTAAAAACCCATATCCCTTCTTAAAACTAGATTTCATCCTAGAAAATCACTTTCACCTTTTTAGAGACGCAGTCAGCCAGGTTCTTGCTGTTCCCAGATGCCGATGGCGTTGCTAATGTGTATGTATTACATACAGGCAGAAATCGATGCTGTCTGCTGTACACCTGGATCAATAGCATGGAAATAAAAATGGATTCTGGACATATCAATACAAAAATATATATGACAAAAAAGAAACAAGAAAATCTTTAAAGAAGCCCATGAAATGAAAGACAGAAAAAGACGCAGTTCCACCACGCAAACACCTAACTCACTCACCGTGTGACTATTTTCGGACATCCCATTTCAGGCACTGACCTGCATTACGCTAACGTCGTGGGTTTCCGTGGTTTTTTCCTTCAAATGCCTGCGGAAGCATTTGGTCAGATATAGTAACAAGCAGTCACCACAGCAATTTTAATTAGGAAGCTCTAATAAATCTACATATGTTGCAATACACAGCTCTAAAAATACAGCGTGTGTCTCCAGGAGCCAGGAGCTCGGCACGTGGATCCCCCAGGAACAGCCTGGCCTTTAGGGCCTGCACTGGGACAGCCTTGGCACTGCATCCGTTCACCCACCGCACCCAGGGGCTCCCCAGGCCGGACCCCGATTTGCACGGATGGCAAATGGCCCCTTTTTGGGTTCATCTCGGGTATTTTGGCAAGCGCCAGCCTGTCAGTCGCAGGCCAGACTCCACGCTTGGCCGAGCCACAGCTGTGCAGCCTTGCCAAAGAGGGGGAAAAATAAATCTCCCTCTCGCCACAAGCTTCCAGTTTTCACTGAAATTGTTCAGCTCACTGAGCAAGGACATTCCATCTCAAGGGGCAGCAGCCACATTTTGCTCTGACCCGGACAGTCCGACCCCTCCAAGGTGACCCCGTTCCGTATGGACACCTGGCAGGTCTGCGGGGGGGCCTGAAGCAGGTGCAGGCAGGAGCCCCTCCCAGCACCTAGAGCTGGACACCAAAGAGATCAGTCCCAAGAGCAAGAGCTTACGGGATTAGGGTCTGTATTTTCAAGCAAACCATGGCACAGTGACATGAAGCCACGCAGACACCAGCTTTCCTGGGACAGCACGTCCAGCCTGGGCTGCTTGCAGCTGCCTGGTCCCAGGGCCAGCACAGCTTTGTCACTGCGTGCTGCCGGAGCTGCAAGCTGACGTGGGTGTCCAAACTGTTTGCACAAAGCAGCAGCAGGTCAGGCTGCGCTCCTGAGAAATACAGGACTGGGGATGGGGTTGTGGCCACAGATCTGGCAGCTGCGGTGCAGCATGCTCAGCGGGAGAGTGGGTGCTTCCCAGGAAACACTCTGCTGGGGGAGAGGCGGGTTCTTCAGCAGCACCTGTGTGGCACAACAGCGCCTGTGGTATGCAGATGGTCAGATGGGGCCAGGTAATGAAAGTGTGCAGGATCTCCGCTGCGTGTGGCACGCAGGCAGCTGGGCAGCGTGACACCCCATGCTCTGCTGGGACTTCTCTTGTTCAAAGAAGAGAAGAAGCAGTTGCAGGTAGATGTTATTTCTCACATATAAATTTTAGAGGTGGCACACAAGCAGTTATCTTTTCTTCCACAGTCACCTGATTCTCATTTGAAGGAAAACATGCAGAGAGGGTTATAAAGGACTTACTCCATATCAGAAATACCCAGCCATGTCATCACGTAGAAGTACACAGAAGAACTAAGCTACAGGTGAGAGAGCATCAACACGTGCTTAGGGGAAACAGGAGGGCGCTGCAGGTTTTGTGAACCTCCCCACGGTGAATTATACCCTCCACAGACTACAACAAGATGGCAAAAACTTCTCCTGCGCCACACATCGTGACGGCATGTGGGAACACCGTGCTGATGCTGTTAGCTGAACCTCTTCTGACATGATGTAAAGCATCTAATAATTATACAGCAAATATGACGAGACGGAATTGAACCTGATCTCAATTAGCAACCAGAAGTATCCTTCCAACTGAGATTAATATTGATTAAACCATAACAAGGCCAGTACTTGCCAATAAGAGCTCTATAAAATCAGGGAAAGGTGAGGCCAACCTCTAAGCTGGGAGCACTTTGTCATCAGCTGTAAAGACAAGCGATTCTCCTATGGCCTAATTTGTCCTTTTCCAAAGTGGAAGCTTGGCTCTAGATAATTCAGGAAATTACAGTCATTTCAGCAGACAGTCAGACTGGCCAGGTGCCTGGAGCAGGAGCAGCAGCCTTTGGGAGATGGCTCTGCTGTCCTTTCACCGTGTCCCTGGGACGGAACTCACCACACCAGACCCCGTTCTCCAGCTACACAGCCTGCGACCTGGCTCCCGTTACTGCCGTGCTGTACGGCACAAACAGGTTCGTGCTGGGTAACTCTCCCCCTTGTGCCAAATTAAGCTGGGTACTTTGGAGCTGATATATGTTGGATTTACTGGCTCATCCCTCGAGTGAGGTATAACAGTTCCACCAGTCCGATCTCACATTTCCTTTACATGGAAATGATTGGATTTATTACTAGCCATTTTTAGACCATATTAAGTCAAACCATAACAACCAAATACTCTTCAGGGCTTACTGCAGATTATAAAATGCTGCTTGACAAACAGACATGCACGGGTATGAGAGGCAACAATGCACGGCTTACAACAAATCTTATTTTCAAGATTCCTGATCGCATTGAAGTAATGTTTTAATGTGTGCAGGCCAACTTCAGAGAACTCTTATACAGCTCAGAAAAGACTGACTGCTAACGTTCTTCAAAATGTAGGAATGCGTACACACAAAGTTAACTGGCAAGTACCTGCAAAAGCAAACTTCTCTTTATAAACTTTTGTCAATACTATTTTGATAAAGAGCCTCTCGCAAGCAATGAAGATCAAACGTGACAATTATTAATTTCCTTAAAATGAGGGTAGGAGGCAAACAAAGCCTGGGAACTTCTACAAGCTGTCACATCTTGACTTGGAGAGAGAACTCAAAATGCAAAGTGTTAAGAACTAATGCAAAGGTAGAGCAGGCCAGTGAGCTACAGGTGCAGCCACCTCGTCAAGGAACTCTTCTGGCCACTTGCCATTTCACCTGCACACAAAACTGCAATCCCTCAGGTCCAGGAGCAGGCAAAAATTGCCTCAGATGGTGAGCAAAACAAAATATAATACAGGAGTTTATAAGGAAATAAGCAAGTCTATTTCCAGCGGACCATGACAGAAGAGGATGGGGAAGCCAGGAACAATCAAGGCGCTTTTTTCAATCGGTGCAGCCACTGGGACAATGGCACGATACCAGTATAGCAACACCCAAGTGCGGCAGGGTCGTAAGAGAGCAGTAGCTGCTCAAGTATGCGCACAGGCCTGCTAAGCCTCTAATCCCAGCTTTGACTCCTTTTTCCCTCCATAATCAGTTCAAACACAGCTAGAATTAATCACTGCTTGCATATTTGAAGCTTGCTTCTCTTCTCCCCTCTGCCTTAAGGCACACACAAGGCTAGCATGAGTGTAGGGGCTGAGCTGCAGCAGTTAGGATGAGGGCCAGGCCCTCTCCACACTGGTGTTCCCTAATGCACACCGACATCCACAGCAGTGCCAACAACAGTTACAGCAATGCTGTAGGGACACAAACTGCCACCTACTCAGCTGTCACATTGCACATGCCTTTGGATTATCCCAAAGCACCCCGTTTCTTGTTATGATGGAGAGTCAAGAAACATCACATGAGCAGGGCTCCTAAAAATGAGATTTATGCCCAGCTGCACTGTGCGAGCAGCATTACGGTGCAGAGAAAATTACAGGCGATAAACAAATGTGTACATAGATGGGGGATGTCTTTCAACACGTATCTGCAAAGCTTTCCTTGGAATGCTCAATGAGAAACCAATTTCTGGTCCTCTCAAACCACTTTCTGAAGACTTGGTGTGCTCCGTGCTTAACCAGGGTTAGTGGGCCAGCAGACGTGGTATATTTCATTTCCATTTCAAAGGGCTCCAGCAGAGGCAGATCTTTTCAAACATCACGTTTGCAAAATATGGCTGCTATTAACCCCCTAAGACAAACTAATGGCACCACCCCCGCAGAAAAGCTCAGTGTCATTTGGTATGCCACTGGGAATGCAGAGGAATGAAGGACAGTGAATGACAGACAGTGAGCATGACTAAAAGCTGAGGCTGCAGCATCACACCCATTTCACAGCAAGGAGGGGGGGCTGACAGCTAAACCAGGCAACCAGCAAACACGGACACATTTAAGTTGGAGATGTCGTAATGAGAAACCTAAGGACTCCCAATGTATCAAGAAAATGAGCTTGAAAAAGCAATGACCAGTTGCACCAGTAATTTATCATCTTCCAGCTGCCAAGATTGAGAACAGTGGCACTTTGTAATCTTATAGGGAAAACAGCTCTAATGCCATCTGGTCACATATTTCTGGCCAAGATCATTTAGCGGAGCTTGGAATGAAAAGTTGCACATCCTCCTAAAAATCTGAATTATGCCAGCTGTGCCGCAGTGTCACATGTGTTTTCAAGGAGAGGGACAGCTGTCAGGCCCCTTCTCCGAAGACAGAGGCAGCCGCTTTGCCTAAGAGACCTAATTGTTCTGGGATTGCCCTGGTATCTTACCTGCTCTAGGAAGAGAAGGGGTGAACTGCCCGCTAACATTTTTGGTTTGGTCTGCTGACACATGTACACCTCTGGGTTTCTATATCCACCTGGACGAGCAACCAGGAAGACAGTGGGGTCTGGACCTTGACTCCAATCTGAACTGCAGCTGGAACGAAGAGAGCATGGGCTCCAAAAACCCAGCAGCCCTGCCTGGGCAGGGGACTGGTCTAAGAGAAGGTGCGTTAGAGCTCCCCGTCTTCACCTCTCCGAACAAATCAGACATTTCATGTCTTAGGTATTGCCCCAGCAATTTATTGCCAGTTCTAAATTGCTCTGTCATCTCAGATTAGCACTCATCATTCATGCTAATGTAAACTAAATGGTGCCTCTCCTGGTATGTGAGAAATAGATGGGATTACAGCGAGGGTTGGAGGGCATGGAATTCCTAATCTGTGAGCAACTAATTGCTGCAGGCACTTCTTGGTACTTTCATCCACGGAGCCATCCATTCGAACCTGTAGATCTGCTGTTTTGTTAGGATCAAACCTTGTTTGCCCTAAGCACACAACGATTCCTACTGGCTCTGACGGACCATTAGCCAAAGCAGCGAGCAGTATTTTTCACCCCAAATGAACAGCAAAGGAGAGAGAACCACCAAACGCCCGCTCAACTCCATTCAGCAAACCTGCGTAGGTGTGGGACACGACTACGGGCACGCCTTCCAAACCACAGCCTGTCTGGAGCCCTCCACCTGCTCGCAACGAAAAACAGCAGCGGGGAGAATTATAGCCCAATACTCGGTGTGACAGGAAGGAAATAGCACTGGGAAATGCTTATTTTAATGACAGAAAAATATTTGCCGGGCTTGGGCTTAGCAGCAGTAGAAATGTTATTACTTTCCAGGCTGGAAGAGGAAATATTTCAAGGACTATTTTTGACACGTTCACTGTGGCTTTACTTCTGCATCTATTTAAAAAAGAAAAAAAAAAGTCCATATAGCTTGCGCTGTGGATGCTTTGCAAATCTCTGCATACAACGCCACTTTATAAGGCTATAGTGTGATAGGATTGCATGTAATTTACTGCAGGCTGAACAGCTAACAAAAGTGAATGTAAATGAAAATACTGAAATCGGTTTTGTTTCCAGAATTAATGCTAAATTCATTGTCTTCTTCCTTTTATTATTTCCCAGGGTATATGGAAAAAAGACAGAAAAATGGCCCACAAAGCACTGGTGTGTCAAGAGGCCTGAATGCATGTGGTCCTCATCCTAACGCAGAAATTTGACAGCCTTTTAACCCAAAACATCCTCAAAATGTGAAGAATACAGAAAGCTTTGCTTCCTAGAGATTTACAGTTTCATCTTCCCAGCATGCTGGACTGAAATCCATGTATAAATACCACCACTGCAAGCACTTCAAAGCTTCGGAAATGCCTTCTAATTGCAATTACCGTGCCTGCCTCGGGCCACCCTGGGCGGCCCGTTAGTGCCCGCTGGCCCTGAGCGGTGACACCGGTGAGCGCAGGAGTTCTGTCACACAGCTCTGGCATCAGGCAGAGGAGCCCTGATGTTTCTGTGCATGCCAGCACAATGACAGAAAGGCTTTGCTGGACGAACTGATTCCGTCTAGCTCCGGAAATTGTCTCTCAGAGCGATGATGATGTACTTCAGCCTCTCCCCCATTATGTACAGGCAAGTTGCGAGCCTGATTTCTGGGTTCACCGCCTTCTGTAAGGAAATAGTCATTTTATTTTGGAATACAGAGAAATGAGGGACAAGAAAAATGAGGCAGAGGCATGTCTACAACAAGGCTTCTGAACATGACTTCTCCTGGCTATTGCTTGCTTCTCGACAGCTCCTTTTTAATAAAGCTCATCTCTGTTTTTACCACATAATATGGTAAAAATCCATCCCACTTCTTCCGTGCATAATAATGTGCACCTGAGGTACTTATATAGCTGTTGTTACTAACGGATGCATGCACTTTTTTAGTCTATCTGTCTTCATAATGCCTGTGGGAGCTGGGAAAGTCCTATTACAGTCTTGGGCTCAGAACATCAGAGATATTTAGAGGCCTGCCAGGGAGATAAATGGGATTAGCTGCCCCATGGCTTTTCTGGCGCTCAGCCTTCGCTGCGTCCCTAAAATCACAAAGGACATCTTAAATGAAGCAGGGAACACTCCTGAGAGTCTCACAGCCGTGCCTGGGGCGCTCCTTTCTGGACCACCTCTTTCTTTTTGATTTAGTCTCACTCTGCTCAGGGTTGAAGGAATGAGATAAGGTAAAAATCACATCCTCGTCCTCTTCTGTCAGCGCAGCTCTCTGTCAGCAGCTTTCAGCTGTTGGCATACCCTGGATACAACTCCTGCGGCATCCTCTGCTTTCCTTCAGCTCAGTTTACTCTCAGAAGGCTCTGCATAAAAGTCCACAAATAACTCTACCAAAGCTCTTATTTAGCTCCACACTCCTGATTGCTTTTCCTGCAGAGCAGCAAATATACTTCTGTTGCCCTTTGCACCCTGCTGAGCGTGCCAGCTGGGGCTGGGTGGCCGTGCCGTACCTGTACACAGTACCCGTACCCGCACCCATGTCACGGAAGGGAAATTTCCACCCTCCCTGGGGGCTCTCCCAGCTCTGCCCAGCCCTGAGAAACAGATGCACCCACACCAGCCTCCTGCCTGTGGAACAACAGGAGAAGGGTGGCTGCTGCCCAGTGTTCCTGGGGACACAACCACCACGCTTGCATGTGTGGTGGGGGCATGAGGGATGAAACTGGAGCTCGCCCAGAAGGGATTATATAGGTTGTCTGGACTTGCACTGTCCACTTTGTCCACAACTCTAACTTGCCAGTGTGCCCACAATGCCGATCCCTCAGAGCATGAGCTCCTGCCCACCAGAACTGCAATTCTTGTAAAAAAGAAATTAGAATTTGTTCCAGGGATATTAGTTTTGCTAATTTGACAACGTTGCAAAGTAATATTATTCCTAATAGCAGTTCAAAGAGCGACTGCTTCCTCGCCTGAATTGCCTGTTTGCAGCACTCTGAAATAGAGGTATTTTATCAGCTGAGCTTGACAGGGTGAATTTCTATTACCAGGAGAAAAAGAACTTCCAACATCTGATTTTAGGTTCCAGATTGTTTCATTTCATTGCAAATCTCTGGAAGTATGAAGAAAATGTACTCTATTTCTAGTTTAACACTGCTATGAAATACCGAAATCTGCAGCTCTACAGATAAATGGGTTTACATACAAAACTCCAGTGAAATAATTAGCAAGATTTACTGCAGCGCTTTCAGGAGAGACCTCAAAAGATTTAAATGTGCTGTTAGTGGCTGCTGGCCTCCTGGGCTGCTTGGGAAGCTTTTGGTGCAGAACACACCGATATCAAACACCCAATTACAGCGATGACTGTCCAGCCAGCACGCTGTGAGCCCTCACTCTGGGTTGGTGGGGCAGTGCCGCAGCCACGCTGCGGTTTGTGCTCCGCACTTTTACCGTCCGTTATCAGGAATGGCAGTCCTTCTGAAATGCATTGCATCATATAGCCCCACAAGTTTTATGGCAGCACAGATTCCAAATCTTTCAGTCCTTTGAAACTTTTTTTTTTTAATGGAATAAGACCAAACCTAAATTATGCTGACAGGGTTCTGTATATCACTCCTCTAAATGTGCTTTTATATCTGCAAGAAATATCCCTTTTCTCTGCCTACATACCCCAGTCCCACAGATGTCCGTGACTGCACACTACTTCCTCCTGATTTCTGCCAATGTCTTCCTCCTGCATGCTCAGGATTTTGCCTCTGAAGAGCTGGAACCGGGGGCGTGCAAGTGTTACTGGCTACAGGCTATTTATACATTCTCCTGGTGTTAAGCTACCCCCATCTTCAAAGTACAGTCACCTTCCACAGAATCTGTAAATGAGGAGCCTGCCAAGCAGCAAAATTCTCAGCCCTGATGCCCAAGAGGCGCTGCCTGTTAAAGCTCTGCCTTTCTAACTTCTTTACACGCCAGTCTCAAGGTGACTTTTCACCTAACCCACACTGTGTCCACTTCAGCGGCCACGGAAGCACCGCTCCAGCTACTTGGACAGCCTCTGTATCAGATCCCTGCAACCTGCCACATTCACTGCACCAGAAGCGAGACTCCACGCTCCGTGAGAAGAGCCATGGGACTAGCAGCGTGGTGCCTACCCGCTGAGGAACAGGCAGAGCTTCTGGGAGGCGGCCAGCACGCTTCCAGAGCCTGGCGTACCACGCAGTGCAGGATGAGGCAGGATGAAGCTGCCTGCACCCCAGCAGCACCACGCTGAGCAGTGGCTGCCAGGGTGAGTGCTGGCACTGCCCTCTGGCACTGCCATCAAATGCTTACCTCTGGGACTACAGGCATTGATTCGCACCACCACATTGCTGCTGCTGGTCACCCAGAAGTGGGTTTGCTGACGATTCGTGGGGTGCTTCCCTGGGAGTTCCCCTGGGCACGAAGAGCAGGTCTATCACAACTGCCTCAGCTGAACAAAATTTCTCAATTAGCATTTTTGTGTTTTGTTTTCAGAAAAAGGAAATAATAACAGACTCCAAATCTCCCTCTTGTTCATAACTGAAGCTGTCCTGCATAATAAAAGGTAGAAGTTAGCTTCTTAATAGCTTGGCCTTTTCCACTGCACCTACTAGAGAAGAAAAAAAACAACCCAGGCAGAAGAACTCCTGAATTGTGAATGTTCATTCAGCACACTCAGTAGGCACTTTTCTCTTGTATTTAAGCCAAAACAGTAAGTAATGTAGGCAGGAAGCATAGAGAGCAATTGCTTACTGGTGAGGAAAGGTAAGAAAGGTCAAACGTTTATTTCCTATGTTGTTCCTATGCTTGCAGTGCCCAGAATCTTTTAATTATATTTCATGGTACTCCGAACTTGTACAAGGATATAAAGTATATTTATAGCTCACTTAAACTCTTGGTAATGAAAGAGCCATCCTACACAGGACCTCTGCTAATCAACTGAAGACTTTCTGGGCATTAACTTTAAACGTGCAAAAACGTGCGCGTTCGTTCTCCAGCAGAAACGCTTATCACAGTTCAAAGAAAGCTACAAAGAAAAGCTATTTTCTGGGGAAGCAGTTTGAGTCTGTATCAGTTCACCCGTCTGAAGTACAGAAATACAATTTCATTGGCAATGTCTGTTTATTACAACTGTTATTACAGTGCTGGAAGCTCTCAAGCACACTGTGCCAAACACTGAAGGAACATATAACAATAAGATCAGCCCTCTCCAAAGCTTTTCCTCTCTAGATATGCCATTTTCTCTCTTCTAAGCAACAACAAAAAAGGGGTAATCAAATAAAGAGGCCTTTAAAGATTTCACTTAACTCATCATGCTCGATGCAAATTTCTGACGAGCAGGCTGAAAAGCCCTCTGACCACTCTGCTCCTGTAATTACACAGCCAACAGCTAACGTACCTTACACCTCTCACACAAATCTCCCGCGTGGGAGATGTGCTTTAGGCTGAATTCTGGGGGAAGAAAACCAACAAAACACACAACCCACTTCTGAGACTGAGAAAAAGCAAGGAATCGGTGCTTTACAAGACACACGCCAGCGTTGTTCTTTGCTTTTCCCCTGCAGCTGTGGGGGCCCCACCTGGTGCTGCCCTGATGCCACAAACCAGAGCCTCTGGGTGAAAGCGGGGCCAGGTCTCATAACTGCAAACCAAGCTAAGGATGGAAATACTTGGGGAAATGAAAAACTGCAGGTTGCTCCTGAGCCCTTAATTCAGCTCCCTGATGAGCGTGCATTGTGATACAATCTTTAATTAGCCTATGAGGAAATTAATAATTACGTACTGAGTGCAAGATCTGGCTGCTGTACAGTAAATAACGCACCACGCTACAAAACGAATGATGATGATTCAGCAGGTATCATCTATCATATGCCCTGCAAGAGGCCAGAGACCTGGGGAAAAGAAAGAGAGTCTGGGATCACATCATTAAGGAGTGAGCATCACTGCGCACAGCTGCCAGAGAGGGGGGCACAGACGGAGACTGCCCAAGGAAGCTCTGTTCTACCCTTCTGCCTTGTAGATTTTTCAGGATGGATGACGCGAATGTGGATTTACAGCCAACCAAGACAAACGGGATGCTTGGCTTCTGCCCTCAAATCTCACCAATAAAGCGCAGAGCAAGCAAATTATTGCTGTGGATAATTCTTGGGTGTTTCCACCCAAGGGAGGGGAGGATGTATGCGACCCCAGCGCTGTGTCCACCCCCTCTGCTCCGCCTCGAGAGCCCCCAGGGCCCTGGGAGAAGCCCTGATGAAGCTGTGGGGATCCTCCATCCCAGCACGGTCCCTCTGCATGTGAGGAGAGCCGAAATCCTGCGCTTGGGGAGTGGATTCTGGCCATTTCCCCTGGGACAGGTTTACCACACGCTGCTGCACGATACTTCTATTGGCATTCATTAGTCCTGGAGGACCAATTTATTCATTTTTAGTAGCATTACAGCAGAGCTTGCATTTTACAAGCGAATCGCTCCGCTGCTGGGGCTGCAGGAAGCCGCTCAATTACCTGCAGTGTGTTAACAGCAGAACCCAGGCTCGACCCCCATCTTTAACTGCAACAAACACGATCTCCCAGAGCCCTGATGAGCCAGTCGAAAGGCTGCCCCATGGCTTGCTCGGGATCCGGGGGGACGATGGGGCTGTTGGGGTTTCTTCATTTATTTTCACTATTGCCATACAGCTTGGGGAACCAAAGAGCAGGGACGGTCACCCTGGGTTGCCTACTAATGCACTGCTTGCAGAACACCACAGGCATGAGAAGGAGAAGACTGAAATCCCAATACTCTGAGCAAAGCTGTTTCTCTTTATATCTGATTTCCTCTACATTCAGAGTTTCATTTCTGCTTGCAAACAGCTGGAGATCACAAAGTAGCATTCACATTTAACTAGGTATTTATGGCAGTCCCAAGCCAAACAAACAAGCCTGCTACCTCTTGACATATAAATACACTATAATACTCATATCAAGTAACACTTCTGAGGAATACAGCAATTACCGAAACTGGGCCTTGCCCCATTTCAACTGCAATACACACCACGTGTTTTTCCATATATTTGACCCCCTACCTTAATCTGCAAGCCACTGAGTTTAAATGCATACGCGTTCTCAGCTGTACCGCTTCAAAAGAACCCCACAGCTCTCATTCTTCATGTAAGAATGAAAATCCAAGCAATTTCAAGGCTCTCTTTATGATTATTTTTTCTATTAATTTTGTTTCAGGCTATCATTTGGCAGCTCTCACAGGTTGAGCCAGGGAAAGAGATTACAGCTGTTGTTTTAAGCAGCAGGTGTAGCAATCAATGCTGAAGTGTAGGCATCCCTCTTGGAGATGTAGCTATGGCAAGCGAAGGCAACATTTCCAGCATTGCATGCAAAAAGAAAGTGAGGTAAACAATAAGAACATGCTTCAGAGGTAAAAAAGAATCCTTACTTCTTTTCCCTACTAAACTGGCTAATGTCAGAAAATACAAGAAATGGAATCAAAATGCCATGACAGGCTGGAAGGGAAGTGAGGCACTGGAAAAAGTTCTGCACCCACTGCAGCATTTCAAGCTGAGAAGCTGTTCTGGTCTGAAGGGAGGAAATTAAATGAGAACAGGAAAGGGGGAGAACAGAAGCATTTGTAAGCAGCCACTGCAGATGTAAAGGTGAACTGCTTGTCAGTGAAGGCATCCAGCATCTTTTTACCCCAGAGTGATTTTACCTCTGCCTCTCCTGATAGATAAATCAATTCTCAGCCCAGTCTTCACAGGCACACAGCACCTTCAAGCTCCTGCTGTTACTCATGCCAATCTTTGAAGTCCCCCAATCGCACAGCATACCACGTGCTAAAAAGCCCTGTCACATCCTCGCACCCATTTATCCAGGCGGTCTGCAGACTTCCCATGTGGCTTTGATCATTGCCTCCGCTTTGGAGGGGGCCTTGCACAAAACCCACTCACACCAACCACCAGTGGAGCATTCAGAGCCAGTGCCTATTTCATCTTAGGTGGGAGGTGCTGAGAACAACTGCATGGAAATTTGGTAAGGCCCTGTAAGAGATGGGGTGACTAGATGCGTTCTGCTCTCTTACAAGAAGAGGATAACTATTTTATGGACTAGAGGGACTTCTGAGGGACTTCTGATTCTCCTGAACCTTACCAGAAGTCAAGGGGCTCGGGCTCTATTCCCACCTCTAGTGCAAACCTACTGCACGACATGTTGCTTTCTTCACAGTCCACTTACCTAAACCTGTTTGTGTTTTTTTTTTTTTTTTTTTTAA
>VXAV01013301.1:0-17814 GCA_013399715.1 Alectura lathami | reverse complement strand
TTTTTTTTTTTCGGTTCAATTTTCTCCTTTTCCTACAGAGACACACTTTAACCCAGGATTTCTTTACGATAAAGCTCTGCCTTCACAAAAGTCAGCCCTTCCACACACTCAGATTTTCTTCTATTGACAACCCTGGACCTAGGGCACAACCCACCCTGACCTGACTTCGCTTCCACACCCTGAGCGCGACTGCCTCTGCCTGGATGCGAGGTGACACAGCCGTGGCAGGTGGTCACCTGCTGCCAGGCTGTCGCTCAGAGCTGGCTGTGGGTACTGGTAATGAAACCCAACGTGCGAGTAGCTAATGAAGCTGGTTACAAAGCCAGCCACTCTCCATACTTGAAAGAGGGTGAAAATAAGGAAAACGGAACAAAAATACAGACTCTGCTGAAAAAACAAGAAATATAGAACTAATGCCAGGAGTGGGGAAGTTTATCATTGCTATTACAGATACTCAGCAAAAACAGGGTCACATAATGCTTACTGTGATGACATACATTGTGGCTAGCATCTGTGTATAATATGCTTGCTGTAAAGAACTTCTGTTCTAAACAGACACAGATACAAAAATTGAAAGCAGTGCAGCACCAGGCCGGGCCTGGCCAGGCCCTGCTTCCCAGCCCAGCGCACTCAGCTGCGCGCCTGCACATCTGCAGCCAGGAGAAGCTGCAAAACTTTTTAATAATTCTGTGACCTATTTAAAAATATCTACTCTCTCACATTCATATATGCTGTATAAGAAATAAAATATAGCACTCGAGAGCTTTGAGTGGCAGCACTTCCCTTAAGACAGATAAAAGCTGCAAGTTCTCTTTGCTGTTTGGTGCCAATTATTACCGAGTTTTGACTTATACATTATTACATGGATCACTTAGTAAAACAACCTACATACAAACCCTGCGCTATGTCTCCTTCAGTCGTAATGTGCTGGAACTGGAGCACTTTAGACACTCACCCATACATACCTCCTTCTAGGAAACGGTGGGCTCCTTCCCCTGCCCCTTCCCTGCGGCACTTTGTACTTGGTGCTGTTGTACTTACGAGCGCTCCAAATGAAGAGGGGAGTACCCCTTTTCTTTATGGCACATACAAAGTTATCTGCAGTGATTTTAACCCCAGCAGGGAAAAGAATAGCTACCCAGCTTGTACCAAAGGGAGGCATGCAGCGTGACAGCCCCGTACCACGCTCTTCAGTTGCTTGTCCCTTGGCCAAGGCGCTGGGGACAGCTTGCAGGAGCTGCTGGAAAAGGCAACAGCCTTCCTGGCTGACCCAGGGGAAGGAGTGGGGCCGTCCTCGTCATCTGTGAGCCCAAAAAGGGTGACAGGGGCAAGGAGCAACGCCCTGCCCGCCTCACCCCTGCACGAGCGGGTGCGCATGGTGATACACCAGGAGTTATCTAATTTGAGAGCAATTGCTGGTGATCAGAATGCCGCTCTGTAACGATCCGCGCGAACGCGACGCCGTGTAGCGACAGCCTGCCGACGCCGAGGGTCAGCACACTGTTTGCAGTGATTATTCCTTTAATAAAGGGCCCTGTATTTTCCAGCAGCAGCAAAATTGATGTGGGTTGCCATGGCAAGAACACACTTTCCCATTTACTAGAATAATAGACAGCTTTGTATAATTCACTGATTTCAGATGATTTCTCACCCAAAGAGCAAGTCGCTCGAGTTACATAAGTCACCTGTTGTTTAGTCAATCTGGCAATTTTAATTAGAATAAATTTTTATGATTCCTCTTTGCAACACTTAGAGCTGCTCTGCCACCAGAATGTGGAGATGTCTCTAAATTATACAGACTCCAATCACATCTTTTTTGCTGTTTTAATTACAGTAACATTACAGCATTAATCATGTAAGCCTCTGTTAAACAAGTAACAGCCATCCTCCATCATAATTAAAAAGAAAGGCCAAGCAAACAGGAGCTTTGGATTTTACCATATTTCCTCTGAACGCTGTATTTTAACTTAAGAGTGTCACAAACGGAAGTTCTATTTGGCTGTAATTAGTGTTGTGAGGGAAACACCAAAAGGTTAATAAGAGATGGTTAGTTTGTAATGCAAGTTTCCCAGTGCCAGCCCCAGCAGTTCAGTCTGTTTTCAGAGTCATTAACGGTGTAGATTGATTGCAGGAGGAGATCAGGAAGTGCTCACTTGCTGCGTTAGCAGAAGGTTGGTTTTCATTCATATACCCTCCTCACTGTCAAATATGACAGCCGTTACCTTGACCATTACTAACCTTAACTGCTGTGAGACAGAAAGAGTTAATGGTTTCCTTAAGTGTTACTGCCAAAGCGGAAAAAAAAGCAAAAAAAAAAAAAAAGCCTATAAAGGCCTACATGAGCATTTTTGGCTTGTTTATAGGGGAAAAGGAAGCTGCAAGCTTCACTGCATTGTTTATTTATCTTGGAAATATTTGAATATCTAAGTATTGCGTGGTGGTTTTGGAAAAGAATGCACCAGGAGAGCCAGGGAAGCAGGTTAGCAGTGCCTCCTCCTCCAGCTCTGAACCCTTGCTCCAGACTTGAGTTTTGGAGTGCTTAGCAAAACCAAGCACACACAGAAGGTGAAACTATCTGATCTGAAACACCACTCCCTCACATCTCCCACAAACTGTTCTCCAGTCACCCAGCAAAAATATGGGTAAGCAATAACTAAATTGGACAAAATCTCATTAAAATAATACAACAAAACACGAGAAACCCTCCAACTTTCTGGACTGATCATTCATCCATTACAAACCTACACAACAGGGCATGGTTCCAAGTTTTAATTTTCCTCTCTAAGTTGCCAAAGTGTTCACATCTGGTGAGTATTTTCTGTGCTGACATGGAAAGGACTCGGGGATCTAAAGGTTATAAGTTGGGTGACCCTGGCTGAGTAACTGCAGTGATGGAGGCATCGCAAGAATCATCTTTAAAGAAATGAACCTAAAAACTGAAGAAAGAGTGCCAGGAATGCAGGATATACGATAACACTCCTTATGTGAACAAAGGAGGTTGCACATCTGTTTGTTATTCAGTTCAGTTGCTGTACAAAAGGGACTGGCTTTCATTTATTTCCACGGACGTGACTTCACTGTCACCCCTGCCCCACCACCCATTTCCAGGAGGACTCTCCTGAGCTACTCTCAGGCAAACTGAAATGCCACAGAGCTACAGACCCAGAGAAGCTGCAATACATGGACCCATTCGTGCCTGCCACAGTTTCAGAGCAGGGATTAAACCCCTTGAGTGACCGCTGCCCCGCACGTTGTGGTGATAAAGGCAGATGAGCCCACGGGTGGCTTTGAGTGCCCAGTCCTGAGGGATCCACAACCACCACGCCAGCCATCCTGAGCTCCCAGCTCTTCTGCTTCTGCAAGGCTTTTGCCAAAGCATCTTCAGATGCTCGACAGGCGATCATTTACAAGCACAGGGCTCATAAGACAATCAGCTTCTTTTCTCATCCCAAAGCCCAGCTTACCATTTTCCATAAAAATCCTTCTCAGGGGTTTCAAAGAATTTTGAAAAGCTGACTGCTCCCTCCACGCTGGCCATTGTAGGAGCACCACCGAGCTTACTTAGGCTGTTTTACTGAAAGATCTGTGCAATAATACAGAAATCAGAACAGCTATAATAACTGATGTTGCCCTGTAAAGAAAGCTTACAGCGTTTATCCATCTTAAGGGATGTGCTGTCACTCACATATGAATGTTATACTTTCTGTCTTGTACTGCATATATGAATATAAGGAAGTAGGTATTTTATTAATTTTTATGACCTTCTGGAGAAATGCAGCTCTATTTCCAACTTCCAAAGCCCTAAAATAAGTCACTTGGGTCTCCGTCTTCATATAGCCCTACTGCCTTTCTGCAGGGAGTTGCAGGTGGAGTGACTGCTGGAAATTAGTTTCAAAACCAACAGCTTCTAATAACTGTTTGCCTGCAGTTAATACCATTAGTCACGTTCTCAATTCACAACTGAAATGCACCCAGATGCTATGGAGATGAGCATGAGAACCAATGGGAATATTCTAGATAAAACCTGATCCACTAAATGATGATGTATCTGAATAATTAGGGATGAAACCAGCACGAAAAGTTTCAGTGAATATCATGTGCCCAGCTCTCCTGAACCTTCAACCCTTTTTCTATACTATGCGATAGTGTAAAGAAGACTTAACATAAGTATTTAAAAATAATCCATTTCTGCTCAAAGAACCCTTCAACTTGCTGGAGCTGATGAGACTTAGACAAAATTAAACTACATTTGTGAGCAAAGTTACTCAGATGTGTAAATGCATGCTGGATCAGGTCTTTACCGATGACATTTCATGCCAACCTCTACTGCTGATCTGGCACCAGAAGAATGAAAGTGATACTTTTAGAAGCAATTCTCTGAAGACACACATTACCGACATGAAGCATTGCTTAAAAACCTGCAAACTCTGATTTTAAAGCTTTTCACTATTTTATGGCTGTGGTGACTGCTTCTAACACTGGCTTTTTATGATTAGTGTGTTTATTATTTTTGTATTTTCCTTTAGATTCTATTTTTACCTTAAGCAGTGAATCACTGCATCATTGGGTCAACGATTTTCCTTCCACAACTGATGATAAAAATACTGGCCAACACTGGGAATTAAGATAAGTTTGAAATCTGTTGCTTGTAACATTATAAACACATATTTGAAACAGGTCCTTTCTCATTTGTACACTGGCAAGAGTTCTATGACTTATAGAGCACAAGTATGGTTCTGGCTCAAGGCAAGGTGAAAAAGGTAATAGAAAAGATTTAAGCTGATCTATGTGCCTGTACACATCCACACAAAGAAAACAAGCTAAACTTGCACAATCGAAATGTTTGGAAGATGGCAAAGGCATTAAAAAAAAGTCCCAGTATGTCAAAACCAAGGGAGGAATAACTACCTGAATCACAAAACAGAGTATCTAGCCTCAAAGATGCTAATTCAGGTCCTGAGGGATCTAATCAACCTCTTTGTTGAAGTAAAGATAAAACTTTTTGACAGCAAATGCTTTCTGATAAAATGGAATTTTCAATTACTCTGTGAAACATCTGGTCCATGCTGCCACTTACGGGAAAAGCACCACCACGCTCTGCCGTGCTGGAAAATGCTCCATGCTGAGATTTCCCCACATCGCTGGGAGGAACAAGCAGCAGGAGCTTCAAACCCAGTGGTGAAGCTCCCGCGTCCCCCAGCGCTGCCCATGGGGGCACTGCTGGCACCACAAAGCACACATAGCGTCCTCCAGGGCTGGCCTTGGAGGAAATCTGTTGCATATTGCAGTGAAATTGGCCAAGGTACAAATGGGGACTCCAAATTTAACCATCTCCTCCAGCAGCCTTCTCCAGCCAACCTGAAACCTCGCTGAGATCCAACAGATGCTTCCAAATTTCAGACAAATACATCTGAAAGTTCAGCTGAGTGCAACCTTAGGAAAAAAGTGCACAGAAACTCCTAGCAGTGCTTAACACCTCCGCAAATAAACAAACAATTAACCAGCAGCCAGGCAATTGTGGAAGGTGGAGCAGCGCCCATATTCCTGAATGTCCCATTTGGTATCAATTAGCAGGGGAAGGAAAACAATCCGGCGCAATAATGAACTCCAAATTGGGTACATATTAGAGCAATTAAAGCAATCTTTTCAACTGATGAATTTATAATCAATAATTAAGATCCTGAGGTAAAGAGGGACTGGGCAGAATTCCTACTTCCAAATGAAGCGACGTGGCTGAGCTCCAGGCGCTGTTTCTGATGACCTGCTGCTGGCCACTTAAGCTCGACACCCTTCACACGACAGATTGCCATTTTTCTGGAAATCTAGGTCATTTCTAAAGGAAGAGAAAGGGCTCCTGCCAGAGGAATGGCACCAAGGCAGTGAGTTCCTCCAGCCTAGAAGCGGTGGGAGACCAGTTGTGCCTGAACACGGCTATTTGACAAGAAAACAATGTGTTGAACCAGAGTCCATTTTTCCCTACTCAAATCCTCAAGAGCTTGATGTTGCCTTGAAAGACCAGGCTCCAAACCCACAGGCCTAGAGATCGATTTTAAGATCAAGGTGTTTGCATGCATTCCTACTGCTTTCTGCAGGAAATCCAGCACCTCAGTAAGTGACAACTGCCCAGACCGGTCCATGCTAACCCCCCTGCACCACCACGGAGGGCATCCTCATTAACATGCTTTGTATCAAGACATCACTGAGCTGCAAGGCTTTGTGCCAACCAGCGTCATGCCCCAGCAGACCCAGGACCACCCACAGAGCAGATAAAAAGACTCCCAAATCTTCTGTATGAAGCCTGAAAGTTCTCCCCTGAGGAATCACTCGTGGTTCGAGGAGCGGAGGTCCAAGCTCCGCAGAGCCAGCCCTGCTGCAGGGCACCTTGCTGGGCTGCCAGGCAGGGGACCTTTAGGACCAGCTCACAAACCCCAACGTGTCCCTTTTGGGTTACACACAAGGTGGCTCAGACAGATGGCACCAGGCCATCGGCCACTCAGGCTCCCTGTGACAGGCGTCCTGGAGTGTGCTGAGGGGGGCAGGCAGCCTGCATCCTGGGTAACCCTGCCTGGTTTCCTTCCTGCCTTCACACTGCTGGGATGGCATTGGGTAAAAATTACCATGCCAAAGCCATCACTTCCATCATGTGGGAACCGCTGTTATTGTTGTCTGAGTGCCTTGATTTTCCTGATTATTTTATACAGCCCTTGCTTGACAAATCAGCTTAGGAAATATTCTCTTTAACCTTTTCTCCAGCTTCTGTGCCAGTGACTGCTCACCTCCCTGCCTGCACTGCTCCAGCTGTTCCTCCATCAGCACCCTGTTCCCTCTGAACCTGCACATGCGAGCATGTAGGCACCTCCAGCAACGTTTTGGGGCCGTTCCTGCAGCACCCACTTGGCCCATCATGGGACTGGGGAGCAGGACAGATGTGTGGTCTGCCTTTGGAAGTGTCCTTCTGAAAACACTCCTTGTTTTTTGGAAACGTTTTACAGGAAATAAGGAGTTCTCATTGCAATGGATTGGACCAAATTTATTTCCTACATAACTTCCCCAACAATCCATGCCTCCAACTCTCTCCCTTTAAATTCTTTGCCTTATTACCTGGTGTGCAACAGAGACAGCCCACAGACTTATCAGAAACGTAATATCTGTAAAACCCTATGTGCAGTCTATTGAGATTGTTTTTTTGCTGAAGAAATGTGACAAAAAAAATTAACAGATGTTGCTCAGACTATTCGGCAGGACGGGAATCAACTATGAACATTTTCACTCCTACAGTCATCCCTTACTGCAAACACGTCTTAGGAAACCCTCTCCTGATCGAAATGAAAAAGCATTTCTTTGTAATAGAAGAATAATAAATGATAGCTATCAGCCTGCATTCTCTGACACAGCGCTGGTCCTTGGAGAATTAAACTGCCACTGTACAGTTATATAAATGTTTAATTTTTTTCATCTTTGGCCACAGTAGGGTTGTCTGGAAATACATTATCACTGCGGATGCCATCCCTCTCCAATTAGCGTGGCTGGCAGTGTGGAATGGGTAGGTGACCTCTGCGTTCCCCTGCTCGTGGAGTCTTACAGGGTTAACTACGGCCATTTAACAGACTCCATCGAGAATTAATATAGCGATCAGCTTCACTCCGGAAAAAAAAAAACCATTCTGCGGCGCAGATGGCAAGAACCCTCTCTCACCCATTTGACTCTTTTATGACAGCACAACAAAGGCTTTTAATGATGTTTACCATGAATTGAATTAAACAGCTGAAGACCAGTTCATAATCACAGCATTTTGTTTTCATATCCTTAAGTCTTTTAGCAGTGGGGCTTCCATTTGAGCCTCAGCTACAGCTTATCTCAAGATATAGCCAAGCGCCCTGAGGCTTCCCTGCGCTGGAGCACCAAACCGCATTCATACTTCTTAATTGAAAAAGACAGGATGTTTGCATAGGATGTTTGCATCAGTAAGACATTAAAAGCGACATTCATGCCCAAGTACAAATGACGGCTTGGGCTCAGCTGAACTCCTCTGACTCCTTTCCTCTAGCTAACACCAGGGCTGAGATCAGGGCTTCATCTTCCAACTATGCACGTGGGGACGCATAACAGCTGAGACCACAAAGCACATTTCGGGGAAAAGACACGAATACCTTGCCCGTCAGGGCTGGTCTCTGCCAAGATGCCTGACAAGAGGCATTGGCCACTTTGGGCAGTACCTGGGCGCTGGGGGAGTGAGAAGGGGACGCTCTCCACCCACAGGCATGAGCCCCAGGCTGGAAGCTGGTAATTCCTGCTCTAATCCCAGCTCTGCCACTCACGCGCTGTCACACGGCTGCTCAGGGTGAAACACGGGATAATCCCACCCGCTGACTTACCTGACAGGCGCGGTACAAAGATTAATTTCTGTCTACTGAAGACACACAGCCTTATCCCCAGCCCGCGCTAAGCATCTCCTCACGCACCCAGGGCCGCGGCGCTGCTCACCTGGCTCGGGGCCCTGCGACCCCATGGAGGGCACGCTGGTGTTGAGCACGTCATTGACGGCCGTGTCGCAGTAGAGGCCGCGCTGCACGTCGTGCTCGCTGTCGGTCTGGTCGCTCTCCTCGTGGCCGCTGTCCTTCAGGCTGTTTCCTTCCAGGTCCTTGAACGTGGAGCTGCTGGGGGAGATATGGCCGTGAGCTGGGCCTGCCACCACGGGCCCGCACAACACAGGCAGCCCCCGGCTGCAAGCCACTTGCATGGTGCAGGCCCCCAGGCAGGATGCACGCACATCCAGTGAGCTGTTTCTATAACCAGGTTTCCTCATGCTGTATTACGTCAAATTAAAGTTAAAAAGAATCTCAACTTTAATTTCTAAGGTTATAGGCCAAGTCCTAATCGCCTAAAGTTTTAAAATAAAAGCCTTCCGGGAAACAGGAATTTCTTCTCCTGATGACAATACCATTCCTATTTTTAACAATAACCCAGTGGCTCTGGGTCCAAGTTCACTGGGACTCCAGGGGATCCGGAAGCAGCCGAGCTTCCTGACATCCCCTGAGGTCACAGCTGCCAAGACTGGCACGGGGGGGGACATGAGGACTGAGCTGGTCCCGAATTCCTTGCGTCTCTGACCTGGCGGACAGCCTGGCGGGGCAGGAAGCTGCTATCCAAGCAAAGGAAGACCTGCATTCTGGGTCAGATGTGATGTGAGTGCGTGGAGCACGTCTCCACAAACAGGAGAGCAGGGGGGGGATGCCCACTGACCTCAGCACACCACCGCAGCAGGATGGAGTGACTGCAGCATGGCATGTCCCCTTCCCACCAGCACAGAGACCTGCTCCCTGAGGAGCCAGTGCTGAGCTGCACATGGGTGTCCTTGCAGTAAGCTGGGAGCAGAGCCACTGGCTTGTGGAACAGCAGCATAAGAAGCACAGAGCCCTGCTGCGCTGCCCGGCACGGACACATGGCCAGGGCGCGGTGCACGTGCACCAAGTGACCCTGCTGCTGGCAGCAGCCCAGGCCCAGCTCTCCTCCGGGAGCCTCAGGGGACAAGAGGCTGTCAGTCTGGGCCCAAAGACAGCTGCACAGATGATCCTTCTGCCACTCCCCAGGCCCTGCGACAGCCGGCTGCGACAAGACAGAAGCATCTCGAGATGCGTGGGACGAGCCTTCCCCGGAGTGCAAGCACAGTCTGGAGCCACGGAGAAAGAAGAAGCAGATGCCAGAAGGAAAAAGGGAAGCATTTGGAAAAGGAGAGCTGCAAGAAAAGCACCTGAGCAGGGCTGGGTGCATGAAGCAAACCCCACTGTCTCCTTCCCCCGGGGCAACCTGCACTCGTGGGGTAGCTGGCCGCACCGAACTGGCTTGCTGGCAGATCTGGGCCAAAATGTCGGCGTGAGGAGCGGCCTGTGCTTCAAAGCACCGAGGAGCTGCAGATTTTCATTACTTTGTGAAGCCCTTTTGCGTCTCCACGGAAACCAAGCAGACCACCTACCAACTGGTGCTTTGCAAAGCACACGAGGGGGGAACTCTGAAATACATATAAATTGGTAAACCTTCAAACATCACCTTTTAAATAAAGATGTCCCTGTTGAAGCCACTGACTTTGATTCCAGGCAACATCAAAGAATTTTAAGTTAAGAAAGCACTACATATCTACAATTCATTTGTGTGTGCGTCTGTGAGCGAGAGAGGCAGGCAGACAACACAGGAAAAGTACAAATAGATTAATTAAAGTGCTGGATTTGAGGAGATACACTCACTAGAGATAGAAGAGCTACAACATCTTCATAAAGGCAAAGGATGAAAATGATGCCACAGTATGCTACAGAAAATATTTTTGTTCTTAGATGTCTGCACAGCATTCCTGGCATCCGTTGTACTTAAGATACAAGACAAAGGTAGAAAGCGAGGGGAAACGCTGTCCTACACGGAGCTGCTGTTCACAACGTGCAGGCAATCTGCGTTACAACGCGTTTATCTCCCCGCAGTGAAGCAGAGCGTAATGCAGCAGCCACACAACGCAGTTCCGTAGCTGACACTTCTCCAAAGGATGGGCAGGTCTTGGGGAAGCGGCAGCAGCATTTCCCAAACAATGCCGTGCCGGAGCCAACCCCGCTGTGGCAGGCGGGAGCGCTGCTTGCCTTTGTGTTAGGTGTGAACGAGGAAAGATTAATAGATTTGCTTTTTTTCAGGGTGCCTGCAGACTGCCTTGCCAGGAGAGACGCCGTGCAGGCAAGCCACCTCTCGCAATCACATTAGCATCGTTAAACGTTGCACGCAATGCAGGCAAATATCCCTGCCCCTTGCTAGCTGAACCCAAGTTGCTCAAACAATGCGCTTGCAGCTCCCGTAGTCCTTATATTTTTAAGATGTAAACAAATGGGATCTCGGCCAGGAAGATAATTGGATTTTTTTACTGCTCAGAGCAGTTCCGGAGACGATACAACCCTGGTGAAATTAGTGGGGTTAAACTGGGGCAGCACAGCTGTGAGCCCGCTGGTGACATCTTGCTGCTGGTGGGCTCTCTGAGGACACAAGCAAGGCAGGGGTTTATGCAAAGGGTTAAATTCACCCAAGGGTAATTGCTGGGTTGTAACTGAACTGATGATTTGCTTTTTACCCCTGGAAGGAAAATCCCAGCAAAATGCTGCTTTGCCTCAGTATTCAAACTAAAACAGTGAGTATGCATCAAACCCAATTACCTGCCCCCAAATGAGATTTCCGCCCTGCCCCCCCCCCCAACTTTCATTGCAAGGAAATCTCACCATCCAAAACTATCATTTTGTTCTTGTGCATTCAAATAGAACAAAATCTATGAATTTTAAAGTTGTCAGGGTAACAGCACTCTACCTAACTCGCTGTAACTTCCCAGTGTGTAGGAACCAAACAGAAGAAAAAAGACTTTCTTTTATTGCAAACCAAGAGCAATGGGACTTAATAGACAGTAAATACTGTTTTTAAAATCAAATGATAACTCTTTAAACGTTTTGCATATGAAAAAAAGCAAGTAGCATATAACGCAGTGAGAAAGAACATTAAATAATCAGGATTTGGCTGGGCACACCAAAGCGCTTTCAAGCCAGCCTACGTACCTCTTTATTAAATGAGCTCTGCTGTTCACGTAGTTGGAGTCAAAGGAGTAGTTTTCAGTCTGGAAGGAGGAAAAGAAAAGGGAGAAGTTACTGGCTGCTTTCTGTGGGAGTTTGTGTTGGGCTCGATGATCCTTGGGGACCCTTCCAACTGGGGATATTCTGTGGTTCCATGAAATGCGTCAAGGCATCGCCTGGCTCCATGACTTCCACCACCTCGGTGGGACCAGCACCTTGCTTTGTGCCCCCCAGAGCCAGAAATGCCCAGGTGCAACCCAAACCCCGACCCATGCAGCAGCAGATGATGACCCTGACCCCTGCCAGTCCTTATCCAAGCACACACCAAAACCAGGATGGCTGGTGACCACGGAACAATTTCTGGAGAAGAAACAATATGACTACACTCCATTACAAAACTAATTGCTTTTAATTCCCTGATGGACTGGGCTCTGTGTGTGTCAATTTGACTGAAAGTTCAAAAGTTATTTTTCTTATTAGTGTATAATTAACATGTTAAAATATTTATTGCATAGATATGTAAATGCCAGCAAGGTAATCCCCTGCCAGAGAATTTAATGCCGGCACTTTTCTTTGTTTTAAATCATTTCACTTGCAGAGACATTGGGCTCTGTTATAAATAAAAAAAAAAAAAAAAAGCAGACAATGGGTGACATGGTTAAAAGTTGGAGGGGAGCAGAAGAATGGGAGAAAAGCCAATGGATTTGTCACTTGAAGGCAAAGCCCACTGACAGTCTCCATAGCTGGAAGGCTGTCTCTTAACATGAGACTACAGAGCCTCGGTCCTGGTTTTCATAGCTGGGATGGAACGAGCAGAATGGGTTGAAAACAGCAGCCAGGAGACCAGGGAACAGAGCAGGGTGCTACCATGGAGCCACTATGGTGGGATATGGCAGGAGCTGCATGGTGGGACACGGTGACAGCCATGTGGTAGGACACGGTGGGAACTGTGGTGGGAGCCATGTGTCGGGATGCAGAGGGAGCCGTGAGCTGTGGCACGGTGGGATCACAGCAGGAGGGTAGCAGGAGCCTGAGGCTCCTCCTCGCCCCCGCCCCGCGGCCGCTCTGCCGCCCAAAGAGCCGCCCAGGGATGCTATGGCCTGTTTTTATGGCAATTATGAACATGGTAAAAATAAATGCATGCATCTTTAATGTCTCAATAAATAAAGGAAAGCAGAGGCTGCTGCTAACGTAATCACAACGGCAGGATGCAGGGAGCTGGGCTGCTGCAGCAGAGCCAAATGTGAAATCCAATCGTACCCCGTCTAAGGTTATACTGCTGTACTGAGATAATAAAGCAAAGGCAGCCTTGGTTAAGTGTGACCTTTTCTGAAATACAGCACAATATCTAATTTACCAAACAGGAGCCTCCCAGAGAGAAACATGCAAGGATCTGCGAGCCGGGGGAGTTGGCCTAGCACTCAGCACAGCTCAGTTATTACTTTCACATAGTAATTACTGCTGTAGAGTCACGCAGGAGATTTACTGCACAAACTACTGGTCCCTGCAGTTCTTGCATCCTTGTTCCTGCAGTACGACTTTGATTGTTAAAGCGCTCTGTGTCTCCGCAGGAAGCGTACACATGTATTTTTTAAACAGGCAGCAGCAAAGATTTAAGCGCTGCAGAACAGTTCTGATCCCGCGTCTGCCCATCAGTCCCAACGCTGCCAGCCCAGGGGGGAACCGCCCCACAGCACTTCTCAGATCAGAGCTCTGCAGAGAGGCTCCAGAAGCAATGAAGGGTGGGAGGGAACTGTGGGTAAGCAGAGAGCAAACCTCAGTGCCTACACATCGGGGAGCTCTAACACATGCAGAATGCGGGCGGCACGTGGACCAGGCTTCAGTATCCAAGGAAGCACCCAGGGCCACCTGTAGGCAACGCTCAACCTGGCGCCACCAAAACGTCACCAAAACTACATCAAAACATTGCCAAAACTCCACCCCTCTCGGTCCTACCAGGCTGGAGGTAATGCTTCACGTGCTGCCAGCTCAGCTTCTGCCCCAGCCCAGCTCCAGATCTGGCCAACAACCCTGGGAGCTTTGTTATTGATTTCTGACAACGACAACAACAAAAAAGACAAAACCCCGGACCAAGCAAAATCACTGCCTGACAAGCAGGTTCCCATGGTGTAGTTTGGTTTCCTGGAGGAACGCTCCTCCTGCATCATCCTCTGCTCAGGATGCTTCACACTACCTTGCTCATGAAGTTGCAATGGCAGAGACAGAGTGTCATCCCCCCCCAACTCTCTAGGGGGGCTTCAGCCATGCCCAGGGGCCACCCCCAGTCTTCAGATGTCACTACAGGAAGCACCACTAATGCAAATGCCTTCCAGATTTTGGTCAGGGCAAGGAGCAATACAGCAACAGGGCATGATCCAGGTGGTTTTTGAGGTAGCCCAGCAGTTTATGAGGCCTCTCCCCAGCTGTGGGATTATCTGCCAAGGTTATCTCCATGCATGGGATCAAACCAGGAGAATAAAAAAGGAATGAGATTTTTCATGGAGGAGGGCTGCTTTATAGTTTGCATTATTCAACCAAAGTTTGCTTGATTTAGATCTAGTTCATCCTGCAAAGTGCACTCACTTACAAACAGAGGCAAAACGACTGGGAAGGAGAACGTCTCCAACATGCCAACATTTTAATTGGAAAAGGATGTGCTCCCTCTCTTAATGAGGCCCCGAGAACAAAGTCAAAGCACAAAAAAGAGGAACAAGGTAAGGCTTGTTTTCCCATGAAACAGCGTGCTCTTCATAACTCCCATCATCAAGAGTCTGGCCCCTATTTCCTTATTTTGGCAAAAGCAAACAAACCATCACCCTTCTTAATGATCACACCTGTAAAAATCAAAGGAGAGAGGGAGGGCGCCCAGGCTGTGTCACAGGGGCCTCCCCTGGCACTGCCCCTTCTCATCTCCCGCGCATCTCAGCTTGAAGGAGGAAGCTAAGCTCAGCGCTCGTTGGGATACATCCCTCGCTGCACGCTGGGAATAAACTGTATTTTAAGGCATGGGGGGGCACTGAACAGCATCCAGCCTGTGGTCTCTGGTGTCCGACCACGTTGCTGCTTTGCTCTTTGCAGGCGGGCGTGCTTGGGGCCGTGGGGAGCGCCCGGCTCTAATTTGGAAAGTGCTCCTAACCGCTGCCTTAGCAACACAAATATAAATACAGCACCAGACAGGCTCAGAATCAAGCAATCAGCAGGGAAATTTTAAACTTTTTTTCTCCCCAGCTGTTGTTGAGGACTGCCATTTCCGTTAAAGAAGACGCAGAAGAATCGGTGCAGCTCTTCCAGACATCGGGGCGTGATGGCGACTTTCCCAGCACTGAGCTCCCGACTGCTCTCCCCTCTGCCTAGAAAACCAAGAGCGAAACCCAGTGCACCCCGAGGAAGTTTCAAGGGCATGGAGGAGGGCGAGGCTGGGGACTCAAAGGGGCTGCAGGGGGAAGCTTACAATGGGCTCATCAGGAACGTGTTATGCTGCTGCCCCTCCTCACCTCAATAATTCAGGGCCTGTTATTCCTGAGTTCTGGCCATGATGCAGGAAACATACAAATGAGCATCTCTAAAGGGGCGGCTACTTGCCCTGCCCGGTGGCTCGGGGCTGTCACATCAGTCCCCAGGCAGCAGAGACGCATAGATGCGCCGAATGCCTCCCAACGTGAGGCAAGGGGCACCCGTCCCCCCGCACCCCTGACCTGCAGTGCGCACCTCCAGCATCTCAATGTGGGCCACTGGCTCCGCTCCTCACTTCAGGGTGAAAACATTTCCATCTTCCTACAAATTATTGCAAACCTGCTGCAACCTCCTGCCAAAGCGCGTCGGAACCCTTCACGAAATCAGCTTCACAAAAATGACACATTTAGCACCACTTTTTCAGAGCTGCCCCTTGAGCCTTTTTTTTTCCCTACGTGCCTTGTTAATAAAGCCTGCATGTCACCCTTTATTATCAGAAAACAAAGTGGACCTTTCTCCCAGGCTGCAACGTGTATCTCTTGTTTGGGGGTTAAGAAAATCCTCCCAAAATACGCAACCAGGGCGCACGTGGCGACTGGAGCACAGGTCTGCTGACCAACCGTCGGTGCTGCAGGCACATTCAGGGACTAGAGAAAGGTCAGATTGTTCACAAAACCACACACAGCCTCCCCGGTGGGAAAAACAGGGCAGGTGATGCTGCTTCCCTGGGCTCCTTCGCTCCTCGGCCCTGCTCTCCACAGGGCAATCAATCACAGCTCCAGCGTCTGCAGTAAAACTGCTGCTCCCTGTTAGGAAATCTCACCAACACTTCATTCTTACGGTCTGAGCTATATTGTGGGTAATATAGAATGCATGCAAATTAAATAAAAACACTCGAGCTGCACTTGTGAAACATGGATAATTTCAAAGGAGGGAATGGGTCAAACAGAGCCTCCCTCAGCCATGGCTGGAAGTCATTACCAGTGAGCAAGCTGCTTATTACCCCACGGGAAATAAATAAGTGGGCTGAGACTCCTTCCTGCAGGGAACAGCCACAGCACAGAACACAACCTCACAGCCACCAACAGCAAAAGTGCCCCGAACAACCAACCCCAAGCAATTGTCCCGGAACAAACAACCGGTCCCTAACAACCGGCCCCAAACAACCAGCCCCAAACAAGAACAGGAAGAAATCGGAAGGCTTTTGGTTATTGTTAAGGAGTATTTAAGAGCCAGTCACCTGGGGAAGCTTGATAAAGGTTGAAAGGCTCTGACCTCTGGCATCTCCCTTGGAAGCCATTTTCCTATACCCTGGCTTACTGCTAAAGCCTGTAATACATGAGACTGCAAACTGTAAACTAGCAATATAGTGTCTCTGAAAAAGTAAGTGCATTTAGCGTCTGATATCGATGTTTTATAATTAGATATAATACAGCAGATCATTTTCCTGCCCTTGATCAATGAAACCATGGTTGGTTTTGGGGTTGGGCTTTTTTGCAGACACTCTGCTGCCGAAACCAAATGGAGCGGTGCCTCGCTCAGTTCAGCAGGAACAAGCAGAGACGAGGATGTGCAAACACAGCAACCATTTAGATTTACTATCCCTGAAATATAAACAGAATATTTATTTCTGACCTTTTAAGTACTAATTCCAAATTTAATGAGGCACAATGAACATTCCTCAGAGCCAGACTCCATGGCTGCTTAACACCACCAAGCCTCTAATTATTACTGCAGCTTAAATAAAGGGCATTTGGTTCTGATGGGCGTTGTTAAACACTGAAGGAACTGAGTCCAGCATCCATTTTCTCCTGAGAAAATAAAAAGCATTGCAGAAAAATCACTGCGAGAGTTCAGCCTTTAGCATCACCCTGCTCATCAGAAATGAGCAAAAGTATCAAAACAGATTGCATTATGGTGCTGCCATACCCACTAATCCGCACTGAACTCCTGTCCCCTCCCCAAATAAGTACAGGCTTTCTCATTTTTGTCTGAAAATGGATCGGAGGCAGGAGGAAAGAAGCAGCAGTGATGTGATTTTGAAAAAGGGTATAGGATTAGAAACCCAGATTGAATCCTGAGAGCGGCAACACACAATGAAGCCATAATTACACTCCTGAAAGCCGCAAATAATATTACCCGTTTGAATTTGTCAACATATCAGAAACGTACAGCATCGTTATGGAGAGCAAAAGCGCAATAACAAAACCCCTTCCATTCACATGGCACCTCCAGTCCAAAAGCTCTCCAGCAGCCGCCGCGCAGCTGCCTGGCACCACAAAACCCAAGGAAAAGCAAAGTATTGACCCAAAAGGTGGTATATTTTGTAGGCAAGAGCTAACGAAACACTGGGCAGCAGGCTGGCAATGTCCTGCAGCTGCCAGTAGCCCCCACCCATAGAATGGATTTGGGGCTGGGATCCCCCAAAAGCAAGGAGTGGGGGCAATGCACCCCCTGGACTTGCTGCACGTGGCCTCTGCTGCAAGCTGATACCCTGCAGGGGTACAACAGCCCATAAACCTCCTGGCTGGCTTTTCCCATCACCTGTGCCTGCGACTTGCAGCTGTGCAATGGATCTATGGATGCAGCTTCCAGCATATGCTGCACCCCTCTTTAAGTAGTGCAAGAAACAATCTGGATCTAATCAGCTGCCCTAGGGTAATGGGGCATGACTTACAGATTTGTCAAAAAACCTTTCAGAACTGTCCTTTGCCTGCCTCCTTCCATTAAGAACGAAAACAAGTATAACAGAGGAACCTTTTTTTTTTTTTTT
>VXAV01013300.1:0-14389 GCA_013399715.1 Alectura lathami | reverse complement strand
TTTTCTCTGCAGTCTAAGAGAAAAAAAAAAAAAAAAACCAAAAACATATCGAGCAAATACGTGAAAGTAAAGTGGATCAAAATGGAGCTCTTCAAACTCTCCTGCTGGCCGGCTGAAATGCCTTGGGGACAGCAGGTTTAAAAAGACCCTGCTCACTCTGGTGTCACAACAGGAAAGCAGGGCCCACTGGGCAGGGCTGGTGCATCGCAACAGTGAGACAAGTGTGGGTGCCCCATAGAAGCAGAGGGGCTTTATTCCCCAGTACCAACCAACATCTCTACACAGATCTACACTGATTTTTTAGATTGTAACTCTGCCACAGATGAGACATAACCATAAGTACTACTTATCCATTATCACAGTTATTATGGTGCTAAGCCTGCCAGGACTAACACCAACACTGGGGAACCAGCAGAAAACTGGCTGGGAGCACCTTGGGCCCATGAGCTGGAGAAGTGGTGCTCAAACCGTTGGAGAAGTGACGGCACCTTGCCTTGGACGCAGCGAGGTCTCTCATGGGCACCTCCGTGCTCCACCATGCCACCGGGAGGGCACCAGCATGGAGTTGCCCCTTGCACCGTGCTGGCCCTGTCCCAGCCTGCTGGGCACACTGGAGGCTTGCTCCCATCACAGCACAAGCAGGGCTCACGGGGGTGTCGGGGCCCACGGGAACGCCCAAGGGTATGTGTAAGAGCAGACCCAAGCATGGCCGGATTTCCTATCGCTCCCATCTTTGATTCAGGGCTGGAAAATGGCCCAAATTGGCTAGAGCCCACGGCATGTCAGAGCAGAGAATCCCCCACTCGCACAACACTGCCTCCTCGCTCGCCTGCTGCCTGGCTTCGGTTGACCTAGTTGAGTCACGGGGAGACGGTGAGCAAGAGACATCCTGCGCTGTGGTTGCCACCAGCGCTGCCCGGGGAGAAAAAAGGTGCTTGTCCCAGATGGACGCTCCTGCCCAGCGTACCAGCGTAGGCAGGGGAACTGGGCCAAGGGGCTAGTGCAGGGCTGGCTCCCAGCTGTACCCGTGTCACAGCAGCCTGGCCTCTGTCCCAAAGGTGCAGTCTGAAGGGAAAAGCTGGTTACCCTTCCTCTGGCCAGAGCAAGGGGTGTTGCTGGTGGCTCAGCGGGGCACAGCGTGGCTGATGCCTGGTGGAGATTGTGCGGTGGGCATGGGGAGGTGGGAAAGCAGCCCACCTGTGGGCAAACCCTGCTGGGGCCTGGCTGGGTGCTAGACAAGTTGGGGCACTTTAAGATGTCTCTATTGGTTGCAAATTCTTTTCTTCCTCATGTCTCAAAGGAAATAAATCCACGTGCTGAGTTACCGGCACTAGAGGCTGCTAGGAATAAAGGACCTTCCTAGGGATTCTGACTCAGTGTGCTGATTGGCTTGGGGCACCAGGCACAAACCAGCTCCTAATTTCTGGCTGGGAGCACGCCTCTGCCAGGCAGCTTGCCCACAGCAGGGCCAGGACAGCGGGGTTTTGCATCTCCGCCGTGCCGCCGGGGGTTTCATTGCACTGATCCAGGTGCACCCCAGCCCTTGCCGCTGTGACATCTGTTAACACGTCAGCCTGTGGCTCCAGCCACCAAAGCTCCTTCCCTGACCAGGCCAGCAGCAACAAAAGGAATGAAATGTTGTGAAAGAGGAAGATAATGTGGGAAGGTTCCCCTCTTCCAGCCTTAATGGGAGGGTGAGTGTGTTGGCAGAGAAAAGTCATCTCAAGGGAACAATAAACTCTCTTCCCTGCTATGGTCTGAGTAATCTGTTGCAGAAGCAACGAAAATAAACATTTTTATAGCATTCCAAAAACACTGTACATACTGAAAAAGTAAAGAATTGCTGAACACTGGATGTGAAAGAGACAATTTAACAAGAAAAATATGTCGCAAAATGCTTGAGTTGTAACTTACTGTTCTTGCAGTCTTGTGGCAAAAACATTCAACAGCCTTTCCACCTAACAAGAGGGCAGGAACTCCCATCTTGAAGGCTGCAGCGATTTGAAAGAAACAGAACAACAACATTCTTGAAGTGTTGTTCAACGTCTGTGTTCCGGAGGCAGTGGGCAGGATGGGACACTGCCGGTGGCCAAATGCTCATTCACCCTTGGGGTCACTGTGCCCGCCCTCAGGATCTCTCCCTGTCTAGCTGGCAAACACAGGGGTGATTGTCCAAAGGCACATGGGGCTTGTTGTGGGACGTCTTCTGGGACTGCGCAGGACTTATTGTGGGACATCTGTGGGAAGAAGGAAGGGATCAATGCAGTTTAGTGAGGAACCAGCATGGGAAAACTGAGGGAAAAGGGGACAAAGGGGGCAGCTTGGGTGCTTGTCTGGCTTTGCCACGTCTTTTTGCTGAACTCTCTTGAAAGCTGTTTCCCTGGCAAGGGGCTCTACTCGCTGCGTGGCACGTACAGAGGTGGAAGCAGCGACTGGAGGGCACTGCGGCCCCCAGCAGCTGGGGCATGCCGGAGTGGCAGCAGCTGGAAGAACTGGGGTGCAGGATGCATGACGGTGGGTGCAAGTGCCAGCACACAGCAAGCCGGGCTAGCTGGCGGCTGGGATAGACAGCCTGGGCGTCGGGGGGCAGCCTGGGCAGACTGCGTGTCTCAGACCAGCAGCTGGAGGAATCTATACTGTGCATATATATGTATGTATTTTATGCTGATGGGTTTTCACGCTGATTTGTCAGAACTGGGAAGAAGATGAGGCCACTGGTGCAGTTTGTGAGGACTTGCATTTTCTGCATGTGCGGAGCTGCGTGGCTGGCTGTGTACGTGTGCGTGAACTGTGTGCATACGTGTGCTGTACGTACACACGTGCTGTGTGTATGCATGCACACTCTGTGTGAACACACACATGCACAGTGTCTGTGTGCATGCTCCGCTTCATGGCTGGGACACTGAAGCTGCAGCAGCCTCACCTCTACTGGGCTGCCGGATTTAGCAAAACCCAACACAAAGCAGCGCAGGGGTCTCCAGAGGGACACCAGTACAGAAACACAGCTGCTCGCCCCTGCCTCTCATTTGCCCCTGCAGACCCCAGAACCTGTCCTGACGCCCAGCCACATTCCTGTGCCTAAGGGTCCTCCCTTAGAACCCTCCCTAGAACCAGCACGGCTGCTTGTATTTCACTTAAAGACAACTGAAAGCAGTGGGTGAGGGAGAAAACAAAGCACCGGTCAGTGGCAGACACCCATGGCACGGGGCTGACAGCTCATACCAGCTCACACATGGGTCTTGTAGTGTTACATTCCTCACATGGCCACCTGTGTCCCCAGGGTCTGGCAGGGTGACAGCCACAGAGTGGGCTCCCAGGGCGAGAGCCCTGTTGCCGTCCCCTGTTAAAGCCCGCCGGAGCGCGAGCGCTGCAGTGCGTAATACAGAGAAAACCTCAGGCCAGGCTGAGTCATCTGGGGCTCTCGCTGCCCTCCCAACGCGCGGTGCAGAGGGGCCGCACGCACTCATCTGTGGAACCCCGCGTGTACCGAAACGTGGCCATGCAACGGCCGTGGGCGCTGCCATCTGCAGCCTCCGTGGGCTGTTCCTGCAAGCGCACGGGGGCTCCTGCCCGGCACGACGCGCTGTGCTCGGGAACGGGGCTGGCAGCTCGCTTTGTAGTTCTGGAAGATGCACATGGCAGCCAGGAAATACTCGCTGCTCCTGCTGTGAGGCTTGTGTTGTGACAAGTGTGCAACTCGCTTTAGATGTTCTTTAAAACCTCAGGGGACATCGGGATACTCAGGTCTCATCTCTCCCTAAAGTGAAGGATTAAGCCTATGGAAATACTGTTTTAATAAAAAACTTCTCAACCATTCATTCAAGCTGCATCTAGGCAATTCGGTCTTTCGCAAATAAAAGGAACGAAGAATTAAAAGAGAAAACCACCCCTGAGCAGGCTGTGCTGTCCTGCTCCGGGCAGCAGTGACGCTGTGGGATGCAGGTGAGCAGAGGCAGCACTGGGACAAGCTGGCGAGCTTGCAGGCAGATGTCTGCTGGCACACATCTGTGCAGCTGGACACAGTGCTGCTGCATTTGGTGCTTTAGTCTTCTGAATAAAGGTGATTTAATAAAAAAAAGGTGGCAATTACCTGAGGAGTAGGGACAACCGGCTGATTTTGGTCAGCGTGAGCAAACAGAGGTCAGTCCCAGCCAGAAATAAAGGTATGAGATGCTTCATCAGAGCTAATACGAATTAGGGGAAATTATGAGCTAAGCTGACCAGATGGAGAAAAAAATAACTAAATGTCTGTGGATGGAAAATTGAGAGCTCTTTAAGAAGTGTTTAAGAAGGAAACAATTTTGACAGAAGATTAATCTGATAGCTACTAAAAATGATAAAGCAATACTCAGAAAACAAGAAAGGGAAAGAGATCATAGTGTAGGTGAGAAAGATGCAATAAGGCATTCGTCCCATAATTAACGGGTGAGGCTTTGCTGGTGAAGCTGATCTTGAGAAGCACACTAAGTGGTATCGCACACATCCTGACTGGAAGGGATGGCTGTGTGATCCCAACAAAACACCTGCAAAGGGTTTGCTTGGCTCAGCTGAAGTAGGAGATGGTGCTGCATGGGGGGGTCTCGCCGGCTTGGCTGGGACAGGAATGCTGTCAAACCCTCCTCCGACTGTTGAATGCAACACTAGGGAACCACAGGAAGCACCAAGAGCTGCAGTTAAACAACCTTTTCAGGAGGAGTGACTGTGGGAGCAAAAACTCCCACGGGGATGATAAGGGGAAGGGGACAGACCGATGGTGACGGTGCCAGATAAGCAACAGAAACCACACCTTTAACCCTCCCCAGGACAGGGCTGCATCCAGAGCACTACTGGCTTTTCACATCCCTCCCTGGGGTTTCTAACCCTGCAGGAATGACTGGGAGCGAAGCCGGCTGAGCCCGGCAGCTCTGCAAGAGCAGTTACATTTCTAAATGTGAGCTGTATCATTATTATTATTATTATTATTATTCATCAGTTATTGTTTCTCTTCACTGGAAAAAATAGCAAAAGATGCATTTGATTTTCTCTCCTGATATCTTATGGCCTGATGGTATGCTGTGGCATGATTTCTGACTGAAGCAGCTACTGAGGAATAGGAAGGGAAATTGGTATGACTAAGTTCACCTCGACCTTTCAGAGGTGCCGGAGACAACACTCAGCCCCTGCCCACTCAGCTGCAATCGTGGTGAGTGGAGTCCACTCGGAGGCAGCAGCAAAATCCACAGGGGCTCACTGGAGAGAGAGAACACTGAGGGCAAATGTCGATGTGTGCAACGGGAAATCTCTGGTGGTGTCAAAAGGGTGAGGGCAGCCGCCCTCAGAAATCTCACAGCTCTCTTGTGCCATGCCACTGCTCTAGGCGAGGGGACATCCCAGGGCTGCGCAGGGCTGCGCTGCGGTCGCCGGGGGCTCAGCGTTGTGACACTGCCATTGCACGCTGCCACTAAGCATGGAGCTCTGCTCCACACGCTGCCTGGCCTGTGCTGGGCACACCGCGGTCCCTAAGGGTTGGGAAAACCCGCTGGCAATATTGGAAGCCTTAATCCTGCCTGGCTTTGCTGTGCTTAGCGCAGCCAGAGCTCGGAATCAGGCTTGTGCAAACATTTTCTCGGAAAAACTGCAACAATCCCTGTGACAGCCCCAGGGAAAGTGACTGCATGCAGCAGCAGAGCTGGCAGCTGCAGCAGGCGTGCCACGGGGATGCCGCTCGCCCCGCTGCTCACACAAAGCTGCATTCTTGGAAAAACCCCAGTGCAACACTCTGAAGTGAGGCATTGCCTTGGTACCACGATCAACCCTAAGCCGTGGGAAGGTAAAAAGCAATGTCATCCTGTGAGGTCAGGCATGCTTTTGGGACCACTCCATGAGATCAGGCCTCTGCACAGATGTCCGTATTTTTATTCATCATTTTACAGCATTTTCACAATTTCCTTCTCTGCTTTACACTGCCAGAAGCAGTCTGACTAATACAGTCTCCTTCCTGCTGGCTTGGTGCCTCTGCTAACAGAAATTGTTGGAGCATTACGACCCAAAGAGTGGCTATACACAAGTAGCAAGAAAGCATCACGTGAAAATAAAACCAAGGGTCAAAAATAGTTCATACAGTTGTGACACACTGGAGCAGGAATTCACAAGATTTTAAGGCAAAATTCTTTAATCTTTATCAGTAAGGCTGGCTCAACTAAGTTATTTCTGGAAGCATTAAATGGCACTAGCTGGGGCACATGAGACAGCAGCACGCTGTGCACATGCTGAGCAGCAAGACCTGGATGAAAACACTGCTATTGTTACACTTTGCTTTCTTTCCTCTTACACGGCTACAATTGCCATTTCCCACTGTTCTGCTACATCAAACCATACAAGCCGTTATCCTCCAGGCAAAGACAGCCTTAGCGGAAAACAAGCAGCTCCACATGGGAGGACAGCACAACTCTGGGCATAGGTCGTACTACTTGACTGCAGCAATAACCGCAACAGCGCTGCCCTGCTAGCAATCTGCCAAGTGGAAGCCAACCCTTCAAACTGGAGGCAAACACTACTAGGACGCAGATCTCACCCGTGAGCATGCCCCTCATGCTCTGATGTTGTCCGTGAGCTGAGCTTGGGCTGTGCAGCAGCAATGCTCTGCTCCACCTCCACCAAAGGCACCAAGGCAGGCAGCATCTGTCCCCTTTGCACATTGCAATGAGCTGGCAACAGCCAGGATGGGGAATCTGTAAAGTCACACATTAGTGTTACCAGCCCTGCTTGGCTTGTCAGAGGGTCCCGAAGGCAAAGGGAGTGCTGCAGAAGGATACTGGGAGGGAGGATTCCCCCTCCCAGACCTCATCGCCCAGGGAGCCAAAGCAGTGCAGAGCTCAGGGGAGCCAGGTGTATTTAGGCACTGAAGAGGTTTGTGTCCAGAAGGGTTCTGAGATTAAGTGCTTCTTCCTTACCCCATCCCGGGCTCTCTCTGCTGAATTGCTCCCCAGCACACTCTGGGACAGGCTGGCACCCAGCCCGAGGGACCTGGCCTCCACAGGAGCAGCAGTGGTGCCCTGCTCGGTATCAGTTGTGCCCCAAAAATTCAGAGCTTCGAAACTGCAGAGCAGGGCTGAATTTGGGACAGGTCCCAGGAGGACAAGCCATACCGTGCCATTTTGACACCAAACCCTCAATAATCACTCATCCTACTCTGCTTCTACCTAGCAGCAGTTTCGTACAGACCTTTCGTCATCAATGTTACGGAAAAGAGAGTCAAACCTCTTACCAAAGGCATCACAAATTCCTACAGCTTGTCCTCTGCCCAAGAGACTTCCTTGTCCCACACAAGACAACTTTAGCTTTTGTTCTTAGAAACCCACGCTGCTTGCTTCTCATTTCCTTTTTCCTTCTAGATGTTTACAAACAGTTCAATCAGATGTTCCACTATTCTTCTCAGAAGTTCATCTGTCCCATGTAACTCCCAATTTCCTCTTTTTGGGGTTCTAAGAGTGCTTTCCTGGGAAATGGGAACTGGAGTGAGGAGGAGGAGGGTACCTGCAGGGTCTGCCAGGCCTTGGGGAAAGGCACCCACATGTGTGGGATGATTTCCATCACATGTGTGGGATGCTCTGGGTGGGACGGGAGATGCGGTCCATGGTGACAATGCTCTTTGTCCTGTCCCACGCACTGGAATGCAGCAGACGGGAACACTGATGGGTTGGGGCTCCAAGACCTGGTACAGGGGTGACACTGCAGGAGCGAGCCTTGACCACAGCCAACATGCTTTAGCCAAGGCTTACCCTTCAGTTCTTGCTGTAATAATGTTCCCACAAATGCCACTGAGAAGCATTTCTTTGGAAAACGACTGAGACGACCAAGTAATCAGAGGCTGCTGCAGAGCACAAACAGGCTCACAGAGCCCCAACGCCACCCAAGCCTGCCCTGCTTGCCCCATCACTAGAATGAAGTCATGACTGAAAAGGGCTAAGGAAAAAAAAAAAAAAAAGACTTAGTTGATCAATGGAGCAAATTTTGGCAACCGCTGAACTCACACAACAGGTTTGAGATGCAACCAGGAAGATTTCCTCTAGAAGCACAGGCAGAGTCCCTGGTAGCACATATCTGAAGCGACCAGACCTGCATGCGCTTGGGTTTCAATATGCAAGGCGGGTGGACAAGATGAAGGCGATTAAAACCACAGAAGACATTCTGTGCATCATTGTTCGTGATGCTACTGAATGAGCTGTGCTCTTTCCTGTTTCGGACACAATGCCAGATACATTATTGAAATGTAGCTTTCGATCCTCAGTGCTGCCTGTGTTCTTAACCCAGGCTGAGCGACACTTGCACTGGGGGAGTACAGAAATGATGAGGCAATTTCAGAAATACATATGCACTACCTCCACCCACATTTTCAGGGTACATTCTTTTAGAAACAAAACCAGTGCAAGATCCAAAGTCAGGAAGAGAAATGGGCAAGAGAGTATGTCTGGATCAAAGGCATGTACTTGAAATGTTATGGGATCACACCGGTTTGGAACATCTTAGCTCACATCTCTGGCACTGTTGCAGAAACCAAGCAGCAACAGTGAAAATGATTTTCCTTTTCTGAAGGAAGAGGGAAGGGAGAGCGCAGCACAGAACAGTGCAGGCTGCTGCGCCTGGCAGAGCTGCTCTGGTACATGGCAAGAGCAATGCCTGCTCTTCCAGGAAGGCAGATGTGGCGTGACGATTGCTCTCTCTTTCTGTGATTCCCCACCAAAATGCTGACAAGTGTGCTGGCAGGCTGTGTGAGACCAGCAGCCAGCTGCCTCTGCAGTCAATCGCTGGTGGCTTTTGCTACAGGTGGGAACGCAGGTATGGCACACGCCTGCCCTCAGTGCTCCTCCGTGCCCGCCTGCTTCTGCCATGAAAACCACAAGTGTTGGGGACCTGCCCTGAGCCATGCCCACGGCAGGCACCTGCCCACCTCGGGGCACAGGGAGGTGCAGATGTCTGCAGCCTGGACAGATCCCCTGCCTTTCCTGCAGGTCCTGCACAGGTAGGTCCCAGCTTCCCAGGCATTACCAACAGGTGCTGCAGGCAGCCGAGACCGGTGCCATGGGGACTATGCTAGATTCGTTCCCCACCAGGAAGCTGCTCTGAAGCCACGTTTGAGATTAAGAAGCCCCATCACCAAGCTCCTTATGGATGGACACCAGGGCTGCAAAAATGGTGCGTGTTTTTCCTGCGACCTTTTATGCAAGCACTTAGACAAGGCGGGGAGCAAACAACCTTCGTCTCCACGCCCCCCCAGCCTCAGCGGGCCTCAGCAGCACCCCAGGGTATTGCCTCGCTCCTCCTCAGGGCTTGGCCAAGCCTGAGCTCGGTCCTGGGGCTGATGCTGTGTAAGTCAAGGGAACCACTCAGAGGCAGCACCACCTCCCCTCACCACAGCATCAGTCAAGTCTGGGACAAGAAAAGAGGGTTAGGGCTGTTCCCGAGCCTCTCGATGGACTGGGGCTCAGCCTGAGGCTCCAGTATGCCAGGGTGAGCAGCTGCTGGCAGATGTGGGGCCATGCATCCAAGAAAGAATAGAAAATTTGAAAGCTGAACATTTTTTTCCATGACTTTTGGTTTGTTCTTGAGACAAACACCAGTGTATTCCTGACTCAGCCCACCAGCTTTTGGCAGTTCCGAGGTTATTTTTCAAGAACAAGCGTGTTGAAGACTGGGTGTCCTCACTGGCAGTTTTCTTACCCAACTGCTGCACTCTACCCTTTGTTCTATTCATGTTTATAAGAAATATACTTGCTTAAATGGAAGAAAACAAAACAAAACAAAACATGAAAGAGCATTACTCTTGCTTCCTCTACAGGCAGAGTACGTTTGTCAGGACATGTACCTTGTGACAGGTTAAAAGAGCACATTTTGGGGAAGAGAAACTTCTGACAACTTATCCCCGACAGACCGACGCACAATAATGCTCCCAATCCTCAGTGGGAGAAGGCAGCACCTGACTTCGGTTGTGATATGCTAATTTATAACAGAAAAATTCTGACTGAAAAAGCAGTGCTGGATGACCCCCGAAGAGGCTTTGAAGCCTGTCCCTCAAAACATGCACAGACATTGCTGCAGACAACTGACATGTACCAACTCCGTGCTTCACATGCAAGTGTCACAAGAAGACCAAGCAAAGGGGAAGTGCTGGGAGGAGGGACAGCAGAGGAGCATTTAATACAGTCCCTTGGACACATACAGGAAAAATTGCATTTGCATTTCATGTTCTCTGTGTCCCAAAGGCAGTCAATGGTCTTCCAGAAGGGAAGCGTGGATGGCCCAGCGGTGCCCTCCACTTGGAGGGGCAGACTGCAGGTTTCAGTGAGTGCAAAAGGGAATGTTCCCTGAGTGATTCTTCATTTTTATCCCTCTTAAGTTTCATGCAGGATCCCATGGCCTTAAAGCTAGAAGACAAAGGTGAAATGGAAAGCGCGTATTTTGCCTCCAGTTCTTTATGCTATCCAACTGTTCCACATCCCCTCCTATTTATTGCTTCTTTACAGAAAAGAGATTTCAGCAGCATCATTTACTACCAACAAGGCAGGCAGCCAGTCCTGTAAAGCCCCAACCTTTGGCTGAACAGAAGGATGAGAGCTTTTACTGTCAAAAGGATGAGCAGACAGATCACTGTCCACCCAACTCTTAGCTATCGCTGGAAACATCACATATCAAGAGATCCACAGTTGAAGCTATGAAAGACATAAACACATCTTCTTTCAAAGGTCCTTACTCAAAACTGAACTGGGATGCAACAAATCAGCCCCCACGTTCACCAAAAAAAAAAAAAAAAAAAAAAAAAAAAAAAGAAAAAAGAAAAGAAAGAAATAAAGAAAGAAAGGAAGGAAGGGGAAATTCAGATTAGTCACAAAGTTCCCCCGCCTGCCTCTCTGTGCACATAAAACCCTCTCCTGAAGGCACCGTGTTCATTTCTGCTTCTGGGACAGGAGCACTAATCTCATCTGCCCCACGCTCTCCCAGGCCCTGCTCTGCTCCTGGCCCCTGCTCGCAGTGCTGGCAGAGATGGAGGGACAGCTAGATGCGGAGCTGAGGAAGCAAGGCGGTGAGAAGGACAGCGAAGGACCTGCTGGCATGATGAGTGATGACGAGTGGAAGAGCTGGCAAAGAGGACAGGTTAGGAGGAACACGTTGCACCTCGTGTCTGCAGCTGCTCAGTGGATATTACTGCTTGCCTGCTTGATTTACCTTGGTATAGATTCCCTGCAACTCTGGAAGGTAAGAGCTCGTGTTCAACCCATCATCCGCTGGCCTGTAAAACATTGTATGGGATTTTGTAAGAAAAGACAAGGATGTTTAAGTTTATCCCTGTATTAGCCACAAGTTTCTAATGCATTCCTTACTAATTCTCACTCCTTTTTTCTATCCCTTGTCCTCAAAACAGTGCCCATCATCACCAAGCATGGGGCAGGGGGTCAGGCTGTCAGGAAGTGGGATGGCTCCAGGAAGGCACTGCATGGCAGCGCCCGGGGTGAGCCAGCCCCAGGGGAGGCGGTTTGTCTCCCCACAGCTCCGGGCCCATCATATTAGCAGCTGCTAGTGGAGCTGACTTACAGTCACTCATGTATTTTCTTTTAATTAAATGAGATTGTCTGAGTGGATGGTTGCTTTTAATAAGTGCAAAATGAAGGATCCAAAGTCAGGTGGCTCATAAGCATCTCCTGAATTTTAAAATATACTATATACGCAGGCAGACATGTCAGAAGGCAAGCTAGCTAGCGACAGCTCTAGCGAGACCCTGGAAACCTTTCAGTGTTCCCAGCCTGCATGTACACTGGGCTGTGGGAACGATCACCTATATCTGCAGAGGACTTTAAGCGCCTGTGTTCACGAGAGAAAAACGTCGATTATGTGAGCGGAGAGAGTTTCATTTACATATTGCAAACAAAAGACCAAACAGAGATGCTTGAGACTTGCAATATTTTAGCAAAAATTGCAGCAAATACATTTTCCTCTTTCACATATTTGCAGACCGGTGGATTGTCAACAACTTTTTGTTGCTATTTCAGTGCTGCTTATGCACTAGCTACTTCTCCTCCCACATCTTCTCCAGGTCCTGTTATCACTTTAAAGCGTGTTGCAGTTCACGTTACCAGAGTTCGTTCTTTCCTCCCACTTAGACGTAGCAGAGAAGCAAGCCAGGCATATAGCCTGCAAGGCAGAGACAGCCTCGTGCCCTGGGTCCTCTCTGTTTACTGACAACCCTCATGCTCTGTGCAAGTGTCACCGGCCTGCATCTCGCAGCAGTCGTTAAACTTCAGAACGATATCGCTAATACCACTGAGATAACACATTTCTTTCAGTTCAGTCCTCTTCTACTATATTTTGAGAGAGAAGCTGCACTGGAAGCCAACGGAGAAGGGCAAGCTGTTGCGTCCTGATGAAAAGCAGAAACCTCTCCAGGGTCCTGCTCTGATTGTGACTCCTCGTCTCTCAGCAGCTCTCTGTTCTGTAAAAATGTTCAGTCCTCTCCCTCCAGAGGAAGACAGCAGGAGCTAGCATTGCTGTCTGTCAGCCTTACAAACGTGATACGGCAGCAGCTGAGGAGGTGACGGTGCTGGCCTGGAGTTTCCCTTCCTCAATAGAAATGACTGGAACGGTGCTCAAGGAGCAGCGACTGCAGCAGATGAAAAGCCCAGGCCATGGGAGTCACCGCAGGACTAGCTCAGTTTTAAGCACTTGCTAAGTGCGGGCTCTGAACCTGTTTCCACTGTTTTAAGCCCCTGGCCATGCACTGACCCTAGAACGCAGGGGTGGCAGTGCTAACGGGACCTGACTCTTAGAGCAGTTCAGGGAGATGGACTTGGGAGTGAGGGCACAGCACCGTAACGGTGGCAGGCTCAGAGAGCTGGTCCCTGGCAGTGATCAAAAGACTGTCCCTGCTCTCGGGAATCTCCGTGGCTGGAGAGCGCTAGCTTTAATAGCCAGACAGTAGCTGTGTTTCTTCATAGTAAGACCATATTTGATTATTTTCCATTGTCCTCAGAAATCCCAAAAGAAAACACTGGATTATTCAGTGAAAACACAATGTAAATAATGTTACAGCACATTTTCAAGAAAGACAGCATCTGCAACACAGACTGTCCCTAACAAAAATGTACAGTGAGCTGGTTTGTGTCATGATGCAGCTTGGTGAGCAAGCCTCAGCTGTGACTTCCAAATGAGCAACCACCAAAAAGGGTAGCTTGTGAATCTGCAATGCTTGTGACTTCCCATCTCTGCTGGAATGACCTCCTCTTGCTGTGCCAGCTGGGAAAAGACCAAGGGCAGGTCACTTGCAGGTACAGTCAGAGGGTGTGAAATTCCCCAGTGATGAATGCAGGCGAGGCGAATGCAGTGAGCAGGCTTTGGGAACTCAAAGGCTCTTAACAACCTATTGCAAGATAGTTTTGCTTGAATCGAGCAGGAAAAAGTGTAGGTAAGGAAGATATGGCCATAATCCTGGTGTGGAGAAGGTAGAACTCACCTCCAGTGCACAGTCACCTGCTGTCTGTATGACACAAAGGGGCCAGGCAGGTGAATGCAACAGTCCTCCCAGTCAGCACATCTTGTTGTGACCCCGAGAGCTGCACTTTGTGTGAACAAACCTACTCCCCAGATTTCTGTCACAACACAGCTCTAGGATGACCCAGACAGGAGGTCTTTGCCAGCGGCAGCACCAAATCTCACATGTGGGCAAAATTTATTAGAAGATAATTGCAAAGTCCTTTGAGATTGCATAATAACCAACAGAGATCTGTCAAACATGTAAAGTGCCTTGGTGACAATGGGGTTGATATTCTTCCAATTGCCACAAGCTTGTCCCCAACCTGTCTGTGTTTAAGACATCCTGTCCACCCACAGCCAGACCGGCCAGCTTGCAGTGGATGCTATTTGACCTCAGAAGCTCAGTGTTTCTGCGCTTAGCTATCGTCTTGTTGGGAAACTACCTGGAAATCCCAGCTGCCTGAGCCAAAGAGCGAGATGCCGGTGCATTTGGGCACCTAGAAACAGAGTAAGTGTAGTCTCAAGCTGCTGAGGCAATGCATAGGATCAGTAATGTCAGGGGAGATGGTTCCACCAGAGCCAGCGGGCGATCACACACTAAGAGCTTGTATTTGGTAGTCAAATCCAGCCTTGCAAGAAAAGCAACAGCTGCAGCAGCACTAGAGGGTGCCAGAGCAGATCTTTCCCACTGCCAGCACCCATCTCACCCTCCAGACAGCACAGGGTGCTGCCTTTCCAAATGCTTTCCCTGCCCACTTGCCCCTGCCAGTGCACAGCACTGAACACATGGTTTTGTGTTTGTGCTCACCCTCTGGTCCGCTACTTCCAGCACAATTTGTGTGCTCACAATGCCGCTGTTTTTTCTGTAACAAATGGGGCAAAAAAAAAA
>VXAV01013296.1:0-10304 GCA_013399715.1 Alectura lathami | reverse complement strand
TTTTTTTTTTTTTTAATCCAAACTTCTCTAATGTGAAAACCGGACCCAGAGAGAGATAAATTTACAAAGTGGGAATGACAGGTGGCCCCACGGTAATCCAATCCCAAAGCCTAAAGCCTTTTGTGGCAGCTTTTGTCTGCACAGAGGGGCTCCCAGCTAATCTGCTGCTACTTCTCCAGGAGGGGCCAGGGGCTGCAGGGACCTCCGTGTCCCGTCGCTGCGGTGTCAGTGGCAGGTAGGACAGATTGGCATGAAGGACAGACTTCACCCTCCTGGGGAGGGGAGCAGCACTGCGAGGGATGTGCTGGAGCCCAGCAGGGCCAGTAGCATCACCCAACTGGGAATCCATCACAGGGAGCTATGACTGGTCCCTATATCTGCCACATAAGAGTGAGTCACCTCTGCCACCACCACTGCACAGCCATCATGACTGTCTATACCCCAGCAATGTTTGTCACCTCCTGCTGTCCACAAATACCTGTCCCATGCTGGGATAACCCCCACAGGGGCTGCAGGAGCCTGAAGCCCCACAGTGCAGCCATGCTGACTCAGTCCTGGAGATGCAGAGGTGGCTGTCCCCAACCACCTGCCCATACGGAGGCAGTCCCAGAGGGGACCCTGTGCACCCAGGTATTCTGTCACCGGCCAGGAGTCCCAGAGCCGAGTGGATTATGGATTTTCCTTCCTGGAGAGGGCTTGGTGCTTGATCTCTCCTTTGTGCTAACAGGAACCAAAGGCACTCAGCATCCTCGCAGCATCACTTTTGGAGAAATGCATATGCTGTGCTCGGCGAAGATGTGAGCACTGCCACCACATCCCATGCCTAAAACATCCCCAGTGTAGGAACTGTGCTCACAGCACCCCAGCAAAAATAAAGCAGGAGGTGGAGAGGAGGTGCAAAGCTCCCTGTGCGGGTCCCACTGGTAGGTGTTCAAATAGGAGTGTCCCATGCTGCAGCAACAGCTCGCTCCGGTCTCAAAGCCCCCCACCTCAAGACCAATCACCTGGATCAATCCCCCCCAGTTGCCTGAGCTGCCTCAGTTTCCCTCTGCCAAAACAATTAAACTCCACTCCAAGAGGAAGAGGGCTAGCTCTGTATAGGGAGTTCTGAAAAGAAGAGAAGTGTTGTTACAGTTAGGACGAAACACCAAAATTTCTGGATGCCAACAAGCTTGTTTCATGCAATGAGTCTGACTGTGCAGCATTCACAGTCCCTGTGGCATATATAGCAAAAACAGCTTTTTGTGCAGGATTTCTAGATCTCCCCCCTAACTGTGCCCTAGCAAGCAAGGGAAAGTGGGGGAATAAAGCAAGTCAAAATATTTTGGACATCAGCCACATTCACACTGAGCTCAGCCCTGTAATCCAGAACCATTTGCTTGGCCACACAGCATTGCACATGCAGAGAATCCAACCTATTTCTGGCCACTTTCTTCACAAATTCCTGACTGTTTCAAGACAACGAAAGTGATTTCTTCCTAGAAAGCCAAAATTCGGAAACCTGACAGTTTCTGGGGAAAGTGCCCCCAAATCCTCACAACAGGCAGTCTAACAACCCACATAGATTAGACTGAAAATTGTATGGTGAGAAGGTGAACAGAAATGGGAAAAGCTGACACAGAAACTTTTCTCCCAGCTCACAAGGAGGCCTTTAGACCCCAGAGTTACAACAGGGAGTTCAAAAAGCCGAGGTGCCCAGCCTAGGCGGCACTGCCTCCAAGGTGGGACAGTTTGGAGCAACTGATGAATTTGGTGTGACTTCTGTCGCTTTTCTAATTCGCATGTTGCCTGGGATGTCGAAAGAAAACAAGCCTGATGGTCCCGTCTCAGAAAAGCCTTAAAGAAACAAATGCAGATGAGGCAGGGCAAAGCCTCCCATGCTGATGCTGTCCAGCCTGTGGCACTCTCTCTTGTCCTGTCCCCAACCCCAGGGCAGTTCGGGCCCCTGGCCCCACTCACCTCTGGGTCCCCCAAAGCCAAAGCCAGTCTGTCTGCTGCTTTAAATCAGATACACCGTTGAGAAGGGCTTTACTGCCACTCCTGCCCTGCACAGCCAATTCCCATTTTACATCCCCTTGTTTCTCTACCTCTTTCTCCCTCCCACAATAAATTAATTTAGGCCAAGTAAGCTAAATCCATCATCCTGAAGAGCTGTAGGCATGCAGGAAGGGATGGGGCTGGCACCCCCACTGCTGGCAACAAGCAGCTCTGCCTTCCAGCAGTTCTGAGACGGCAATACTCAGTTATTGCCGGTCTCTGAGGCAGCACATTGCTGTCAGAAAGCAGGAAAAAGTGTAGTGGTGATCGGAGCAAACTCACCGGCTTGCAGCCCCAAAACTGGAACCTGACAGCAAGTGAAGCTCTGGGAAGCAAAAACCCAGAGCACCACCAGCATCACAGTGCAAGGCCAAAGGCCACCACGCTGGACGCATCCTGGCCCCATTCTGACCCTTTCACCACTGCTCAGCAGTTGGAGAACCAGCCCCGTCCCAGTTTTGCTGGGATGCAGCACAAGAGGGCTTTGAAGCCTCCATGCCCTGCTCCCTCTGCTGGGTACGGCAGCACCCAGACCCCGTCTGCTGGTGTCTACCAGTGGCTTTGCACTGGCTTTACAGAGCTTAAATTACACACCGTTATCTCTGTTATCGCTAGTGAGCTGAACCCCTTCTATCTGTCAGAAGAAAGCAAAAGCTGAAACAGGCTGGGTTACTATGAGGACTTTTAAAGTCCAGGATGAGTTTTGCAGAAGATAAGAAAATCATCAAGATAAGAGCCCAGTCCCTCACATGCAGAGACAAACAGCACAGCTGAGCCACCCCGTGAGAATCTGAGGTTTTAATGGTTGCTTTTCCTTAAAGGTTGATCATAAAATCATCGAATCTCAGAAATACTACTTTAAAGCAAGAATCTGACAAGCTCAGGGAAAGAATGTGAGTGTAACACAGAGCTTTAACTACATGACCAATCAGCACCAAGGTCCACCTGCTTTGGCATCGCCCATGTGGCTTCCACTCAGCCTTCCGGTGGCAGCAGATAGAGCTGGGGAAAGAGGAAGATGATGGAGAGGAAGAAACAGAGAAGAGGCAACAACAAACTCCTGCTTGGGGTGGGAGCGCTTGCTGGTTTATTTTTTGATACATCTGTTTTTTCTTAGAAAAATTTCCCCGTCGTGGGCTGTCCCCTCCTTCCATCGTTGCACTGAGGACCTGTACAGTAGCACGCAGCCTCTCTTCTTTTTATTATCAGCAGTAAGAGCAACATGTGTGCCTTTGTCTTGAGCAGGAGCCCGTTGTTTGGGTTGGCAAACTGTACAACAATAAAAGGGAACGGCTGTGCACCAGTCCCGGCCTTTTTGAAACGGGTGTAACTCTATCCAGCTCCGTCAAACACTCGCCACGACATTTACACAAACCAGATGATGGGAATTAATGAACTTCAGGGGTGAGAAAGGGGAGATAAAGGAGAAAGGAAAGGGGAAAATAATATGTGGGCATGAAAGTAATGTTTTTCTCAACCTCCTCGCCCCCTGCCCCCAAATCTGCCAGGTCCCCATCACCTGTTGGGGAGTCTGGGGATTAGGGGAGGGAGAGGAAGGTAACAGCGTGTGGAGGCTCCCCGTCAAGAAGCCGCTCCTTCTGTGAGCTTTGATGGTGCCCACAAGTCCAGGTGTCCACCACCACATGGGAGCAGGCTCCAGCCATGAAGCCTGATCTCAATTCCTTTGATGCGGATGAAAAACCCCATCAAATGCTGGGGGGAGAGAGGGGGACGTGGGGCACCAGCAGATGGTCCTTGCGCTGCACGCAGGCACAGCCCCGAGGAGGGGACAGTGCAGTATGTGGTGTGTCACACAGCTGCAGCCTGTAGGGGAGGGAATAACTTCCAGCAGTAGCAGTGCTGGATGGGCAGTGCTGTCTGCATCGGGACAGGGTTTGTGGAGAGCCTAACAGTGCCACAAAGCGCCACAAAGGCTCCTTGAGGCTGATGAGGACCTGCCCATTCTTGGCAAGAGGTGCAAAGGCACCAAGGAGGTCTTTGAGGTTTAGGCTCCTGGCTGGAGCAGGTCCCATCCCACTGCAGAGCTGGTGCTCTGCGTGGAAGGGCTCAAGCGGATTGGGGGCAGCCACAGGAGCAAGGCAGAGCAAGAAGGAGCAAGCAACACCCCCATCCCCACCACTCACTCGATTTCAGCTCCGGGACCTTCCTGCCCCTGGTGCAATTTGTCAGCCTCAAAAACCTCAGTGGCTCTCTCTCCCAACCCTTTGCCCAGGTCCCTCCTGAACCTACGCAGGCCTTCCACGTGCACAGCCTGCCCTGACTCCTTGCTTTGCTCATCATGCACCAACCCAGCACCGCACCTACAAACTCCCACCAAGAACTTTCTCTCCTGCTTTGCTGGAGCCAGGCGAGATATTCATCAGCTCCACCAGTTCATTATATTGGCCCCCTCTTTATGTAAAGAGCGAAGCCTCTTTCTGTCCCCCATCATACTTAAAAGCTCAGAACTTCCTCTAAATAATGATCTCGCTGAGGGGAGGGGGGCAGCACTTTACATATCAAAGGGCTGCTTTGGAGGGATTTACAATAATTTAAGATGAAGTGGTAAATATTCCATTCACTTCACTTTATCTCCAGTAATAATTATAATCCTATTAGCCAGGTCCCAAGAAAGTGATTGCATTATCATCTAGCGAGCATCTATGTGGATTTCTTGGAGGGGGAAGGCCATAGGCAAGGAAAGAAGGACAAGCAACAAAAGATGCGATTGCCAGCACCTCCCTTCCCCCAGCAGGATTTGGTGTCCATTGTCCCCATGCTTCAATAGTGCTTTGCTCTGAAAATAAGAGCTTTGAGTGCAGTAAGGGGGTGGGGCTGAAATGAGCATCTTGCTCCTCCCGGTCAAGCCCGGTCCCTTTCAGTGCCACCATGTTCCCCTGCTGCCGCTGTGGGCACAAAGAGCCCCAGTTCCTCTGCCTGGTGGGCACGGCGCATCGATTAAAAGCTAATTGCTGTTTCTGGGTGAGTTCTTCAGAATATCGCACAGCAGCACCGGACCTCGCTGCCCACTGCTCAAGTCATGTGAGATTACTCTAATCTGTCTCCATTTCCAAAAAAAAAGAGACTGTTTTTGTTTCAAAGGAGAGCAGGGAAGGGGCAGTTCTATGAAACGCATGATTTAAGGGGGAAAACTAACCCTAAACCCAGCAGGAAACATGCCTGAGCTAACTGGCAAACTGGGACCAAAGGCTTTATTCCAGCAGACCGCAGGGGCAGCTGCCCCCTCCAAGCTGTGCATTTTACTCCTGCGTGCTGTTGCCTCTTGGTGCACTCCATGGAAACGTTTAACTGCGATTTATCCCTGAGCGAGGGCTCCAGCTGTACCCATGTCACCTCCTTCCCTCCTCAGGCACTGCGAGGCCACCAGTGCCAGCCCTCACCGCCTCCGCCAGAAGCTTTCACCCATGTGCTCAGGTCTGCAACAAGCCAGGATTACTTTCATGGTGTCCAAGAGTTTAGTGCAAAGTGGTAGTAATGTTTCTCTCTATAAACTAAACAGACAACAGCCCAAAAGGGAGGAAAAAGAGGAAGAATTTTAGGCATCTGCAGAGATTCAGCGCTCACAACTCACTCCCTGGGAAAGATAAATTCTCGCAGCTGCCTCTGCCTGACTTCTGGCTCTTACGCTACCACAAGCAGAAGGACCAGCCATTTCTCTTCTTTCAAAAATTTATAGCTCTGAGTTAGCGTTATGTTTACTACGCTTCTGCAATGCAAAGATTGGGTAGGCCCACTTACGTATGCACAGCAGCGTGAACATCTGCTCTTGGAGCATCTCGCATGGACGGCTGGATTAACACATCTTGTGCCAGAGATGCTGCTTCGCAAACATGGCTTCACCTGGGCAGCGCAGATCCCAGCCTCCATGGGAAGCTGGAAGCAGACCTGCTGAGCTGGGGCTGGCCCAGCAGCTGCAAGAACCAAAGCGATGTCCTCGTTCAAGCAAAGGCTGGCCTAGAGGAGCACAAAAAGAGCTCCTCAGCCTGGAATCACAGCTCTTCTGCACCCCTCCTTGGAGCCTGCAGTGGAAATCGTAGTGTCAGGAGATGGTTTCAGACGGTTTGAGCTCCTCTGCAAGATGCTGGTCATTAAACCCACAGTTTCTGCCAGCCCACGTCTCTTCGCAGGAGCAGCCCCTCCAGGCTCTGCCACATCAGTATCACGGAGGGGACCAGCAGCCAGCGCTGGCAGTGTTCAGCCCTCAGCACATGCCCAACAGGGAGTCCGTAGCCCCAAACTGCTCCCACGCCCACTGATTTCCTCTCCTAATTTGTAGCAGCAGCAGCACTAATCCTCTCAAAGGTGTTAAAAGCCCATAGGCACTGCTCTTCACTTGCCCTTTAGACACCTCTCCTCCTCTTAGTTCTTGGAGAAACACTTCCTTGCAGCAATGGGATCAGCCCCCACAGGGTTAAACCCCATGGATGTGAGCATTTGGGGGAACACAGCTTGTTGGCTTTCGGCTGCTGTCCCAGCAGCATCTGGTCTTTCCAGAATTATGTTCCCAAAGCCAAGCAGCACCATGGCTAATGCAGGAGCCGAACCGCCCATCAGCCCAGCGGAGGAGAGCCTCCCCTCCTGGCTGCCCCAAGGGGATGTGCCACGGGACTGGACCTGCGACTTGCCCCCAGCATGGGGCCTCTGCTACCCACAGGCTTTCACCTGGGGCATTTGGTCTGCTGTCCCCTCCCAGGGCATCTGGAGGTATTTCCTATCCCTCCTAAGTCCCTATAACTTTGGAAGTCCATGGGAGGTTATCCCATCAGCCTCATCCCTAAAGCCTTCTCCAGGGACCCATTACACCATACGATAGTGGCAGGGAGCCCAGTGAGCAGAGCAAATCTCGTGCTGGATCCAATCGGGACATTTTATATAACTAAGGCAGGAAGAAACGGTCACTTCATGTGACCCCCAGTCAGCTGTATGGCTGCTACACACCAAGTAGCATTTTTGCTCCATGCTGCAATAGGCAGAACTTTCCAGAAAATAAGAGCTCGATTCAAGAGCAGCAACCCCTGTATGGGCCCGTTCTGGGGTGACACTCTGTGGGGTTTATACAGATAGGGATTTTTACACTCTTCAGTCCACTTTCTGGTTAAATAAGCAGGGACCAGTGACCGTTCCAGCAGCTGCTCCCTAAACACCAAAGGCAGCTGGAGCTGGTGGCTGCCCCCACCTTGCTTTAGGACACCATGGCTGAAGGCTCAGCAACACCTCACAAGTTTCCAGCCAGGACAGGACCACAAGGAGACAAACTCACACCAGGCTGACAGCCAGGGACACACCAAGCTCGTGCACCACGATTCATCCCAGGGATGAGCTGCGGCACAGCAACAAGCCAATGCTTCCATACCCTTTCCCCTTCCTCCCCTTTCCCTGGGACAACAGACACCACGTTTCACCTGCTCCAATTTTGCTAGAATGGGGAAAAAATAACAAACTCACAAGCCACAGAGCCAACCCTTCACTAAACGCCACAGAAGTCAACAGCCACCAAACAAAACTGACCCAGCAAGATACAGGCAGGACCCATGTTCCCCTCCTGCCCCGTCCATAAATCACAGCCCTGCTGAGAGGTCTTTTGTGCTTCTCCCTGAGCACATAAATTAAAGCTCTAACCTGCGTGCCTGCACAGGCAGGTAACAAGCACACTGATAATGCCGCCTTTTGTCCAAAGCCCGTGCAAGCAGCCTCCCGTTTGCACAGGGAGGGCTCTGCATGCACCTCGACACACATTGCTCCTGATCAAGCCCAGCCCTCCTGCCGTTAGAAGAAAAGCTTCCCGATAAAGCCTCGTGCTGCCTGCAGGGAGGCCCCGGCACCCTCGGGTAGGACACATACACAGGGCATGCAAAGAGACCCAAAACGGACCAGTGCTGGTGGCAGTCCTGCTCCTTTTCCTTGCTGTGGGGACAGCAGAACAGAGAGAGGACCAGAGAAACTGCTTTTTTCATGCAGCACAGATTTCCCTGGCCACTGGGTGCCTTGGAGCCTCCTCCAGAAAGCAGCCTGGCTCCTCCACAGCATGCAGAAAGGAAGCTGTCATGGTAGCAAGGCTGGAGCAGGATTCGGGGAAGCCTGGATACTGATATACATCTGTCTAAAGAGAGGGATGCAGGTCTTTAAAAAGCCACACAATCTTCAGGAATACATCCTCTGCAGCTAAAGGGATGATGTGGGCAAAAGCCAAGCAACCAGCATCGCCCCAACAGCAGTGGCCTTGGAAAGGACAGCTCAGGAAGCAGTCAGCCTTCCACTTTCACCATCAACTTCCCTACAAAAAGTTACAATTTTTTCTTCTGTCCTGTCTGCCAAGAGCCACATGTGCATGCATGTTCCTAACATGGCCGAGAAGCTGCTGCCAAGTCCCAGCTGCACGGCTCCAGCTGCCCCTCCAGCAGCACCAAAAGCACCATGGAACCAGGACCTGGGCAGCCTCCACGATGGCCTCGAGGACCAGGGGACACCTCTCTGACCTGGTGACAGGAACCACAGTGATGAACAAACTCAGAGCAAGCCCAGCTACATGAGAAGGTCCCAGCCAACCAAGCACCCCATGCTCACAAGGCCCAGCTCCCCACTATGGGAGAAGTTCACATTCCTTGTGTGTTCTGAGATCCTCACACAAAAGGCTCAGACCTGCTGCTGAACCAAGAATTTCTACCTCACAGACGCAGACACAGATGGGAGACAGGGCAGTGCAGGCTGCGCAGCCCCAGCTGGCTCCTCGTTACCCTCAATGGCCCAACAAGTGCTTCAGGAACTCTACATTGGTTTAGACTCAGTTCCACGCTGAGCCACCCAAGCCACTTCCTAAGGCCTCTGTCCCAGCACGAGCAGATGTTCCTCACTACAGAAGGTGACAGCAGCCACTGGGCGTCAGGCGGGTGGCACAGCCACGACCTGAGCCGGCAGCCATCCGCTCACAGGCCCGGCGGGTGCGTCCCACCTCGGAGCGAGCTGCGTTTGTCACCCCCTGGAACAAAGGCCTGGGAGTTAAGACACCGGTGATCCTCTCAGCACTGATCCCTAAATGCATTTTAACACAAATGGGATTGCTGTCTCACCTCATTCCTTAATGGATTTGTGATTACAGCCAGAAAGGTGTAGGCGGTGCATTAGAAATTAAGCTCTCCATTGTAAACAGATCAGGTTAGTGAGTGACAACACATTTGTCCAGAATGGGATTTACCCCTCAGCGTCTCCACTCAGGCCAGTATGGCCCTCCCCAGTGCCTCCCCACTGTTTTAACCCCACACCAAACACCAGAGGCAGAGAAAGAAATTAATGCCAGGACAAAGGAGTAACATGCTCACTGAGGACAGTGAGCTGCAGGGGCTGTGCCACCATGTCACAAGGTGGGTGCCAGCAACACTGCAGAGCTCCCGCTGCAGCAGGAGGAAACCAACAGCCCTGGGAAGGAGAGAAATTCCCAGCAGAGGAGGGAGACAGGCACCAATTAGGGAAACAAGAAGGAGCAGGTCTGTCTGCAGACACCCCTCCTGCCCCAGTCATTACGTGGGACCATGGCTGGTCATGAGCAGACAGCCAAATGCCGTCAAGAGCTCTTTAAAGAGCAGACTCAGCTGGTGGAGATGCTCTGCTGCAAGTACAGCAGATGCAAAGCACTACTTCTAATTAGAAAGGTATTCACTTAATTAGAGACTGCACATTGCCATACCAATGATTTGATCTAGCCCTGCACACTCGGGCTGTGCTTAGGAGGGCTCTCCATGCTTGCTGCTCACTTCTGACTACTTGGGTTCCTTTGTAACCCTGCCCACTTCGTGCCCTGCCACTGCTACGGTGGCAACCCAAAAGGACCTCGTGGAGTGACAACACACGTGCCAAAACCATCAGCCACCCATCAGCCAGGGCCCAGGAAATGCATGCACAGACCAACCCTGGCCTCGGTGCCCAGAGCCAGCCTCCTTCAGAAGCCGCTGCATGCCCTGGTCCGCGAGCCCCTCGCACAAGGAGCGCAGTGGGCTGGTACAACGAGGCCGTGGAGCACAACCCGAGCGAAATGACTTTTCCCTGAACACTGAGGAGTCTGAATGAGAGCCATTGTCATTCAGATGAAACCGAGTGTCAGATTAACAAATCAATGGGCATAGGAGATATAAAATGGGTTACCATTGAGGCCTTTCAAATACTCAAACATATGGATGAACCAAATGTGAATTGTAATTGACTCACCCGAACCTTTGATCTCTACACCCTTGGGTTCCCAAAGAGACAGCCGG
>VXAV01013295.1:0-10010 GCA_013399715.1 Alectura lathami | reverse complement strand
AAATGACTGCAGCTACTTATTATTGCTTGCTACCGAAGAGCTCTTGTTCCTACAGAACCCTTGTTTCCCTCAGCCACATTGTGTAGGTGTCTCTGTTAGATTTAACGGCCCAATTATCATGGCTGTGTCACCTCCTCCTCGTTCTACATGATGGGACCTGCTCTCCCACCTTCGTTCTCCTCTGCTGTTTTGTTAGCAGGCAAACACACCTCTGCTCCTCCTTCATGGGTAGCCAAATTTGTAACCTCTCCCATGCTCAGGGCTGGGACGGACAAGTGGAAGAGGTGGATGTCTCACCCTGAAGATGGCGGGTGGGAGGAGGACTTCTTCCCTGGGTGAAAGCTTTTACTCGGTGAAAATGTCACCAGAAGTTCTCATTTAGAGCTGAAGTCATGTCAAGGCCTTCTCCCAAACACTGCCCTGAGCCCCTGTGCTGGTCTCCAAGTGCCTCAGCCTCTGTCATAGAGCAGCCTGCGCAGGGGCTGGCACTAACAGCTTTGGTTGGGATGTCCAAGGAGAAAAGGAAGAAACTGCTTCCAACACCCGAAGGAGCTGGTGACCAAACATCAACCACGCTGCTATCAGCCCCACAACCTCTAAGAAATATCCTACAAACATGCCAGAGGCAATGAAATTTACCTTTGGTATGTCCTCCTCCTCGTGATCGCTCCACAGCACGGCCATGGGGAGAGCCAGGATAAAACGAAGAGCAGCAAGAAGGGGACAGGGACTGGCTGGGGTGGTGGGAAAAGGGCTCAGCTCTCCTTCTGGACCCCCAAGAGCAGCCTGCAGCAGGTCACCCAGGACATATCCTGAAAACCGCATGTAAGAACATCAGCTCCTCGCCCCAGGGTATCGAAAAAGCAGAGTAACAAACAGCATTAGAGAGTTTCACAACAGGATCAGACATTTATGGGAATAAGAACAGCATCCGCAGCGACAGTAGCTCAGATGAAAATCGTAACAGCTATTGATTCTCCTGCTTCAGGGTATAAGCTGCTTGCCAGCTGGGGTCAGGGGGAAATCTCCCCCCATAGGGTAGTACCGCACAATTATGGGCATTATGGGATTTTTATGCCTTCCTTTAAGGCATCCGGCCGTGGCTTCTGCTGGAGACAGGGTAGTGGGCTGGAAGGACTGTTGGTCTGTTCAGCTCAAACAGTTTTTATGTCCTAATACAAAATTAATGGTTATCTCACTGAGCCACCATCAGCAGAGCTGCCTGCTCTGCGCATCGCAGCTGGCGGGGCTAGAGCAGGACCGAGAGCTCCCGGTGTGACACAGCAACCAACCTGCTGCAGGCGGTGAACAACACGCCTTTTATTTCCTGTGGGGTCACCTTGCTGCCGGCATCCCTGAGGTGCTCACCCCAGGCCAGAGGAGCACCACAGGAGCACAAGGAAAGCTCTTGCTTGGCTGGGAGCAGCGATGGGACTGCGACTTCTGGTGCTGCAGCAACGGAGAGCTCCCACCGTGACCCCACAGAGCTCCCTGCCAGCGGGTGCCCAGCACAAACGGGTGATCTGGGTCCTTGTGCCCCACACAGGGACCCAGCCTTCGGGCTGTGCTCTCTTCAGCAGCCTCTCCTGCTGGCAAAGGGCTGTCTGGCAGGGCAGGCTGGCTGTGGAAGCAGGAACGACTGTCTTAAAACCTTCAGCATCCACGTGGAGGTTCCTTCTTCTTGTACAGAGCAACACATCATCCATCACTCAGATAGCCAGACAGGGCCACTCATCTTCATTTGACGACACCTTTAATCTACAAACACCTAGATTAAGTCTCACAAGCAGTCAGGGAACTGCTCAGGATCTTTCTACCAAGCCAGGGGTGTGCCTTCCTGGCTCAGCTCCAGCATGGGGCTGGATCTCAAAGACCTCCCTCCCATCGTGACTTCTAAGGCAGGATCCTTCTGAGAAGACGCTGTGCCCCCAGCTTGTTGAGCTGATAATTTTGGTGTCTCAGTGGAAGCCAAGCTCTGCAGTTGCAGAGCGTGTGGTTGACTTGTGGCTTGCCCTGAGGGAGCCAACAGTGCTGCTGGGAACACTGACCCAGGAGCCCTGACTCAGGCTTCCAGCAAACCACAGGGCCCGCTGCCTCCATGCCTGTCCTGCTGCTCCTGTCTCTCTGCTGGGGCCAGCACCGCTCTGGAAATGGCAGGATCTGACCTGCTTTGGTAGATGCCTCTTGCTGTAAAACTGCAGTAACTTCCACCTTCCTGGGACTAACAGGCATCCTCCCCACACGCACTGGGTTGCCTTAAAGGATGGCATCAGCATCTCATAATGCCCATAACTGTGCAGTATTACCCTCAGGGGGGAGATTTCACCCTGACCTCAGCTGGCAAGCAGTTTATTTCACTGGGAAAGAAGGCTAAAATATTAGGACCTGACTTGGAAGCAGTCTAAGGGGGGCTGGACTCAAGGATATTCCACCTAGACAAGATTTCAGAACACAATCCTCAGTGCATCACAACCCTGCAGCCCCCGCTCTGCTCCCCCCTAGCACAGCACCATGCCTTCCCAGCTCCACCTGCCTAGGGGAACAACGTCCTGACTCATATAGGGATGCTGACCAAATCGTAAAGAAGATCTAAGGACATTGTCTCAGCTGACGCGCTGATCGATGCTTTTCATGCAAAATTATGCTTTCTGCGTCTAATAAATATTGATCTTTTTTGTTCCTGTGAAGCACTGCAATAAACAGCGACTTAAATATCTGCCAGCACTGAGCATCCTCACTTTGCAGCCCCAGCTCTGCCGCCCCCCCAGCCCCCTGCAGGCACAACCAGCACCTTTTGGTGTCCTGGTATTCGCCTGAGCCCACCTGATGTGACAGTACCACCCCTGACCCTACAGAAGGCAGACTGCAAAGACCCATCCTGCCTTATTTTTTCTGTCCTTATGTTACTTCTTCACAGGAAGAAACAGAAGTTAAATGGAATCGGAATGAGTGCGAGGGAGGGATGCTAGTGTCATGTCCTGGGCACGTTTAGGATAACAAACAGCAGAAAGTGGGCCAAGCAGAGAACAAATGGAAACATTTGGAATTGCTTGGCACAGGAATCCTGTAAGCTGTAATGGGTATGGTCAGACAACTTGAAACTCCTTAAATCAAAGCTTGGAGCTCGGCAGCAAGCGCCTGGCTACAAGCTTTGCAGGACACAAGGCTTCCACTCAGCCCTGCTTAGCGCCCTGGGCCCACGTCGGGTTTGTCTTTCTCTATTTGCTCCTCTGCTGGAGGGAGGTCGAGCAGTGCTCTGCGTGTGACACCCACTCGGCTCCCTCACCTCGTTCAGCACCGTACCCAAGTGCAACGCAGCAGTGACTCAGCCCTGCAAGAGCAGCTTCATCCCTGTTCAGGGGAGGCAAAGCAGGGAGATGTCTCAGGGACTCTGCACGGTACCAGTGAGGCTCAGGGGACAGCTCAGTTCAGCCTTGTCTGTCCCCGATAAAATCCCCATCGCTGGGCAGGTCGCTGCCTATCAGAAGCCAAAATAAAAACTCCAGGTTGCAAGAGGAGGGGAGCTATTTAGGATGCTCCCTTCATTCTCCAGCTGACTGCAGCCTTCAGTATGAAGCCACGGATTGTTTCAACGCCTGTTCCAGCCAGGATACCAAAGACCTGCTGTAGCACGTGGGAAGAGTGATGTGCGTCAGGGTGAGGACCACAGTGACCTCACCACAGGGACGTATTTCTCTTTCCCAGGGATTCATAGCTCCAGACTCACTCCTTAAGGAGATCTGAGAGCTCTAGGGATGTGAAGAACACTAGAAAGAACACAGGTGCCTACAGGATTTGGGTACCGCCAAGGCTGAGCGTTCAGCACAGCACTGTTGGGACACATTGCTACAGCTTGCGTTGGGTTCCCAGATTCCTACAGGGCTCTGTGCCCTGTTTTCTCCAGGTGCCACTGTGCTGCCTCTTCTCCTCCCACCTCAATCAGAGTAGGGAGCTGCAGCGGAGAGCGTGAAGTGTGAGCTCAGCTACGGGACTGCAGATAGATTGATGATGACAGGCAGAGGCCTGGGTTCACTCACTCCTGTCTGGCAGACACACAAGTGATTGAATTTGTTCACCACACATTTGGGGGAGTAGATTGCTTTCTTCTGCCGAAGGGAAAGGACCAGATTCATACCCAGCATGAGCAAAGGAGCTACGCTGCAAGAGTGAACCAGAAGGCAGGAAGGGCCAGAGGTCTGCGCTGCTCTGCACAGTCTCAGGCATGCCCAGAGGTGCTGGACACGCACCCGCTGCAGGAGATGACCCTGCTCGCCACTCCTCTCTCTGCCACTGATCTGCCACCATCCCCCTGCCCTCGGGGAGCTGCTGTAACATGTCCTGTCCCTTTTCTTTCTGAAGATTGCATCCAGGCAAGGACCTGTGTTGCCTTCTGTGACCTGTGTCAGTGCCTGAAGGTGTTCGGGGTGGCCCAAGCCTTGGGAGTGTGCCCACACCTGATCCTTCCAGCATAAAACTTGCTTTCAGCAGCGATTTCAATGTGTACTATTCCCTCCCCCCCATGCAGACAGCTGAGCAGGCACTTAGGGTGAGAAACCTGCAAATCAAGACCTAGGCTCTGGACGAGGGAGCATAAAATATGACCACACCTCACCCGGGATGTGAATGGGTTCCCTGAAGGGCTCCTCCAGCCCTGAGACCCTCGCCTTCCCCATCCCCATCCCCCTCCTGGGAAATTCGGCGAGGCCAAAGGCTGCTGCTCCAGCAGATTTGCAGGAGTGGGAGTTGAATCAATGAAGCTTTGAAAGCCAGTGGGAAAGTCATTCTGCACCTTCCTGACACCAGGAATAAATGATTCAGCGGGAAAGAAAAAAAAAATAATACAACAACCCTCAAAATGAGGCTGGAATTACCCAGTGGAGAGATATTTCATCTTGAGGAATTGCGTTTGCTGCAGTGTTCATCTCACTGAGCCACAGCCAGGCTTTAATATCCAGCAAAAGGTCAGACCTAAATGGGAGTTGTTACCGCTTGCCAGAGCCCCCAACGGCAGCTCGCAGGCTGTGAGGGAGAGCTGGAGCCGCGTGCGCACGGGAACGCTGCATGCACCCGGCAGTGCTCCAGGTACTCGCGGGGCTTTGGGTGGCTCTGCAGGCACCCATCAGCCCTTCTCGTGCTGCTCTTCAGCTTTGCTTGGCCTTACTTTGCCCCCTCTGCAGCTCAAGAGTCAGGGATCTCCTCCCACTGCAGCACCGCAGCTGGGATGGAAGGCACCTGGATGCCCGAAGGTTTTGCCACCCACTTTCACCTGCCTCCTCCGCTGGAGGGAACAGCAGGAGCACGAGGCACAGCAGGAGCCGCTCCCTGTGCCAAATCCAAACGGGCTGTGGGGCACAGCTCATGCACAGCCATGGACCTCCCTCCCTGATGGGTTCCCAGGCACAGTTCAGCCCAGGCCAAAACACAGGAGCATGGCCTGACACTATCCTACCCTCACTGCCTTTGGAGAAGGACAGCAGACAGAGGAACAGGCCTGCCTGCCTGGGTGCATTGGGCAGGGTGAGTTTGGGGTGAAGACCAGGGGTTTCCAGGTGTTTCCACTCAAGACATCTGACTACACGAGGCACCTGTTTATCGTAAAGGAAGGTGGGATTTCAAGGCACTTGAGGGCTGCAGGGGGCAGCTGTCAGTTCCTTGATCATTTGGAAACATCAATGCTTTGAATATATTTTCAGTGCAGAACTGCAGGGACTTTCTGCCAGTGCCCTGCTCCTGACCTGCTGCCCTAGCAGCCACTCTGCCCCTTGCTCCTGACCCCCCGCCTGCACTGCTGGCTCTGAGGAACGCCAGCCCCCTCAGACTCCTCGTTTAAGAAATTTGTTTGTACGAGGATCACGTTGCACGCTTGGGTCTGCTTGGCAGCACTGCATCTCTCTGCCTCCTCTCAGCTCCACTGTGTACGAGTCCTGGGTGGTCCTTTGGGGCTGTGGGAGCATTCTCGTCATGGCCACATGCCTCATGGACATTTTGCACCCCCACTTCTATTTTGGTATTTCTTTTCCCCTTCCACACATCTGCTCTGCCTCTCCTCAGTAACCTGTGCTCCTCTCCCACCCTCAGACTCAGCTCTGCCCTCTGGGAGTTCAGCGTCCCTACCCTGGCCTGCAGCCTTCATTCTCCAGGAATGAACTGGGCAGACAGGAGGTGGGAGGAAGGCAGAGAGCTTCCTGCCTCCTCTTCACCATCCTTCTGCGTGCCCAAGGTTGGGGCTCAAGGGAAGAGAGGAGCGAGCTAAGCCCTTCCTCTAACCTCTCACTGTCCACCCAAGACAGAATGAAGCAGACAAGCAAGCTGAGCAGAGGGGGATTTAACCTAAAGCAGGGCTGACAGTCTGCTTGAGCTTTGGGGTTTACAGCAAAACGGGACCCAAGCTACAGGCAAACTACAGACCCTGCAAGCAAACAGCAAGAGGTGAGAACTGGCCACTCTCCTGACAGCCCTGTGCCTTCCACCTTCTGACTCACTTCATCCATCACGACCTGAAGCCCTCCTGCTTTCTGTTCAGGAGCATATTAAGCTCAGCCAATGCATCTCCACCCTGCCCAGCAAACCCCGCTGCCCTTTCCACCCTTCCTGATGAACAGGCTGCTACCCATGATGGGCTACACACTGGTTGCAGTGCTGACGTGGACAAACACCCACTGGGGAATCACTTGAAACCACCACTCCCATTTTCACTTGTGACTTAAGGCAGATTTCACTATGTACAGAAGGATTAAATGTTGCTAAGGCTAAGACAAGAAAAAAAAAAAAAAAAAAAAGTTCAAATATTTACAGTTAAAGCTCACCAGAAAGTCAATAAGACTCTGCTGGACAATGCTCAACTATACAGCGTTCCCCAAAGGAAAACAGGACTTTAACGTGGTATTCAGAAAATCCAGAGACACCCAAAACTGTTCCTGGGCCAAGCTGAGTTTCTGCTACATATCCATGCCTCTGAGGGAAGGAGAAACACAGTCAGCTGGAAGAACTGGCTGGCCTTTTCTTCAGAATAACAGTGAACATGGGCACAGAGGGTCAAACAGCTCCTCACATGCTCATGCTAACAGAGGAGGCTACTCGGGTTTAAGCACAACAACAGAAAATCAAAAACAACAGACAATAAGCACCCTGTAACATTCAAGCTGCCTTCCCTCCTTGCCTGTTGACCATCCCTAGATGCTTCCTGAAATTCAGGCCCTGACACGCTCTCCCGCTGGGGCACCCACCTCTCCCAGCCATGCTGCAGGAGCAATGTTTGACTGGCAGAAGGAGGGCTGGACTCACCCAACAGACGTCAGGCTCTTGAGGTTTGCCTCTCATTCACCCAGCTGCCCCTGACTACATCTGAACATTTCTGTTTGCTGCTAGACCATTTTATTGGCATGTCAGCCTCTGTCTCAAGTTCCCCTCATCCACCTCTGCAACTGTTCATGTTTAGTGCAGGCATTTGAGGTTTAATGATTACCTGGGAGTAAGTACAGCTCAGCTCTGACAAGGCTCCAGTGGCAGATGCAGAAGCTCGGGAAGAATTGCTCTCCTCTTTCTCTGCTTCTTTACAAAGGTCAAGGCATGGTGGGGGGAAGCTGATCTGCTGAGAAGCACAGGCTGAATCCCCACGTGAACAGCTGCATAGGAAGAACAGACATCTTCGATGCTACTCTCACAGGGAAAAAGGTCAAGTTGGTATAATGTCCTTATCTTCCTGGGTGGACAATCACCTGCCCCAGGGAATCAGTGACTTTCTGAGGCTCTAAAACAGGCAGTGCTTTCCTAAAACAAAGATCCTATCACTGAGGATTCTTCACCAATCTCCCAGTGCCCTGGGCACTGCATAAACGTGCTCTCTGTTCTCTCACGCAACTGCCTCCTGCAAAGGGCTCAGCAGCAGCCACGGCCCGCCCCAGCTTTCCTCTGCTGGTAGCATGCAGCCCTGGAGTGGTCCTCCAAATCCAGCAGGCTCGCAGAGACTGCAGGAGCCTACACAGCTCCTTCCTCTTGGTCACCACCATCTTCCCCCTGATGACGCAAGCTTCAGACCTACAGCCGACAGCTGAGCGTTCACCCCATGCTAAAAAAAAAAAAAGTGAACGCTGAGTGGGGAATGCAGACAGTATCCTAAACAAATCTGCTGTTTACAAAGTCCCCTGTAAACTGTTTACATTGCTGGGGAGAACCCATGGAGGAACAGCAGCTGGAGCATGTTCTTCCCAGCGCTCCTGTAGGAGTGGAGCTGATGCATGTCTGGAAAGGACGCAAACATCTGGGGGAAAGAAGAGGCAGCAAAATCCCAGCACCACCCGCTCCCCCAGCACGCAGGACCTCTGTGCACACACGCTGAGCACGCTCCAGGCGGGCTGGCACATCCCTAGGGCTTGAAGCTGCGTGGCTGTGACAACCAGAAGTGACACAGGCATGGGGAAGAGCCAGCCCCAGGCTCCGGGCAGCGTGCAGGGCGGTGAGGCTGCTCAGGGGGTGCTGGGTGAGCTGCCTCCAGCTGCTGCAGGAAGCAGACCTGAAGGAGCCAGTCCTGCACCTCCCCTGCAGCCCCTTGACTCTCTGGTGCGTGTGAAGTGTCCTGTGACTTTCACCCTATGAAAGCTCGGTGTGTGGCTCACAGAGCCAGTACGGCTGGCCTCCTGGTATGTTACACACATATAGAAAGAGTGGTTAAAAATGGGGCCTCAGAAATACCAGCAAGAACATTTTGAAGTCCTGGCATCAAATAAAAGCCTCAGTGTGTCTCTAATCTGCCCTGCTTCCTGCCCAGGCAAACCTCTTTGAAGTGCCTGCGCACAGCAATGCCGCAGCGCAGCGAGCTCGGCTGAAGCACCCGTGATCCCAGCCACCGCATGCCCCCAGGACAACCGTGGGCCAGAGCCAGTCTGGGGGCTGAATCCAGGACATGAAAGGCTTTGGTGGAAGAAAGAGAAGGGTTAAGAGTAAAGCACATCCCTTCCCAGTGCCCCTCACATCTTGCCTTGTGCTCTCAGAGCCCCGCACAGTAGAAAGGGTTTGTTGTGTCACTTGGACAGCTGAAAAGGATGTGAGAAAACATGGGCAGCTCTCAAGGAAGGTGGTAATTGCTCCGAGCCCAGAAATAGCATCAGAGGGGCGTACGATGGGACGGGCGGCTAGCTGGAGCAGCAAGGACATGAAGACGCATTCCCTGCATGTGATACGGCTACTCTGACACAGCAGTTGGAAAAGAATAGAGGTGCGATGAATCAGAAGAAAAAAAGCACGCGTGCTCACCCATTTGGTGTTGAAGGCCAGGCAGAGAGAGGCAAAGAAACTGCTTTTGCCCACATAAGCAGGGGGGAAATGATGCTCATCCACATCTGCTCTCAGTTGTGTCACCACGAGGCCCCTCTGGGTCTTGCCAGGCCCAGGTATGTCCCCCCTGTGTGAGTGATCCTCCTGCCAAGTTGAATTTGGCTAGTGTTTGGCAAATAGTTTTGCCTGACACATGGCTCAGCTCCAGTGACAAGCACCTTCAGACTCAAGTCCTTGCAGAGCAGCATCAGCCTGTAGGGATACCCCCAAGCCTCGGTACGCCCACTTTGGAGGCAGGCCAGACAGTGTTTGCAATTCAAGCCAGAGTCCTTCTGCGTCCTTCCTGGCAGCTCAGTGCCACCCGTGTCTCTCACAGCGGTGCCTTCTCACCTCAGCACCCATCATTTCACTGTGATGAGCAGTGAAGCCAGCGGACTTCTGAGCGTTCAGGCCGTGCTTTATCACAAGCCCTTGAAAAGCGAAGCAATTCTCCTTTCCAAAAAGCACGTACTCTGCCCCTTTGCACCCACGTGGGCTTGCTGTGGGAGGGATGCTCATAAAACCTGCTTGGACCAGCCCAGCACCTAACCTTGCTTTCCAAAATGATGCTGAACGCGGTTTGTCTTTGCGCTCGGAGTGAGCTGCGCTAGCTCCAGATCTGCAGCTCCTGGTGCTGACAACCGGTGTCGAAAATTAATCTTCTCTTTGGCATGCAGCAGGGCTCTGATGGATGTAAA
>VXAV01013294.1:0-17662 GCA_013399715.1 Alectura lathami | reverse complement strand
GTGGATGCTGATCCCCCCTGCAGGGAAGCTGGACTAGGCGTTCTTTAAAGGCCCCTTCCAACCCTTCTCTGATTCTGTGTGGTTTGGACACTGGAGAACCAGCACTGCAGACTTCTCGGAAGGAAACAATGAGCTGTTGCCATCAGTGATAAGTTTGCAAGTGCAAGAGGCCCTCATCTCAAACCTAGAGTCAATACTCATCAGCTGATGACACTGGGCGCTGGCACTCAGGCATTAATTGCATAGCTACAGAGAGCAAATTCATTGCTTTCTGTGAAGCAAATCTGGAACTTTTTCAAAAGTTGCCTAAGAGCGAAATGTGAGCCAGGATTTTGAGGACCAAAACCAGCAGAGGGGGTTACTTCACAGGCATCTTTGTCTGCACTGCTACCAAAACTATCTAATTGCTACCATTGTGTTGCAGAGTTGCAGTGAACAGAGAAATTTGAAAACCCATGTTCCCAATACTAGAGAGCAGCAGAAAGAAAAGGGATGAGGGCAGCTCTTCCTCACTTGCTTCCTACTGGCTGACCATGGCATGTCCAAACGGCCCCTGTTGGTTATCTGGGCTGCTTGGGCAATGCCAATGCATTCAGTGCAGGAGTAAACCTGCGGCATTTACAGAAACTTTGAGCTGGCTACACCTGGACTCCACAGTCTTGAAGACATTTCAAATCTCCCCAAGCTCCAGCTATCAGAAATGTTTTCAGTAAAGATCTTTTACTGTACTGTTTCTGTATTTTGCACTAGTTGCCAATGAAATGCTAATTCTGTGATATTGATCTCTGGAAAAGAAACTGCTTTTATGTTGAACTGCAGTCTGCTGGCAGCCTCCTTGAAGAGCAGGTATAGAATCGTACTCACTGGATTCATGCCCTTGGGGATGCATAATCCTGCTTTTAAGATGCTGTGCAGACTGACAGCACGCACAAAGCTCTGTCAGGCGTTTCAGCGATGACTGACTTGGCATCAAGAGACAAAAGTCCGCTGCCCACTGAGGCTATCTGCAGGGAGGAGGAGGAAGTGTGGGTGCAGGGTGCCCTTCGCAGCCACCAGGCACCTACCTGAGTAGCCAGTGATATCCATAGCTTTGAGATTCCTGCATTTAATGACTGTTAAGGTGAGGCGACCTGCAGTTGGCAAATAACAAAGGGAAAACATGATCTCTCCCAGGTCCACGCTTTCCTTCAATAAAACAGAGAACACATTACATTGGCAACGTGCAGGAATTGGCCAGGCTGCCTCCGCCCCCAGCACAATACTTCCTGCAGGATGCATGTTGAAGCAGGCTTTTCTCTGTGCTGCCATTTCACAGTGAGTGATGCTTCACCATATGGTGGTGCCATAGAATTTATTTTTCAGTGTATTCCAACATTATTTGGCTAAAAATGAATATAGGAAACAGAAAAATAATGTGTGTACAAACATCGCAGCTACGAATCATAGTTAAGGATAATCTTCCACTGCCTCAGTGGAGTGTGTGCTTCCCATTACTACATCACAGCGAACGTGCTCCACTTTTTCTGCTCCTCTGCGTACACAGAAGTGGAGTGACATCTAACACCAAACCAAGCCATCAGGGAAACTACGCTAGTATCAAGTTTGAATGCACAGTATTTACCTTGTAGTGCCAAGTGTGTGGGGCTAACATCCATTTCCTCAAATGGGGGAGGCAAAACAAAGGGTGATAGAGAGCACGATCACGGCAAGGTGAGGCCTTTCCATGCTGCAGGGCCGCCGTTCTCTAGCTGTACAGTGTAACAAATGCAACCAGGGCCTTTCTAGTACATGCAGTGACATTGCTTCACCAGGGAGAAATTCAGTAACAGAGATCTACAGCCTTTGGCATTGCCCAGTGTTTCAGCAAAGCACGTAGCTGGTTTGAGTAACACAGCGCTTTGCTCTGAAGCGGAGCAAGAATTACTGGGTGGCTGCAGGCAGAGGGCTTCAGTCTGGAAGAGAATTGCGGAAGGCCTCATTTAGCGGCCACCAAGCTTTCTGGGTTTTGACATGCTTACTAGGGTTTGGACCACCAGCCCTTTTGACATGCCTTCCAGGAGCTACCAGATGCGGCGTGGGTATGTGTACGGCTGTGTACAAACGGTGAATTAACCCACAGGTGGGGCTCAGAAACATTCAGCGCTCTCTGGATTACACAGAGGTCAACGCAATTCACTGTTCTAGCTCTGCAAAACACCTTCTACACATAGATCTTAGCGCGTCTCGTACGTGCAGCCTTATCTATTACACCTCCTGAAGCCCGTTCTGTCATTGCCTTGCTCATAGGAAATGAGGAAGAAATATAAATCGACCAAAAAATAAGATTATAAACAGGACCCGTATTATTTAAACAACTAGAAAGCATTATCATCTGAAGTCAGCAGAAAGATTTCCAAATACATTCCAAAAATGGATTAAAAATATTTGTCTTTTACACAGAGATCCCACATCTGTAGAGCAAACCACCTATTTATTTTTGGAAACAGATTAGCTGATGAATTTCAATGTGATGTAATGATCTGCCGAAAAGGGATTGTAGCAGTTTTAGTAGTAGAGAGATGGGACTGGAAAGCCAAGTAAACACATTAGGTGCTTAGAGGTCTGCCAAGTGTTAGGAGAACAGACCTTGCTGGTGGCTGAGATTTTTGCCAAATTATTTCCTTCTCATTCTCTGGTAAGGCAAAGATCAGATATTCATTTCACTTTTAGACATGCAGAATACTAATGAATGGCATATAAATATCTTGATTCTTGACAGATACTTCACTTGGTTTTCAAGTGAATTGAACATTTTCTCAAGTATAAAGTGTGCAAAAGAAACAGAGGCAGCCAAATGTTTTCTGTACAGGGCAATGTATGACTAGACCCGTACGTATCTAAACATCAGCAGGCTCGGAGGGCTACGGCTTGCTGGTAAATAACAGTTTAATGCTTACACATTCAGAGTTCCCACTCTAATCTCTTGCTCATCTTAAAAAACGATGGCATCCTAAACAGCTTTCTTTTCAATGAAGCAATTATCTGAGGCACAGCCTCATTTTCTGTGACCAGTAATGAAACATGTGAAAACCGTTACTGAGTTGCTATTCCTCTACCTTCAGTACTTCTTGATGTGTCCACCGGGAACTAAATTTCTTGCCTCACAAAATATTAATGAAGGTACCTTATTAAGGTATCAGGATGATTTTCAGCACACACTAAAGAGCTTTTAGAATCATTGCGCCTTCTAATTCTGGACCAAATACCAGCTAGTTCTATGCACGAGCTGAGACAAGCAGGCAGCTTGAAAATGAGGTGTGCTCCAAGCCAGCCTGCTGCCTGGGAAGAGGGCATGGAGGAGCGATCCCTCTAAGTGTTCTGAACCAGCTGCCACTTTTCCTCCTGCTCTCTTCTGCTGTCATCTGCAACCGGAGCTGGCCCGTGCTCCTTGCTGCCCCAACAGTTCAGTCCCTCCATCCCCAGGGCACCTCTCCCTGTCCCTAGGCCTGGCATTGGACGAGTCACCGCTTCCTAAGCCTGCAGCGGGCCTGGGGCCAGCCCAAACCTGGGCCGGGGTGGGGGATGCGGGGATCACGCAGCCCGGCCCAGGTGAGCTGCAGAGGCCAGCGGCACAGGGTTCCCAGCACGAGGGCAGTCAGGGCACCCGGGTCGCGGTGCTGCAGCGCAGGCTCTGCCCGTGTCCCGTGGAGAAGCAGAAGCAGCGCACTGAGAGTCGGCTGCTCTGGATGCTGTCTGCTGCACCATGCAACAGCAACGGTGCCTTCTGACAGCACGCTGGGCTGGGTCTACTCTTCCCTCTGTTATTTGGTTTGTGTTGGTTTGGGAGCAGCTAAGGCAGGACACGGATGCCAGACAAGGTCTATATCATAGCGTGAGAGCACCCTATGAGCATCACAAAACCTTCTGCTCCCCTCCTTGCGCTGAGAGGATCTGTTCAGGTTATAAAACAAACATAAATTGCTCTCTGACCTCATTGTATTAGGTCAAGAGATTTTTCTTTGCAGTCATAAACACAGCCAAGTAAAATGTGTCCACGTAATTCTAGTGGATTATAGGCATTGGGACACTTCCAAATTTCATATCAACAGCTCTTAGGAAATAATGGAAGCTCTGAATCGATAACCTTTTCAGAACTGAAACCAAAAATGTTTCACTGATTCACAAACTCTACAATCATAAATTAAATAGTTGAGTGCTGGCTATTAAAATAGTTTATATCATTGCTTAAATGTGTTCCTATCTTCTTACCCACAAGGCTGATCTAATATATTATTAGTCACTCAAAGCTTTCCTTGGGTATTACAAAAACTGTATTTACCCTTCTCATTTTTGATTGAACGGATTGAGTGTGGCACAGCTGGCTGAGATGTACCAATATCGGCACATTCGCAGAGAACGGTGCAGAGAGAACATGGGGACAGAGCTAAATGCAGCGTTCAAAGTTTCTGTGGGAGCCCTGCAAGGCTGCTGCACCACTCTCGGGTGTGATGTTGGCTCTGCTCCTCTCACAGCCAGTACATCATGCAGAAGCTCTTCCCTCAACAACCCTTCTGTTGGTGGCTCTCCACTTGTTTTTGTAGATTCTCCCCCATGATATTATTTTTCTTGGTAAGATAAGAAAACATTCAACAAAACACAGAACATACACAGGTTAAAAATCCTGTAACCTTCTACTGAAGCTGCAGTTCTATGCTTCACGTTCTTCTCCTCTGGTGAAACCCAGAGTTTCCCCTCTTGAGTTTCACTCCTGCCCTCAGATCTCTTCCCTTTGCACCCTTCAGGCTCACTGCACCCCTTGCATGCTGATCACACGGCAAGGACAAGGAAGCTTCCTGCCACCGCAGCGAGTGCAGTCATGCCCAGAGCTGCACACCACAGCAGCCAGCCGGGCAGAGCTGACAGCCGCCTGAGCCTCCCCAGGCAGAGCAGGTGCAAACAGGCAGATGCCTCCAGCAGACATCCACACGTGTGTTGCACCTTGTTCCTCTCCCAACAGCTCTTTAAGGAACAACCAAAGGTTATGAACATCCAGCAATGAAAGAACAAGCACTAATGGCAGTAGCCAAGTGGTACAATTAATGAGGATCATGGCACAGAGAAAAAAGCTGCAGATTTTGCAAGCCATGGGGCTATGCCAGTCACTAGAAGAGATTTGAAAGAAGCCGTGATTTCAGACACAGGGCTGAGGACACCTCATATTCCAGTTTCAGTAATAACAACATGAAAAAGATGACCGACAGTGCCCAGCTGCAAAGCAAATAAATTGTTTGTTCACCCTCAGCAACAGCCAGCTCCTCCGGGGGGACCGCGGACCAGCAGACAGCTATTACGTGGGGGCTAATGTCATTGTGCTGCGCTGAAATCAATGTGAGAAAGCGACTTCTCCTCTCAGCTTAACTGGAGCCTGCAGCACTGAAAGTGGCCGGAACATTTTCATCTCTGATGTTCAGTTTCCCTTTCAGATAAAACCCAACAGAACTGCTAAAAGCCCACATCAGCATGGAAATAGTTTCCAGTAATACATTGGAATAATGCTCTTAGTATCGTAAAGCCCAGTACAGCTGATGGGTTAGCAGTGCCCCTCCAGAACTATTTCACATGACCCTTCACACCATGAACACATGCCAAACAGGGAATTTACTTAACCCCTTGGTCTTGTTTTTAGCAAACTTAGTATCAATGAGATTCACTGTACGCGAGATAACAGCAAGTCACTAGTAAAAGGATGAAATTCCAGCAAACCAGGGCTCTGGTAAAGCTACAGTCTTCTGCATACAACGGATTTTTCCACCCCTGTGTGCAACTGCTGTAGGTTCCCGGGGACAACAGCACCCTTTCGCTGGCAGTTGCACAGGGTTTAGGCTGGCCAAAAGGGGAAGCCCAGCCCACCCTGCCCTCAGCGCTGCCGGAGCACGGAGCACCCGGAGCCGATACTCACTGTCGTCGCGTACTGGATGTCTTTCCAGATGGAAGTCTCCCGGGAAAGGTCTGACGCCTCAAACAGGTTCTCAAGGATGACTTCTCCTATCATGTCGTGTCTGGAGAACCTGTCAAAGTCAAAGACGCTCAGGTGGAGCTTCCTGCTCGCCAGCTCCTCGTGGGGCACAGGGAAGTGGAAGGACTCGTCAAAGGTGGGATTCAGAGTCTTCCTGTGGACTCGCGTCTGGAACTTGCGCTTTCTGTCGGGCAGGAGGTAGATCTTCACATAGGGATCTGAGCTGCCACAGAAGTCTTTGGCTGGCAAGTCAAAAGCCCTGAGAATTTGGACAGTCAGTGTCTCATTCTCATAGTCGTACTTGAGAGTGAAGTTAATTTTCCCACAGGTTTTTGCTGCCTCTTTTTTGGGGTCCTCAGAGTCAACAGATTTTTGCTTGTAGAGTTCGGGCTTAATGCGACCGATGCTGGTCGGCTGCTCAGCGACAGCGGGTGGGTCCATGCCATAGTCCATGCTGGATACATGCATTTGCCGAGGAAGGTGTCTTTTGAAGGAGATGTGCCTGCAGAAGGAAGAGAGAACAGCTGTATTCTTTTTCAAGGACGTTCCTTTCCTTTTTCTCCTTGGACCGCTAAAAGTAGGAAAGCAGGGAGAGCACATGAATGAGGTGCTCTTGACCTCTGCACTGAAACCACCCACATTGTGGAGAATGAAAACAGAATGACAACCTCGGACGTCAAACAAACCTAGCTGGCAGAACAATCACTTTCACAGAGTTTGCAGCAAGCTGCATTTTTTTCACCTGTTACACAAGCAACAGCCGACATCTAGACATATGAGACCCCACAACCCCTTAACCAAAGCAGTGGGGGGGGATCTTTCTCACCCTCACTCCTTACAATTCCAAGACACTGGTACTACGATTGCCCCAGAAAAAAAAAAAAAAAAAGGAAAAAGAAGAAAAGGTAGAGCTTTTGAAGTGAGAGAAATACTGTCAGCTCAAAAAGTTAGGCTTTGTTCTGGGTATTGCTGCTTCCAAACTTCTCCAACAGAGAAGTTTTCTCATTGAAAAATGATAGATAAGTCTTGACAGACTGAAATGCACAGCCTCCTCTGGAAGCCGTCTCTTGCCTTGAGCTCCCCTTCAGCACAAGTAAAATGTTACATAAGAAAAGCTTTGTCTGAGCGAAGCATAAACTCTTTCTGTGGACTCATGGCACTACTTCAGATTAACTGGGATTTGCAAGAAATGCATGGAGTTGTTTAACCATACTAGGAACGTGTACAGTCAGAGAGTCAGCCGCTGGTGACCCGTGGTGCTCAGAGACCTCCCTCCTCCCCAGCCGGTTCCTCAAAGGCATTCCGGCCTGGCCTGTGAGTCAGAGAGCCCAAACTGCCTGAGGAGGTTCCCCAGCGCCCCTGGGCCTGGCCGCCTGCCTGTAGCTCATACTGGGCTCTGCTGCTCCAGAAAGCGGGTTTGACACCTTCCCAGGTACAGCCACGTCCTGCTTCGTTTGTCTTGATTCAGGCGGACTGAGTTTTTGTTTCCTCCTCCACTGCAAAGATGTGATAAAAGCAGAATGGTTGCGTGTATGACGGAGAGACAATCGCCTGTCCACGACGTGGTTCGGTTCAATAAAAGAACACGTAGAAGAGCTGCGCACTGCACAGCGTTGATTTTGACACCAGCTTCAACCAGGGGGCTGAGCTCTGTGCCTTATTCATGCTACAGTACTGCAGCCAGGTTTCTGAGCAATGGCTGCTTTCACAGGTGTACTCTCTTGCACATCACAGTCATGGCCAGCAAGGCAAGCAGAAGTGCTGGGACACAGCCAGGACCCTGCAGTCACTGTTTCCTGTCCTAGTTTCACAGCCGTCTGTGTCAAGCGAGAGGTACCGTATTTCTCAGCGTTCTCACAGAAGTGTCCTGAGGTTCACACAACCTTATTCTAAATTCAGGGAGTGAAGTGCTGAGATCTCCATCCCTGGCTGACACATACGCGTTGATCACCAGCTCCGAACACAGCTAGTTCTACGCTCCGGCAGCGAGCAATACGTCAGTTCTGCTTATCTAATTGTTTCTGCAATGAGCCGCATAAACAAGAGGGAGCAAAAAGGTCTCATTCTGTCTGGCCAAATACCATCATTGATACTTCAGCCTGCTGCTCATGTTGTAACAGAATTAAAGTGGCCAAAACATACTGACAGCTTGACACAATGAGGTCAAGTCACGGTAATAGGACTTGAAACCTTTAATTTTTTTTAAAGAGCGCATGGTAAGCCAGCCTTAATACATGAACTGGTTAATGACCGATCTTCAGAAAGCAATGCAGGATGCTGGTGGGTGTGCTTTCTTTGGCGTCCCTGAACTCGTCCAACCCTACAGCTCAATTAAAGGCCTTTCCCACCCTGAGGGTCTCTCTGGGGCGTGACTTCCCCCGCAGGGCGCTGCGCCCGCTCACCTGGTGGAAGATGCAGGCTCTGTTGTCTGCCTCTGGATCCGCGTGCGCCGCAGGAGGTGGTCCTTCATGGACATCTGGACCTCTGCAGGGATGTCCGGCGATGTGTGGCTGATCTTCACAGCTGCCTCCAGGAAACTTATGGCGCCCGTGTCCTTGAACTTGTCTGCCATGCTCTCCTTGTTGCAGTCTGCCTCACTCTGCAGGACGGCCAGGTTAGAAGAAAGGGCCTTGCTCCTCCAGGGAACCCAGCACAACTTCCAAAAGAGAAACAGAAAAACTGCCACCAGGGCCAGTCCACACACAACAACTATCACTGCAAGGAGGCTGACGGAGAGCTCTACATGGGGAGAGAAGGCAACAGCGACAGGGAAAGGGGAGGAACGGGAAAGGAGAAAAGAAAAGAAAGATGGTGAGAAGGCGATAAGTAAAGGGAAGAAGTGGTCCAAGCTGACTTATATCATGCCTAACGGAGAGCTTTTAGCAGCTTCTTCCATTGAGAGTCAAACCTACGTGAGCACCCCAGGACCACTGCCTGCCCCAAACACACCTGGGGAGAAAAGGCTTCTCCAGAATTGCAAAATCATGAATGTTTATATGTGATGCTGAGCTTGGCTGTAAAATATCACCCTGGGTTTCTTTTGTGGCATTGGCAAACTACTGAGCCTCAAATTGAGCAGAATTTCAGAACTGAATGATAGAAAAACAAGTTGCAGTCACATACCGGCAGAAATTGCCTTTTTGCTTCATAATACAGGTGTTCAGTCACTGTACCAAAAAAACCTCAGTCTATCTACCGTGACCCTGGAAGCACGTTGTTAGTGTACTATTAACACTCACTTCTTGCCCAGCTGTGCCCAGAGAGAATAAAAAGTAAATACAAAAAAAAAAATATCACAAGTTGCTGATGCAGCGAAACCAAATATAGAAGGAGCCAGCACAGAAAGTACGACGCATGTTTCCTTATTTTGAATAGCACAGAAGCTGTGTACGTTCTCTGACTTTCTGAGTCACTGCTATCTCATACACTGCGAATTCCAGCGCTTCAGCCTTTCTGGAGTGGAAGGAGCTTCTATACCTATGGGTGCAGAATTAGGAAAAAAAAAGAACATATATATATATGCACACAAGTATATGTGAATACATGCTGTGAAATGATTCACAGCTCAAGAAGAGAAAACTTTGGCTATTTAAATTCCTTTCCTAAAGCATTTTGATTCCCAGATTCGCACTCAAACCAGAGTTCCGAGCGTTTGCATTATACAAAAGTCTCAGCCCCTGGAGATGAAGACGAGTTTTGTACTGAAATTACGTCAGTAGCGTCAGGACTGTGGAAGATTCAGTTACAGATTTGTCGGAATTCAAGGGAAATTTCCTTGATTGCCTGCTGTGCTAGGTGCGGTTGACGGTAATGCTATACTCCTCATTAAGGTAAGTGCGAGTCAGGACAGATAGTCAGGCAAAAAATAAAAATAAAAAATAAAACACTCCAGAATTTCATACAGCATGACCATTGCCTCCTGCTCACTTCTGTCCACGCGTATGCCTGGACCGTAAATGCTTGTGCTCTGAGCTGTGAAATAGCAGCTACCTAACTCACTACCCACAGACGAGAAACGTCAGAGCTGTTTGTTGGCGAATGGGCTAAATAGTCATAGCCAAAGTTACTCTTGGTGCCTACAGCAAGGCTCCTGCGAAATTAACCGCAGCGAGGAACACGGCAGCCCAGATGCCAGCAACGAGACGGCCGCGCACGGCAGAGCCCCCGCACCCGCAGCGTGCCCCGCACCCGCAGACCCCCGGCATCTCCCTGCTGCAGCCAGGGGAGGAGGGGGCCCGCAGCCCTCGGTGGGAGGCGAAGGGCAGAAGCCGCTGCCCCAGAGCCGGGGGCCACTCCCTGGCCAGGGCTGGCACCGCAGCAGGCAGCCCGTGCCGCAGCTGCCCAAAACCAGGCTCGTGGCTGCAAATACGGGCGTTGCAGTTTTGTACAAAGCTGTCAGGGCCTCTTTAGGTTATGCCTAAATGTATTTAAGGCAAACAAACAATCTCTCCTTTCCATAAGCTGTAAGAAATTCTTGAATCACTCAAAAACCATGTTCAAAACCCCCTCTCTCCAAATTCATCCTTACTGGGCAGCTTTGCTCTTAGCACAGAATCTGGGAAATTCACATCTGTGCATCGTCACGTCTGCTGTCAGTGTCATTCCTAAAATACCCTACCTTAACCAGAAGCCATAAGACCACCTTCTGCTTCCTTTGATCATACATTTTAGTTTCGTGCAGCCATAATTAGACAGTTAATGTTTAAGGCTGAGAAAATCAATAAAACGTGAGGAAATATGAAACTTTTCCTTGAAAATATGGCTGAATTTAAAAATGATTAAAAATTAGAAATAATAAAATAAACCAACAACTGTTGAACCATGGAAGTAAACTATTCAAACTAAGCAAACTATTTATCACTAAACTCCGCTAATGTGCTATCTGGGAATATAACAGCTACTATATATTTGAGATTTTTCCATCCATTAAGTGAAATCCCAAGGAAGCGTCAGATACACAAGATGCGTTATCTGCACTGGAACAAGGCAGTTCTACTAAACACCTGGGAAAACCTCTGTTGTTTCTGATGTCCCAGAGGAGATGCACTGTTTTTCCACAGAATTGTCTAGCTTTGCAAATTCACCGAGCTTGAGGTGAAGCTTCCTGACTGCCCGCGGGTTCTTTGCCCTGACATGAAGGGATGCAAGCTGCCAGCAGGTGCGGGTGGAAAGGATGAATGCTGGCCAGCAGGTTCTGCAGGCAGCTTTCCCTCCTTCCTCAACAGCGTCCTGCACGCGTCAGACCGCACCGTTTATTTTCTGCTGCGGTTCCAGGGTAGAAATACCTACCGCTGCTGGGCTGAATAAATAGATTCTGTCTTATTCAATAATAAACAGGATTGTACAGGTCAGCAGTGGAGCTTCCTTAGAGATTTGGATAAATGTGTTCTCAGCAAAGCAAAAAGCCCAAAGGCACCGTTTTCCTATAGTTAGGGATAAGTCTTGGAACTTTGCCCAGGTTGCTCCGTGTCAAAGAGTTTCATAAGAAAACTTCAGAATCTGGGCTTCTTGCAAATGTCTGCCCTTCCTGCTCCCTTTCCTCTGCAAAGATTTTTTAGAAATTCAATATTCTTTTCCAGCGTCATTCCTTCAAATCCTTCTAAGTTGTCCAAGGCCTGAGCCTAGACAGAATCACAGAATACCCCAGTTGGAAGGGACCCGCAAGGGACATTAAATCCAACTCCAGGCTCCACACAGGACCCCCCACAACCAAACCCTGTGTCTGAGAGTGGTGTCCAAAGCTCCTTGAGCTGCGGCAAGCCTGGCGATACCTGTATGCACACGGACAACTGCCCTCGGTGACAAGAAATGAGCTTTGAAGAGAGAAATCATACATGGCAGCTGCTGCTGTAAGTGACATCAGCTCTGGAAACCGAATCATGGCTATCTCTGTCAGCCTTAAGGACGCTGCTGAAACTGGGGACTGTCATCGGCAAACAGCTCAGCTTCAAAGACTTGCTCGCTGAATACTCTCAGAGCCTAATAAGAACAGTTTGAAAAAAATCCAGCAGCCCAGCAGGAATGTTTTCATGAACAAGCTGCTTTGCAGATTTAACTTTTTCCTATTGCTTTGTCAGCAAATAGTCGCTGATACCATAAGCCCTCACTTGGATCGGCATTCTTTGCAGCTATTTAAACTTACTGTGCAAGTTGTCACAAAGGGAGTGGCTGCAATGCAGAATCCGTCACTGCTGGAAGTTACGTGACAGAAAAGCTCCTTCTAAGATACTTCTGCCCATTCCAAGTTATGTAAGGTGATTAACTCTGCTAGCACACCAGACTCCTTTCGTATGACAACACCCGAAATAACCAGTTATCCCCTCCGAAAAACCTGTTGCCACTGTGAGGAAGATCTTAGTCCATGTCGCTCCCTGCTGAGCTGGCATCCATAATGTGTTTGACAGGATTCACAGATATTCTTATGCATGACCTCCTACTCTTGCCTCTGACAGCTCATATGAAACACAAGTGGAAGGGATCAAGATTTTATAGACATTTTTTAAGCATCTGCCTGCGAGGAACATTGGTTTATCTGAGAGGACGCTGAATTCCCCTAGACTTCTTCCTGACTTATTAGACTTACATATCAACTGGACAGAGTTGACCTTAGTTGTTCTAATGAGCTTTCTCTTGTGAATATGGAAATATCAATTATGTTAGTAAATACCTAGTATTCAAAATGTGATGCCTTAAAAGGCCTCTAACTTACAATAAGCTTCACCAAAATCTTCTTCATGCCAGTCAACTTGAAAAAGGCTCTGTTCAGCCAGGAATGAGCTTTTCATTAATTGTGCCACAGATTCACCATCAGAGCAGTTCAACACTGAATTTAAAAACAGGATTAGAAGAGGTTGCTGCCAAGAAGCACATCTCAGCTGTGTTGGACGGCAGAAGGCACACAGAGGAATAGAGCTTTCTAAACCAGAAAGCCATTTGCTGCCAGGACTTACACAAGCATATCCACAGGAAGGCCCACACCGATCATTAGCTCTGCTCTGCTTTCCTCTGGTGACCAGGGGGAATGGTTTCTGTTACAGGAGAAAGCCAGCAGTGCCTGGGAGGCTGATGCTAAACCATCATTTATCACCACTTATGCAGGGGGAGGTACCATTAAGCATGAAAAGGGAGTCAGCTGGGGCTCTGGTCTGCCACACCTGCAGCCTGGCATAAGGAAAATAATGAACCAAAGTCTTCAGAGGCAGCACAGACCAGCTTCGACAAACCTGTTACAAGAACAACGCGGCACTTCTTTCTTGCAGCTGGAGTGTTGTACACCTGTGGAGGATAAGGGGGTGAGGACAGTGACACTCAGTGTCTAGGTGACACTCAGACTGTCCCTCTCCTATTCTGAAACCTATGAACTTTACCAGAAAAAGATCTCACTTCTCTTGACTTCTTGGTTTGTGTTTTGTTTTTATTTTTTTTCCTGCTTTTGTTACATCTAAAAATCTTGATACTGATTCTTAGAACCAAATCCACAGGACAACTCAGCACTAGAAAACTTCCTAGAAGGTCACTACTTTCCTCCGCATCTCTTGTGTCTTTCAAATGAAAAATGAGATGGCCTAGGGCAGGGTGAAGGGCCACTGGAGTAATTCAAACTTTGAACCTAAAAGCAAATTTCAGAAAGGGCGATCCTTTCTTAGCTCAAGCCCCCTTCCCTCGCTGCTGGTATTCATGCACTCTGAAAGCAACTCGTTAGTAAAACTACCCATTTGTTTCATCTTGGATGGGAACTAATTAAGAGAATATGGTGGAACTATGATTCAACTTCATGTCTCTGATGACTTCATAGTACCCTGGCTGAGTTACCAAAGTGGATAATTAGCAAACTCCAAAAGGAACATTATTAATAATCCAACAAAGCCATGATTACAGCAGTTTATTAACTGCAAGACAATACTGGTCTTATTACAGCAGCACTGAATTTTATTATTCTGAACTGGTTTGCACTGTTATTAAAGAGATTTACAGGTAACTCTGGGTTTAATGTGAAGAGTTATATTAAATAACCTGAGAAGATGTAATTTAACTTTTCTTCCACCCACTCTCCACGAAGAAAACAAAATACGTTTGATGGCTGTCTCAGCACTCCAACATCTGTTATTCTTTCCAGCTACCTCTCTGAGTTAAACAAAGTTTGAACACCACGAATGAGGGTTCGAGGGTGAGCGTTTCTTACTGGTAAGCTTTCCAGTGGCTAATGGAAAATCAGGGAGAGCTCTGGTTGGTTCATTTCCCACTAAATTTCTTTCAGCTGGAAAAATAACAATAAAAACCAGCATCAGCAAAAACAGCTCTCAGCATTTAATTTCTTGCCACAGCAAACACTGCCTGGAAGAGCAATGGGAGCATGGGGAAGACAGGAGGTAGAGGGTGCTGGTGGTGTGCCTTAACCTTGCTCGTGCTAACTGCATGCTTGGTTTTCCAGAACAAGGTATTAGCCATTGCTTGTACCATGTGAGGGGGCATTTCCAGGCTTCTCTGTCCATTTTTGCAACACTTTTATATTGCAACAGTGCTTCCGAGAATACACTGTTCTATTTCTATACAGCTTTGTAGAAATCATGCATTCAAATCTTGGGTTAATATGAGAGTTGTTGCCAGAGAAGATAGGCAGCTCTGGGGCTGCAAAAGACCACGTGGGGCACCCCCCAGCTGTTAATCGAATTTACTTGCCATTGAGATGCATGAGCAATGCAAGTCTGATGAGCTGAGGCCTGAAAATTGGACATGAGAAACTGTGGTGAATCTCAGACACCTGGCCTGGGGGCTGGAGGGAAGCACATGACAGCAGCAGGGGAAAAGGGAGAGATTTCCATTAACTCCTAGCTGTAGACATGTTAATTCAGCAATGCTGCTCAGCTTTCAAGCTTTACAGAGCTTCAAAGGAACAGGGAATGGATGGAACAGAAACCGAACGTTAAGCCAGCAGAGCCACACAGCATCCAGCAGCAGCACAGCCAAAGTCGAAAGGAGAACGGCAACAGAGCAAGGGAACAACCCCTTCGGGAATGCAGCTCAGAGCAAAACAGAGAAGGCACCAAGGAGTAAAACAGCAAGTACAGCACTTTGCAACAGGAATTTTGAGCTGGAAACAGCCTGTCTTATGACTTGTACAATGCTGAGTTTGGTGAGAGAGGTGAGCTGCAGTGCAGCACTGTGTAGCTCTCAGCCAGCTCCTTATGCCCTCTCCAAGCAGATGTGAGCATGTTGACAGAGCAAATAATACAGACCAGCCTGTTCCTGGCACCTACCTCAGGTCCAGTTCTCGCAGCAGCAAGCAGCTCTTTTTAACAGAGCCTGCAGCTAAACGCGTGCTGGGGTCTGCAGAGAACACGTGCGTGAGAGGCAGCCATTGCAAGCCTGCTCGCTAATTGCCTCTGTTCGCTGGGAGCGCGTTCAGCACGGCGGTGCTCTGGCTGATGTGTTCTTTGGCACATCTTTGGGTCCTCTCACTGCCTTGTGGTTGTCATTCGAAGCTTCAGCAACACCTCTTCTTGATGTACTGGCTATATTCTCTAGGCAGCTATGAGCTATAGGAAAATGGTCTGAAACATTCTTGAGCTAGAGAAGTCATTAACAGCAGTCACTTCAAAGTCTCTCTGCTGTCAATTTGCTTTTCACAGGTAGCCTAACAGCAGAGCTCCATGTGTTGTGAAGCACAGCAGCAAGGGCTCCTGCTAAACCTAGACCACAAAGAACAAAGGTGTGGTCGTTAGTGATGGGAAAATACTTCAATAAGTTCTCAGCTGATTTTAAAGGACTGGCTTGGAAATCAATTAGGGAATGAGCAGAGCTTCCATCACCCTTCAGATGTTATCTCATGCTGTGAGCAGCAGTAAGGGATGCAAAGCAGCCCTGTGCAGAAGCCAGTCATGGAGCAGCACCCAGAGAGTGCTGGCGATATCACCTGCAGGGGCACAGGTTACAAGACTGCTTTCTTAGACCGTCCAAATGGTTTCTGTCTTGGGAGCGATCTGTGCAATAGGAACAAGTGTCAGCTGTCCCCTATGGCTCTGTCTGCATCTACTGGCACCCTGCTCGGACGAGAAGGAGCTTGGCTGCTTGTCAGGTTTCTTTAGAGAGAGAGACGGGGAGCATTGCCCAGCCTGAGGACAGTGCAGCATCCTTACAGTATGTGGGAGAAGTCACAGAGATATCTGGTACTGTGACCAACCCAGAAAGAAACAAATCAGGCTGTTCTTCTCTCCTGGTAATCAACACCAAGATTCACTGATTATTGCTCTCAGCTGACCAGTGCAGCAGTGTGTTATGAAATACGCAGAGACCCTGAGAGGCTCCTGCACTCTTTGAGAGAGTTACGCTTGCTGGGACCCACAGGATGGGCAGAAGGTCCCTAGTGCACCACGTACGTGTGCTCGGCCCTAGCACATTTTACAAAGTCTCGCTAGGTGAAGGAAATGTGTTCAGCCACTCTTGCTGCAGGCAGTGGCCAGCTCTTGTCTTGTACTCCTGTTACTCTACATCAGTCACAGGTAATTCAACACATGAAAGCACAATGAAGGTGAATTGACAATAACGTGAAAGCAAGAAGAATTTCCATGCATGATTTTATATCAAGAACACCTCCACGTTAAGTTCATGAAATATAGTTCAGCGGCAAACTTCTATGATTCTATGGAACTTCTTCCCTCTTAAACCAGCAGAGGGGCAGAAATCTTCACGAGATGAATGTTGCAGGTGTTGCTGGAGGAATCGTTAACAGATCCTCTGAAATGCCCCCTTGGAAGCTCTGCAGAACCAGCCTCCCTCCTGCACACGGCAAAAAAGGGGATTTATTCTGTTTGTGCGCTTCCTCAGCTCTTGGGCACTGGGTCCAGCCCTATCAGCTCTCACCAGCTTCCTCCTGCGATCACGGGCTCTGCAGGAGCCCAGACAGAGCCTCCTCGCCTTCTCTGCACATCCCTGCTACCTAACGGGATACGGGAAGCCAGAGACATGACGGCTCTAACCAGCTGTGCCAAAGTTTCAGTCAGATGGAAAAAACCTCTTAAAAATTAATTTGCTGCTACCACAGGGTTCCTGCCATACTAGAGCTTATTGGAATGCAAACTATAAGCTTCAAAGGCAAGGATGAATCAGAAGCTATTTTGAGAGTAATTATATAAGATTACAAAGTTCAAAACATCTCATTATTGCGCGTTCAGTATGAAGACAACCTGTTTCATAAGGAGAACTTGGAGGGAGCCTGTGCTTCAAGCAGCTATGATCTATGGTCCAAGCACAGACCAGTTCCAGTGCAGACAAAACTTCCTTCATCAAGCAGTGCCAAGCTTTTGCTCAACACCTACTGTAATTCTTTAGGAGATGTCGTTCTGTAGCTGGGAGAACAATTATAACAGTGAGGCATGGGCAACTGCTTGCAAAGCTTTGTTCCTTTAGCAGTTCTGTAATCTGTTGTCCTAGAGTCCAGGTATCAGATCATTAGTGCCAGTGCTTACAAATCCCCAAATTTTATAAATTCCAGTTGCAATTATAGTTAAGCAGAAAACAGTTAAACAATACATTTGGCATATGGAATAAAGTGGTAGTCATTCTCTAACCCTGAATGGATTTGAGGCCATGTTGTAGGGTCAGATACTCTTTACAGATCCACATTTGCAAAGATTTCTAATGCTTTTTCTTTTCCCTTTTCTTTTTTTT
>VXAV01013293.1:0-17110 GCA_013399715.1 Alectura lathami | reverse complement strand
GCAGCCTGATCTGGGGGGTGGCAGCCAGCCCATGGCAGGGATTGTGGGGCTGTAAGGTCCTTTCCCACCCAACCATGCTGTGACTTCCCAGCACGCTCGGATTGATACGCAGTGAACATGAACATGAACGCAGTACTCCTAGCAATTTAATTTCAAAGCTGGTAAACGCATTTTGCTCATGGGTAAAAAGCACAGATAAACTTGTCCAAACCAGAGTCACTCTCCCAAACCCCTGATGCAAAACAGCCTTGCAGCACAGCTCCTGATGGCTGCCGCGCACTGCGGGTACCCCACACCCAGGCAGCCCCGCAGCCTGCACAGGGCAGCCCCAGTGCCAGGGCTCACAGCGGAGCTCAGCCCCAGGGGCACGGGGAAACACCTCGAGAACCACTGAGCACGGTAGGAGACTCTGAGCCAGGCCATAAGCAAGGAGAATCCCAACCTGATAATTTTGCAAATATTGTTATGAGACGTACGGCAGTTTTCTGCTCTGTTCAGGGAGGAGATGGGTAAACGCTGCACAAAGACAGCGCATCTCTCCCAGAGACATCCCAGGGTAAAGGCAGCTGTAGCTGGGTACAGAACAGCAGGCCCAGATTTATTAGTGCTGGATAAAATTCAATATTGTCTGTAACAGAGAGGAAAATGAACCTTGAGCTCTTTTAGCTTGCCAGACTGGGAATGAGAAGGTAAAATATTTGAAAACCACTAAGCAGTGAGAGATTATTTCACTCTAATTTTTCTTAAATCCCTATTATTTCAATGTTTTTTCCGAGGTATAATACCGCCCAAACAAAAAAGAAGCAAAACAGCTCTTGTTGGAAATAAAAATAAAACCATTGAAAGCATGGTTCACCATCTATTTGAAGACAAGCGACTGAAAAATTCAAGGACAGTTTTATGCTGGTTTACAGCATTCGCAATGCCTCTATTTTTTTTTATAGCTATGCACTTCCGTGTGCTGAATTTGAGCCATCCGTTAACCTCAGAGCTGAGTGCTTCACAAGATTGCAGACCTCAGCCACATCCAGAGCTGGCTGGAATTGAATCATTTATCTCAAATCCGGTTGGACCTCATTGTTCAGCTGCATCGAATTCTGACCTCAGAGCATGAAGGATATTTTTTTCACTACAGGCGAATCATTTAGCTAGACTTTCAAAATAATTAACGCTATATATATATACATATATAGCCACAGAAACACGTTCCAAATGTTGAACCAAGATCCTGAATGTTCCTGTTCTATCTGTTCTGTGTGCCCTCTACCGCCATACACCCTCAAAGGCTCTAATGAGCCAGCTTTAATCTTAATTACTTAATAATTTAAAACCTGAGGTGTGGATATTGCTTAGACTTGGAGAAAAGATGGAAGATGGTAGGGGGGAACCATCAGTCTGCAATCCAAGACCATCAGTAGTGCTTCAGTCCACGGACTTAACTATCTGGCCGCAGATGCACTATCTAACAGCTCTTTCCCTGTTTGAATCAGCAAATGCTGCACAAATCTGCTCCAGAAGGATGAGGCTTTTCCCTTCCTCATGGCAGCTACTTTCTGATCACTGGCAGAACTACGTTTGCTCCAGGGACAGCATTTAGGAACTCCTGACTTTGAAGCTGCCTGCTAGGGAGAACTTTAATTGATGTCTGGACCAGAAGTACTATCATCTTTAATCAGAGGGTCATCCAGCTACCGCCTATACATACGTATATGGTGTAATAAAGACAGCCACCCCAGGCAGCTAACAAGCATAATTAGATTTGGGTATGGCAGAGATAACACAAGGACGAAATGCTCTAAAGTTTATTAAATCCACTGAAAAACGAAGAAGTAAAGTGGCAGCGGAACACCAAAAGGTCACTTTGTGATTAAAAAAGATTAGTGTGGCAGAAGTTCATTTACATCTACAAAGAAACAGGGCTGCAGCTCATCACTTCGGGAACTCCACTGCTGGATGATGGTGTGACCTGCGGGAACGCAGGGAGCGTTGCCACTGTTTGTTTCTTGCTGCTTTCAGAGGGCTTGGCATGAACACAGGAAAAGGGAACGAGGCTCTCTTAGACCATCGCTGCCTAGAGAAAACACAACCAGTACAGAGATTTGCTAGTCTGAGGGCAAGTCACTCAGCCAAACTGCACGCATAAAGACCTGTTTTTTGAGACCTCAGCCTTTCCTCTCATTTGCACTGTGCTTCCATTTTCCCTGCAGCACTTGAAATTCTGGGGGCTTGTTAAGCTTGCCTCAGCATCTCCCATTTTTACCATTATCCTGATCGCATCATGGCTTCCAAACAGCCCAAACTCTTCCTGTCACTCCCAGCTGCTCCTCCTTGTGGCCCCGCACCCTCCCCAGGATTAGCAGGGCACCCTGTCCGCTCCTCTGCACCCAGCCGACACGGGAACCTCCCCCATGCGCAAGGCTCTCACTTCTGTTCAGCTGGATGAAGAAGAAAAGGGTCTCCAAGGAACAAAGCAGCAGCAGGTAAAACCAGACCAAATGCATTTTGAAGAAGAAAGATGTTCTGCAGACTTTTTTCTGTTGGGCTTCTGCTGTTACAAATGTCAAATGCACGCAGAGCCACAGATGTTCATCATCTCTATATTATCGTAAAATGAACATAATAATTATAAGAACATATTCCTTTCAGCTTTTAATTTGAATAAAACATCTTTTGTCTTTCATTTGAACTACTTTTTTCTCACATTCCAACACTAATATTCACTCTGTGGTTACGCTGCACCTTTCCCCAGGACTGTTACAAGGCTACACGCCACGTGAGAGAGCCTGTCCACAGCAAGACACGACCGAACCACTCACAGATGGAAGCGCTGCTGCCTGCAGTACCGCAGTGCAACACCGTGTGCTTCCTTCTCTGAGCGCACGCGGAGCTTCTGGACCGGGCTGGTGTTCCTACACAGCGTGAGCAAGCACACCATTAAGACCTTTTTCTTGGGAAGAGCTCCAAGCACCAACAGCCAGAGCACAACATCCTGCCACGACAGCTGTTCTACGTTCTGCACCTTCCCCTGAAGCCTTTCAGCCGTGGATGAAGTTGGCTGCGGACTGTGTTTCAAACACAAGTTTCCACGAAGTGATCACTGTTTAAGTTTGCACTTCCTCTGGCTCACTGTCTGCTGCAATTATGCAGATAAGATGCAACTTTACCCCTTCAGCGTCATTACATCAAACACAATCAGGCTATATTAAGGCTGACGTAGGAGGAATTAATTCAGTTCACGTAATGATTTCCTAAATCACCCCATGGGGCTATGGCAAAGAAAATTTTGTCCCAAGAGTGACATCAAGCATCAAGACAAATAACTGCATTTCTGGGGCCTGATGCCACACATTTCATGTCTGTGTTCTGCATCCAAGAGTCACGGCTGAAGAAGTGTTATTCAAAAAATGTCTTTTTCTGTAAAACGACCGTTTCGGTTTACGACTTATGTGACCAATGGCTTTAGAGATGTCAAAAATCTGATAATCTGAGGTGTTCCATATATGCTTCAACATGCCAGCACATTAAACTTCAATGCAATTTAACTTTTCCTGGCCTATTAGACTTACATTTTTCCCTGAAGCATAAGCAGAGGCTAGCAGCATCGCTCAGTTCATATTAAGGTATGACATTCTCGAGAAAGGGAAGCTGCACTGCTGTTTGCTTCAGTGACGCTTGCTAGGACTCTGTTTCTAACATATCACAAATTGTATTTAACACAATAATAAACAGTAAGCAACAAAAGGGAAATGCTTGGCGGTGCCTTGCCCTGGAGCCCGCGAGCCGCGGGGCTGGCGGCAGCACTGCTGCACACCACTGCGGGGAGAGGAGCCTGCCAGGCTGGGTACTGCTTGAAAGATCCTCCTCTAGGGCAAATTGAGTTCCGTTCTGCTAATTCAGTTTGTTTCCACCAATTTATAGGGGAAATCAAGGCTCCTTATTTCATTTATTGTATGCATTCTCCCAAAGAAATACATTACTAAATTTTAGGAAGCAGATGTTCATTGCTGGATGACAAAGAGTAACATTAAAACGTCTGTTTCCAGTTCTCTTGGATTCATAGCCAAATGAAATTACTACAACAACAGAAAGAAAAACAAAACATCATACAGCAGTGTAAACGCAAGAAAGTCAGCCAATCCATATGGGTAACAGCCTCACCAACACAAAAATGCTAAGGCCTTAGGATGACTTGCAGTCTGTAAGGAACAGATTTCCAAGGATGCTTCTCATGGGGCATGAAGCAGAAAGGAAATTGGCCTGAAAGGAGAAATGCTGAGTTCTAGAAAAGTGCTTCACACCAAGAGGAGCACTTAGCAGGGCAGGTCTGAGCCTTATGCTGGAGAAGGACAGCGTGAGAATGGCTGCACAGGAGAACAGGGATCCGCTGTGCGCTCGTAGCCGTCCCTTTGCTCTTCCCCCTAACAGGACTAAGCAGATGGCCAATACAGATGGTAATTAGGGACGGATGAACGAGACTGCAGCAGGTAAGAACCAGCCTGAACCTTCCTGAGTGATCACAGAGCATTCAGGAATCATTTGCTGTTGACATTGGAGCTGCTGCTCTAGGACGTTTGGCTCTGCCTCTCCTCTCATGCCAAGCGCGGTACCTGGCTTTGGCTGACTGTGTTTCTCTTTCTGGCAAACAACACGCAACTCACAGACCTCAAAAGATGTATCTGCCTGTATGGCACAAACTCCTGAAGGATGAATGCAATTATATATACAGGCAAAATATAACTCCAGCCTCCCAAACCTAGTAATCCTGCCGTCTGTGTGCCTACAAGCGCAGAATGCAACAAGCCAACATTTAGGCAACAGCCGAGTACTTTCCATGGATCAGCCACTCAACGGACATACATCCTGCAGATGCACTGAACGTGCTGGCATCTGTCACTGCTGCTTACCCGACCTTCTGTACCTGCATCCCTCCACTCTATCACTGCAACTTACTATTCGCAAAAGCAAATGCCATTATGCCCAATGCGTTTAATGTGTAATGTAGAAGGAAAATATTTTAAAACAAACAAACTTGGAAAGTTTTTATTTCTGTGTACTGGTGGCAGACTTCTAGTTTCTCTGTCAGGAACCCTTAGGGATGAATACAAACAGCATGAAAAAATTATTAAAATGCTGTGTTTTTCAGAAACAAAACACTTCATTCTCTACCAACTTTACCTATTTATGGAGAAATAACATGCAAAAATGCCTCCAAGGTTTAAAAATATAGTATTATATATCTGAGAAGAATAACTAATGAGGTTGTAGTGTTTGCACAGTAAAAACGAATGCAAATGTTTGCTTTCCCTGTGAGTGAAGATACCAGAGCCCATTTTAATGTGCTCAACACGTTGCAGGGCTCTGTGGGGACCTGGCCTGGCACAGCAGAGGAGTTCGTTCTCGTCACTCAGTGTCTCCTCTAGAAAGAACTTTTCTCCCATGTCCAAGAGAACACAGACTCTAATGAGAGTGCCTGGTTTATCCAGAGAAAGCCTTCTGGACAGTTAAGCATCTCTACAGAGGGGACAGCAAATTAAGGAAGGATCAGACAATAGACTTCAGGCAAAAAAGAAATGCTGAGAAGGGAGGAAGTCCTGTAGAAATGTCACATCATCTTGGTGTATATACGTGCACATGTGCAAATTCATGTATTTGTAAAGTACGCAAGCAATATATAAAAATACATACAGTGCTTGATCTGGATAAAGCACAAGTTAAGCTAAGTTTACATAAAGGGAAACTGCTGGCTCAAAATCATTTTTAACTTCTTCAGTAGAGAGCTTACACGCTGCTTCAGAGGTGACTCGTAACTGCCATGCATTTTCTCTCCCTACATACGTACAGGATACGTTAAGACCATTTTGGTTTACTTCCTTTAAGGTGACACAGGTACCTGCCGGTAGCTTTTCAGCTGCAGAACCACATACAGCTTTCAGATGAGGAACGCTGACGTTCCCAGGGGATAAAGGCTGACTCCGTGTATTTCAGACTCTTCCAGTGCGACCACGTCTATACATCTCCATCCACAAAACACACACAAGAAACAAATTCAGGCGATCACGTTTGTAACACCAGTTTTCAGGAAACAAGAAAAGAGGTGAGAAGCTGTGAGAGAAGGTCAGCAGAGAGCTCTTACCCTCGATGGTGGCTCGCTTGGGCAGGATGGTGATGGCCCCCTCGGCCACGTCCTCCTGCTGCAGCAGCGGGCTCACCTTGGAGCCCCACGTGTCCGAGCCCACCCACAGGAAGTGCCCCACTTGGTCGGCCCTCTTGGCGGCTGCCAGGATTTGCCTGTGGAAAAGCACATTTTGTTCACAAGTTAACTCCATTGCAACATGCCATTGCTTGCTAAAAAATGCTGTGCTGCAACAGCAGAATGAACAGAAGCAGCATATTCCCGTAACCAACAGAGCTCAGAAATTTCACAGCACATCGTGCCATCATCCAGGCAGCACAGACTGAACCTTTCGTTTAATTTGTTAATTAATGTCATTAATTTCATTTAATTCTATATCCTAAGAATGAAATCCCACAGACTTCACTGAAACTCTTCTAACTTCTCGCATCTCATTTTGTAGAACTCAACCTCTCAGCACCTGACCATGCCATCAAAATGTCAACCTAACTTAAAATTAATTGAGAAATAAGAGTCACACTTTTAAATATTCCTTAAGTTATTTTAAGGACGAGTGGTATCTGAATTAGTGGTTTAACCTTGAGCATCCAAGGCATCTCATCACTAGTAGCCATCATTTGCCATAAAATACACCCTGAATTAATGAATAATAGACAGCAGTATGAGCCTGGGGAAGGGACATCTCCCCGATGTCTCCGAGAGGTAAGGTCAGCTCTGCCATCAGACGCGTGAGCAATCACACGGCAGGGTAAGCCTTGAGACCCCCACCCCTTCCAGACCATCTCTCCCCGCTCCCCACGGAGCGATGCGTGGCCCGGGGGTGCCGCGGGAGCCAGGCAGCAGCACGAGGCCGGCGAGACCCCGCGAAGTGTAAACCCCACACAGCTCCTACCTACAGGCGTTCCCCCGTCGTTATCTGTATTCTTACTTGCTTTCTCTTTTCTGCATAGCTACCAAGCACAAATGAGAGAGTCCCCTCAGCCGTCCTTACTTGATATCCTCATCGTTGGCAAAAATAACGATGGCCCTGGCGTTGGGAGTTTCTAGGAGCTGCTTGATAATTTTATCGAAGTCGATGGTCTTGTCCTTGCGATCCTGTGGGATTTTCAGGGACTGAGCAATGCAGAGCCCACCTGTGGAAGAAAGAAGAGAAGGGCTTGGTCAGTGGGATGCAAGGGAAAGAGAGGGCGAGACGCATGTGTACCAGAGGGGCAGCCTGGGAGGAAGGAAATGCCCTGGTCCTACCGCTGTCCTCACAGAGCACTTTGCCCTCACGGCCAGTGCGACACAGATTCACTCACAGCCCCATGCATGCCAGAGCAGGGTCGCGGATTGAGTAGATGGGAGAAAAAAACATCACAGAGCAATAAACAAATAAACCAGGCAGCAGAGGGAGAAATCAACGACAAAAACATGAACAAGCTTAAACTGATTAAAAGAAAACAAACAAACAAACAGGCTGAAAGGCAAGTGATCTTGACAAGTATTAAACTTCATCTTGGTGAAGAGCAGGGATTCTTTGTGATTTTGAAAGCTGAAGGATATTGAGAGAAAACACTTCCACTGACACAGCTTATTTGAAACAGGAACAACACAGGAGCTGAAAAATTGGCAAAGGCAAGGTTGGTCATGGAAGTCCTTCCTTGCTGAACCGCCTATCACCAAATGGGATGGAGCTGCCTCAAGATAAAGTACGTATCTGTGAGCTGGACTTCTCATGAATGCAGAGGTAGTATTGAAAAAACCAGGATCAATGCAATAGCAATAAATACACCCACACCAAAGAAACAGTCAGGTTTGGCACATTTCGTACAGTACAGTTCTTTAGCTTGGTTGGGAAAAGAATAAAAAATATTTTTTTAAAAAATCACATCTCCAGTGACATTCTGCTTGTCATTTTAGGCAGATGAAGTCACACTTTCGCCTTTATTATTTTGTTTCTCAGCAATAAACTCTTTCATCTTTTCTGGCATCTCAGATAACAGCTTTCCCAGGATACTGCACAGTGTGTTAATTAATAGTTTTAGAGGTGCACAGTGCGAAACTGAAGTAGGGATGAATTAATTAAAAGACAGCAGGACAAAGGAGATATTTACTGGTATGCTTTAAAATACAGATTGAAAAGAACAGTTTAATGAAGAAATAGAAGAGATGTTCTGTGGGGCAGGATTTCTGGAGGAGAAGGCTCTCCCACTGTCAGCGTGCGCTGTCTGCCTACGTTCTGCCAGAGGAGCACAACCGTCCTCAATATGGCACAGCAGACATAAACCACCCAGAGGAAAACCACAGGAGGACTGTAAAGACCAAACACACGACTCTAAAGCTGCAAACACGGCTCCGCAACAGCGCAGCTCGGCTGCAGCTCTGGGAGCGCGTCACAAAGGAGGTCAGGCACTGCGTGGGCAGCGGGAGAGAGCTGGGAGCTGCCTGTGTGTCCCTGTGTCCCCGTGCCCATGTGTCCATGCACACACAAGCACAAAATCACAGACTGTTACAAACCGCCACGATGTGTCACATGAAAATCACTGCATTCCTGCTGTGGTGTCCACTCGAGGCTCCCACACGGACACAGCAGAGCAGCACAGGAGTTATTTTATAGTGCTGAGACCAAAGTGGTTCGGCACACTGGGTGGAACTACACTTGGACACCTCTAAAGACCCCGGGCAGCTCCTCACAGCTCTCCGTTACCTCCATTCAGACACGGTGAGCTCTCATGGGAGCATCAGGCACTCGCCAAGAGGCACGCAAAACAGGGCTGCCAACACCTGCTGATTTCAGAGTACCGCACCAACAGCAGCTTCTAAAACAGGCCTGGAGAACGTCTGCAGCTGCTTTTGCCCAGCTGCAGGGCTGCACACACAGGGCCAGGGGCGAGCAGGCAGAGAGGAGCAGCAGCGATGGGGCTGACAGCTAGAACCACAGCAGCAGTGCCTCTGCAGTTAGGAGCCTACCTTTGTCATAGGATCTTTGTATCCAAGGGACAAAAAGAAAATAAAACAACATCTAGGTCAGGCAATGCATTGTGGTTACAGAGCTATTATAAAAAGCAGTATCTAATATTAAGTAATTGACACCTGTGTGATTTAGGTGCATGAAAAAAAGGGCTAAAATAGTTAGCAAGGCTGTTGGCTCTGCAACCCCTCCTAACAATAATTACACTTCTTGTGCGGGTCATGCCATCTCTACTGCCTGGATAGAGAAGCCAAAAATCTCATTACAGTCGATAATGATTCCAGCTGAACTGAGCATCTCTGGACAGGGGCAGCTGCAGCCAGACTCTCAACAGTGAGGAAAAAAGCCTCTAATGCAACGAACAACTTGAAAGTATGTAATTTCCGTGCTTTTTTTCAAAGAAAATAGGAACCAGGATGGAGAAAGAAAACTGTGTGGAATTTGTGAGGACGATTTCGGGTCTTTTTTGTGTGACAGAATTTTTACTACCTTGGGCAAGCCAGCTCCTAGTTTCTCTGCTGCCCACGGGGCAAGGGAGGTTGCAGAGCTTGCTTTCAGCATGGCAGCAGGAGGTGCTGCTCCTGCATTCAGCCTGGGCTGGGTGGGCAGCTGCTCTAACAGCCGGTGCTGGGAGCCTTCCCAAACAGTGCAGCTGACGTGGCGCAGGTAAGGGGGAATTATGGATAAATGCAAATGTCAGTGATTAAACCCAAAATGCATTACTTACAGGATGGTAGCAAACAGCAGCCATATAGCTGCCGATTTTTAACAGAATAAAACTGCCAAGGGAACCTGGAGGGGACTTGCACAAGAACCCAGGCCTTGCGGCTTTCCAGGGGAATCCGCCCCCAGGTGTGTCCCCTTAGGACACAGGGGGAAGTGGGTTTCATTGCAGATGCAGCCAAGCCAGCACACAAGGATTCATTCCATGGGGAGAGACACAGGAGACAGGAAGAGAGCAGGACGTGGAACACGAACACACCTTGGGCAGGAGAGGCTGGGGCCAGCAGGAAAGGCCAGTCCGAGAAAGACACCTCTGGAGAGCAAACAGAGCAAGCGCAACACAAAGCCTGTCACGGTCAAATGGAAAAGGCAGGCGGGAAGATGCAAGAGGATCAAGAGCCAGGTGATGCAATTCAGACACGTTGATGGATGTCCTGGTTTTAAATTACCAGCAGCCCTTCCAGGAAAGTGACACTATTACAAATTGACTAAAATGTGCTCCCAGACACCGAAATGGGTCACGATGCATTATTGTCTTTATTTGCTTTGCTCAAGCCCACGCCGGGTAGCTCTGACACCCGCGTGCGAGCTGTCCCGCAGGGGCGGGTGACCGGCCCGCCGCCGGCTGTGCCAGCCCACAGCAGCTGCTGCCTCGAGCTGCCTCCAGCTCCGCGGGGGCCCTCTCAGCAGGCACGTGTCATTTCTCTCTCCTCAGCAGTAACAGACGCCCAAAGAGTCGGGGCTATATTGTCCAACTGACACGCAGAACAAGTTTAACTTTCGTATCTCATCTTGCATTCTTACTGCAATAGGAAACTCGTGTGCATAGTTATTTCAGCTGCCAGGTTAACTCACAGTTAAAACTCCCAAAGTTAAACCTCCACGGGAGTTAAGCAGTTGAAGTGTGAGAGTTGCAAGTTAAGGATTTTGTCATAGGATTTCTGCAGTAAAATATTTCCCCTGCTGATGTGGCCAGGTGGCACACGCTCTAACCAGCCACAGGCTGCTGTTACAACTGCTGGGAGCCCCGAGGCTCCGGGTGCCCCCGGCATGTCAGGTGGGCTGGCCTTGTGCAGCGACCCTTTACATTTACCTGTTCACAATGGTCTTGGGAAAAGCAGCAAAACCTCACGACAGAAGAAAAATTCTCGTAACTTCAGAAGTTTCTAATTTCCTGAAATTGGTGGATTTTAGGTCCTTCTAACCAAATCCTTAGATTTCCTCTGTACTGCTGGAAGTCAGAATACTTCGGTTGTGAAGATTAGAGAGGCAGAGGAAAACGCAGAAATGTTTAACCCCTTGAAAGATGGAGTTTTAGAAATTCACTGGAATAAGCACACAAAAAGCCGTCACAGCAATGACCAAGGCAGTCAGCTCTTGGAACAATGTCTTGTGTCCTCTGGGCTATGTACAGACGTCTGGCACCGGCACCTCTCTCATCCTTCCCCACTGCCAACAAACGTTTCCACAATAACATCGAGACCGGGAACAGAATGCCAGGAGCAGGCCCAGCAGCTTCGGCCTTTCCAGATGCGCCTTTGTCCAGCGAGTAAGCCACGAAAGCGCGCAGTAATCCACAGCAAGGACAGGACAACAAGGCCAACCATCTCCTCAAACAATGACCTGAAAATTATTTGGTTTCCTAGCTTCTCGTTTTCCCAGTGGTTTGTGCCACTTTGGCAAACTGACTCAATTGTTTCAGGCTGTTGCGGGCATTAGAATTCCCCACTCGGCAAGCCACTGGCAGCACTCGGAGACAACATGGCAATGCCAACATTTCAACCAAAATAAACAGCACCTCCAGACTTTTTTTTGTTTTTGACAAACAAATGAAATGCAAAGCACAGTAGAGCCCCTTCTGCCTGGCAGCTGGGGGCTCCTGGCTGCATGCAGGCACAGGGAACAATTCCTCTCACCTAACCCAAAAACTTTCCTTTAACCTGGAAGGGAAGGACCCACATCAGGGCCTTCCAATAGGGCGGAAATGATGAGCTGCAGCCACAAAACTGGGGATTCAATTTTCTCCCTCCTACCTCATGATTAAAACACCCATCCCGAAACATGTGCTTCCTCCTCTCCCAAGGAGGTGCTGGACTCAGAACCCGACGTCTTCTGTCACTTTTTCAGACAACTGCTGTTCCATTAGCAACAGAACCAAAGTCCTGAAGCTAAGTGAAGGAAAGCGCAGTGACGGTGACCAGAAGTTTGGGTCTCACGAACAGAACAGGACGGGCAGGTTAACGCAGGTAGATTGAAAATGACCTGCTGGGCACCCAGCTGACTACGTAACACCTGCTTCTTGGCCTCCTGCTTTTGCTTGCAGCAGAGTGGCTTACAGGAAGGATTCACGCTGTTCAGCTACTGCCAGGAGCAACCAGCTAAGCCCATTCTGTCCCTGCCTGCATCAGGTGCCAGCTTTCTTCTTCCTCCTCTTCCCCACAGAATACCCATGAGAGATTCTGCTTCACAAGTACCATCAAAAAATGCTTTGCCTTGAGAACATGCATTGAGACATTCAAGAGAGTTGACTTTGAACTTGGATATTTTTGAGTACAAAAACACAGACAAAAAAAGAATTTAAAGAAACTAAATAAAATGAGAGCAATTTTTGCAAAAGATTAACAAAAAAAAAAAAAAAAAAAGGAAATGTTTCTCCTCACATTTTCCCAGTCCTCATCCTCTTCAACCTCACGGTATTTTCCCTGCCTTGAAACACCCAGTGCTGTAGAGAGGGCCAAGTGCAGGCACCAAGCCCACCCCCTGAGTGTGCTCCAGGAGCAGCAGCAGGACCCAGAATACCCCAGGGTGCTGCCTGCTTGAGGGGCACCCACCTCAAGAGACCCTGAAGCCCTGCTGCAAAACCACTGGTAGGCAGTCCTACTCCCACGGCTCAGTGTCAAGCTCCTTCTGAACACCTGTCCCACTTCTTCCCTGTTGCATTTTACTTATATCTATGCTGCAGAGAATGGCTCCTAAGGTTCCCATCCCTGCTCTGCAAAACCAGTGGAGGAGCTGGAACCCTGGTGCAAAAATTGTGGCTTGGCCTCATGGTGGATGCTGTGCAACAGTGCAAGAGCTGCAGAGCACGCAGGGGCTTGGAAGAAGACAGTCTTCATAATATCAGAGCTGCCTTTGTTCACCTGCTGACGGCTATGTGCTGTGCCTCTGAAAGGCAAAACCTCGGGAGAGTTCTCTGTGCCAGTTCACGCAGTCATGCATCAAATTGCTCGGGGCATTCAGCACCCAGCTCTGGTATTTAAGGGTAATGGATGTATCGAGTAATCAAAGTGTTGCTCCAGTATCCATGGATACCCGTGATTATGTGGTGTTTTGATTCTGGTACAACACTAAGTACATTATTCTGCTTCCCTGAAATTTTCCAAGAGCTATTTTTCTTATCACCCCTTAATTGGATTATCAGGTAGCAAAGGAGACAATTTAACACTTTTTCAGATGATTTCTCTACAGAGATTCTCTTTTTGGGGGCCTCACTTCCAGCAACACTGGAGACATTGCTCTAGAAAGTTATGGTTGCTGTTTCTAATTATTAAAAGGAACTCTCAGATAAATTAATGTGTTACTTTAATATTAGCAGCTGCCAAAATCTGCCTCCTGGATGTTTACCGGAGGGGGAACAGCAGGGGGCTCGCACAACGTCCTTCAGGACGCAAGCAGCTGGTTGCTTTTATGGGCCTCTCCCTATGGATTCAGCATGCTCACAAGCTCCCTCCCGGGGCAGTCTCAAGGTCCGACACTTGTTTGGTGCCACCAAAGCGACACGAGCCTGCAGCTACAGCCACCCCTCATGCTCGTAACCCCGATCCCAAAAATGGGACTTTAAGGATGGTGAATTGGAATGGCTGGAAAGGGTCACTTTAAGCACAGCATGTAGCCAGGTTTTTAAACCTGAAGAACACAGTCGGGGTCTGACCCCCCGACAGCCCCCGACGGGGGCACCCACACCATGGAGGACCCTGGAGCCGTGCCCTGAGAGCGCTGTGAAACCAGTCCTAGGCGCAGCAGAGCCCACGTGCTGCCGGGGGAACATCGGACAGCTTGCCCAAGCTTGGGATGGCCCAGAGGAGATGAATTCACTGGGGAAGAAGGAAAATAACTACCAAAGGCATGCTGTATTTTTTTTCCTTTTTTTTTTTTCTGCTGTTGTACAGTTTATTACATCTGTCACTGCTGGGTTTTGGCATATAGTTATATATCCCACATATACAATTTATTAGCTCCAATGAATTTTACTTCTAAACCTCATATATTCTATAGAAGAAAAGCAAACCAGGGGCAATAATGCTGAAGACTGAGTTTTGTCCCTGAGTAGTGCTTAAATGGCCCAATCAGTATTGTCCCCACGAACAGACCTTCACACCACAATTTGAAGATATTTCCTGAAAAAGCAGAATTACGTCCTAAAGGAACAACAATAAAGATTATTACATATTCCTGAACTACAGCCAGGCCCACCAGCTTGCTTGCTGTCAAACTCCTCCCCAGCAAAGGGTTATTCACAAACCGACACGAAATCTTCAAAGAGCAATCACTGAAAAGTCAATACATGGCTCCAGACAAGCGTGAAAGTTGTGAGGCGTGCACTGGCTGGGGTGAGGATTGCACCGAGACTTTCTGAAATACGGAGGAATTCTCATTTATTGTTTTATATCACAAACATAATAAGCTCCCCCCTCCCCCGTCAATGTCCCTTTTACTGGACTTGTCTGTTCTCAGCCTTGTGCAGGGAATAATAGGAACTGCAGTAGCCTAAGTCTAGGAAACTTTCCAGTGCCATAATAAATCCGCATTGCTGAACCCTAAGCATTCTCCTGTCCCTTAAGTTAAAAAATCTGATGTATGAGGAAAGCCAGAAATGGCAGTTGCATCCCAATGTCCAAAGTTCTAACGAGGCTCTGTATCAGGCTTTTGTTTCTTTACTAGAAATAGCAAATATCCTGGGTACCAAGAGTTATGATGTTCTTGCACATGCCAGTAAAGTAAGTTTACAACTGCACTGGTGTGCAGATAGGCTAGAATTCAAATTAAGCCTCCACAGTATCATAATTCAATTGTAAAAATAAAATGTGCCCGAATAATAAAATTACATTAAAACATGGAACTGCAACAATTTATCCAAGGGAAAACATCCTCATGGATAGGCAACAGCTCTAACTTTGAAATTCTACTGAATCATTTTAAAACTTTGATTTTTGCTACGCTTGTTTATGGTCTCATGTTTTCATGTTAGACCTCATCGTAATCAAAAACCAGAAGACAAACTGATGCAGACGACTAATGCCTTTAGTATGTTACTCATTAATGCTTAATTCCACTGTGTCACAGCTTAGCTCCATCCTTAACGAGGTTCCTGGTGCATTTTATCGCCTCAGAGATTGTCCTTCATTATGGCAGTTAAACTCCAGCAGTATACAGAAATTAGGACTCTCTCTGGAACACTATATTAAATTATAAGAACAGTATAAGATCATCAGTTTCAAAGATTTAGAAAAGCTTTGCTTGCTAGGCAGAAGATAAAGAAGGATATCTCCTTGTATCAACAGCCACCCATGCTCCGGAGCCCACATTTGCTCACACTGCAATGCTCCAAAGAGCCCCAGACCAGCCTCAGCCCAGGTATTCCAGCAGAAGGGTCTCGAGATGTATTGGTGTCCTAAAACCTGTACCACAAAAAGTACATTTCAGTTGTACAGTGAAATCATGTGGAAAAAAGAAACAACATAAAAGTTGTGGTTCTGCTTCAAATATTTAAAACACTTTCTTCATTACAACTTCATTACAGCAGGGCTTAAATGACCCAGCCAGGATCCAGACTGCCCTGGAAAACTCCTAAAAGGAGGTAAATTCTGTTCTTTTCTCAATGAAAACTCATGGCTGCAATCTGGAGAACCAAATTCCTAGCTAAATAACATTCTTTGTGTGTAGACTTCTGCCATATACCAATTTCTAACAAGAAAAGCCTATTACCCAACAGAAAGGCGAGGCTCCCCAGTTCAGACACCAGAATTACGTTGAAATGAATACAATTGAAGGTCTGTAAGGAAGCCCCGGGTGCATCTGCTGATCAACAGGATGAATACCACAGTGCAAAACACTTTGTACAGCCTCGTACAACATGAACCCAAAAATAATGCACTCCTCCCTCTGTCTCTGAAGGCTCCGCTTTACTCAAAGACCAACTCTGCTGTGTTGTGCATAAAAATAGCAAAGGCAAAGTTCTCAGGAACAGTGTCAGAACACTTTACAAAACACCATTTCTTTAGGAACAACTGTAGGCGGTGAAATCTCTGGCTGTAGATAGAGGCAGAAACAAAGCACCAAAAATACCACGTTTAAAAGCTTAATGTACAGCCAAGCAATGATACAAATTAGAACCGTGCTCAACACAAACCCCCTGCTAAGGATCTCCGCCCTGCAGCTGGTTCACAAATCTTCAAAACTGGGCAATTTGAAGCCCTAAACTGAAATTTGTATCGGGAACAAAGCGCTGAGGAGGAGGCTCCAGGTGCCGCGGAGCTCCCCCTGGGTTCCAAGCTTGCTGTGAACCCCAGCGGGAGGGCAACCAGAAAGTCAGGAAGCAGCCACAGCGTGCACCTTTAGAAGAGATTGCTTCAGTGGATCAAGTAAGAAATAAATAGCTGAAACATGTTCTGTTTTCCTGTAAATCAGTGTTAACATTGGGATGCATGCAGTCACAATTGGAGGAGACCCCGGGCCACCAGGGAACCCGCTCCCTGCCTGCCACCAACACCTGAGGCTGGAGCAGCTCCCTCCCAGCCAGGCGTGTGGGTGCGGACAGCCCAGCTCGCCCGCTGCCAGCCCCCAGCTATTTGTTTGCCTCCCAAAATGCCTGAATGCAACGCTGCTCACAAACAATGCCTTCCGAGGCCGGCTTGGCTCCCTTGCAAAAAGCAATTTCCTGCAACCTTCACATACACTAAAGAATCCTGCGCTCTGTGACACGGTTTTATTTGTCTGCACTGCCTCTTGGAGCTCCACTCTGTAATTTAGGAGAGTGCTTAGTGCTGTGCTGTTCTTACAGGATATTTCCCCCCTAGTAATAATGATGCCACCTATGGACAGTGAATCATTATAAATTGCAAGCACAAAATGATCTCTAATGATGAAGCTTTTCTAACTACAATTTGGAGTGTTCCCATGTTCCTAATTCATTTTTTCTTGTAGAGGTAGCAGAGTATTTTAGCCTTCTCTCAGTTAATGGCATTTTTTTGCTTGCTATATATCTGTAAGGGCAAGTAAAGACTTGTCAGTTCTTCAAAGAA
>VXAV01013292.1:0-10408 GCA_013399715.1 Alectura lathami | reverse complement strand
ATCCCTTTCCCAGTCTCCAGATGTGGCCCATCCTCCCCTCTTCAGACCAACTGTGCCCAGACTCAGGCTCCTCACACAGACTGTGACAGGCTCTGCGTGTGTCTGTGTGCACACTGCTAGGGTCAGTTTGTTGGAAACGCTCGCATTAGAGTCCATCACCTTTTCATTCCTGTTGCAGTCTTCTTGGCAAAGGAGCGAAGCAGCTGTCTGTCACTGCAGGAGAGCTCTGACCTTGGGCAGAGCTGCTGTGGGCAGGAGTTGGCTTGCTTTTCCCCCATGCTCCCGGCTGCCAGGTCAGTGTGACTCCTGCCATTGTCCAAGTGTAAGGCTTGCGCACTCCTGCCCCGCTCCTGCCCCACTCCTGCCCCGCTCCTGGCCTGCTTGCTCGGCCTCCCAAAGCACAGACACTACCTCAGTTTAAAGCATGATAAGCATCCTGCTGAATGTAAGAGATGCCCATGGATTTGAAATCAGTCTCTTGGGCAATGTCTGCAGGACTGGGCTTCTTGGTTTACAATTGGCACAGACAAGGAGGCAGGCACTGATATCCCCTACACCTCTGTGGGAGTTGTACCACAAATAACAGAATTTAGCCCCAGAAATCAGTGGCGTTCCACCCTGTAATGTCTGTCATGCTTCCTGCAGGCTGAGGTATTGCAGTTGCTTACACACAAGCACATGATACACTAGATCTGCAGGGCAGCTGCTCCCTTGACACCACTGAGAGAGGTTAGAAATCCAGTGTCAGGTGAAGAATGATATTTTTCTTTTCTCCTTGCTGTGTAAGGGGGAGGAGGGGAGAAAGAGCATGTGAGAGAATCAGACCTGAATGCTTCCAGCAATAATTAATAGCAAATCTCAGCGGCACACACAGAGAGCTCTGTGGCATCCATGTGGAGGAGCTTGTTTGGGATGGAAAGCTGGCCTCAGAGGCTGTTGAATCGGCTGTGAATATTGATGTGATTAACAATGATTTGATTTGGAAATCAATGGTAGGGAGATTGTTTGCTTGCTTTGTCCAATTTAGCCCGTGAAATACTGGCTTCAATACAGGGAGAAATTCAGCTGAAGCAGGAAGGGGATTTTGAGGAGGGTTGGTGTGGGGAGTGTTTGTTATTTTGTCAGACATCCGTCTGGATTCTAGATGGTGAAAACTTGAGCATTCAATCAAATGTTTTATATGTGCCTATAATAATCCGAACAAAGGAACAGCTGACGCTTCATGATCATTTAAAGATAGAGCGATTTCTATTTAGCAATCTTGTGACTGCATTTTCTGTATCTACGTGCAAGGCTTCCTAATCATTATGTGGGCTTTGTTGCAATTTGGCTGCAGATGAAACACTGAATTTACAGGAAACCCAACAAACACTAAGTCTTTAAGAGGAATATTAAGAAGCCATTCTCCTGGGTCACACAGCAAAAAGGCTGCATATGTCATTGCTGGGCATAAGATGTTGGGCTTATATCATAACCTGATCTATATTTGCAGAAGTATTGTGATAATTCATCACAGTAATTTGTATTAGAAAGGAGAGAAGCAATTTTTAAACTTTGGTCCCAGTAAATTGTCTCTCCAGGGAGCTTCTGTCAACAGCTTCCGGGAGCAGTGCAAGGATCCCTAGGTTAAGTTTTTCTTGAGTGGGCTGGGAAGCAAACTGTTAACTGATGAACGGTCTCTCGTAACATGAATATGATTTTTCAAATATGTGGAAAGCTCACTGATTAAATTCTAGACTCCATCTTAGGGTCCAATTCTGCCACATTAATTTTGCTGAGGTGCAACTCATTCCAGAAAAGCCACTGTGAAAATCAACACAAGGAGAAGCATCAAATGGCGCATCAGAGCTGACAGCTCATCGTCTTAGTACTGCCCTTGGGAAATTTATCCTCCTAAAAGCAGCAGCTTTGTCAGTTATGATGTAATTATGTCATCACTCACTGTGGGAAATTGAGGTTTTGCCCTCCTTGAATCCATCCACATTCACATTGCCATGAAATGCTTGGCCTCTCCACTTTGTTACTTTGAGCTGCAAAACTCTCCCTGGCTTGAATCAAGATTAGATGTTCAACATTCAGCCAGTTCTGAGCAAGGAAGTTTGATGAAGCACGACAGCAGACAGCCCTGCCTTCTGCACAGGTTCTTCCCGCAGCCACGGGCTGGCCCATGCCAGAGAATATTGCAGGAGTCTGCAGGAGATGTACCATGCAGCATGGCCTTGGCAGACAGAGCTGCCTGCTGACTCCCTCCTTCCCTTCCAGCTCTCTTTAGGTACAGATGGAGGTGCTAGAGGCTGTTTGCTCCACTGCTGGAGGCTGAGCTGCCTGAAATTCTTGTGGGGCAGAGAGCTGAGAACTGGCATACTCAACAGCACAGAAAGGAGCAGCACTGCCTGTGTGCCTTGTTGGAGCCACCTTGCCTTGGATACCCACTGTCGGCTCACATACATCCCTGAGCAGCGCTCATCCTCTTGCCCTTGCCATCCTTAGGCCCAACTTCTCAGTAGCAGCTGCTCCCCTGTCTGACCCAGTTGTTGATCTACCAGAAAGAAAGCATTTCCCTTGAAACGTGCTCCATCTGCAGCGTTGCTGGCATGACTTGGGCGTGTCTGTGCCACCCCAAAGGCCTTTGCTGAAGCATCCCACTGGTGGGAGGCCCCTCAGCGCCCACGGGCAGCAGGACTGCTGCAGTTCTGCTTTCAGCAGTAGGGCACAAGCTTCCCTTCAGCCCACTCCAGAAACTTGAAACCACTCTGGCGCAAAGCAGGTGTCAGAACATCACCTTATAGAAGCTGCTGTGCTGCTTAGAACAGATTAACACATTTTACATACAAAAGCACTGAATGGAAACATTGTGCTACTCTATATTTGGGCACTGGGCAATACCAACATAATCCAAAGGGAAGTAGAACAATCACACAGTGGAAAATGCCATCAGCAGTGAGGCTGAGCCCAGGCTGCAGCAGTTAGCAAGTTAAAATGATTACAGCAGTTTGGGCTGTGATCTCCTCGGACCTTATAGGTTTTCCACTAACATTTTTTCTGCACTAAATTCTTCACACTGTAGTCAATTTGAGTAGTGATGCAATTTACTGCAGACTCCTCCATGAGTCATTACTGAGTCAACTCTTAAATAAACGTTTAGCATTTTAAACAAATGGCTCTAGCTTTTGAGATGGGATGCAAACCCCAGTTGGTCACAGCTACTCAGACTTCAGTTCTCACAGGCGAGATCCATCTGATGCAATTGTATTTAGGCAATTCTGTGCTATCCTTCAGCCTCTTTGTGCAGCTATTCAGAGAAGCTTTTTATCTCCCTGCTGAATATTTGCAGCATTTAGCTGTCCTTGTTCACATAAAAAGAAGACTTCACTGAGTTGGGCAGTGGCTGTAGCATTTCAGACGCCCCTCCCCCCCAAAATAATCCTGTTACAGTGGAGCAGTTCTGTAGTGCAGGTAGCAGAGGAGACTGATCTGGGCATGGAGAATGAGCATTTTGGGGTGCTTCTGTGCACCATGGAAAGGTGGCTCTGCCCACAGGAGGGCAGTGCTGGGTGAGTGGCTTCTATTTCTGCAGCATGCTCTCCCAGCAGAGCACCCCAAAAGCTGCCTCCTCTTTTATTGTACCAGGAAGGCTGCCATTGGAAAACATACAGCACTCCATCCCCCATGGTGCCAAGGTCCTTGAGCCTCTGTGTCACTCTGAGCCAGCTAAAGGCTTTCTTTTGCCAGAATCAATAACCCCCCCCCTACACACACATCTCTGTGCTCACGAGGATGCTCTGCACCAGGCCTGGGCTATGCAGCCCAGCGCTGACCCCAGCAGGTACCCAGGCTTTAGACAGGACCAGCTGCACTTTATTCTGGTCCTGTTCAAAACTAATACCATCACTGCTGGTAGAGCAATAGCTGAGCCATATCCAGACTTCATGTGTGTGTGCAATAAACACTGCAAAGGCTCTTGGCTTGACTGTCAAGGTGTTTGCCCTGTTATTCTTACCAGCATAGCACTGCTGACGAAAAGCAAGCAATGCATTTTAATAAACGCAGAGCTGTGCTCGGCCTCCGGAGTACCTCTGCAGTCAGCTTAACCAAAGTGAGCTTCACGCTGCTGCAAAGCAGGCTTCTTGGGGTGGGTGAGGAGATGCAGCAAGTGTTTCTGAGGTTTGGAAGAGTAATCTTCTGTGCAAACAGGCAGTCCCTGGAGCAAAGGCAACTGCAGAGCTCTTTGGATTAAGCAAGCCTGGGATCACCGAATTTCTTCTCCTACAGAGCCCAGGGAAGGAACAGGACAAATTCCCAGTGCCAGTCAGTGGAAGTAGTGGTTCTGAGATCACCGCTTACTGTCTCTGCCCCCTTCTTCCAATGCCAGATGCAAATTCTCTGCAAAAACTAAGATTCTTAAAGCAAATGCCTCCCCCCTTACAAATTCTATCTGCAGAATTAACTGGCAAACATCCATTCCCTGTTTTTCTCCCCTAAAAATCTCTGGCAGACACTTCGCGTCACACCTCCCCGAGGCCCACACCGCACCCTGCACCCCTTCCCCTCCCCCCGTGCCCCTCGCTGAAACCAGGCCCCACCGGCGGCCCGCTCCCGCCGGCTCGGCGCAGCCTCGGCGTTGCGTTCCTGCCCTCTAGTGCACACAGCGAGCTTCTCAGCTCTTCTGCTGCTCTGAGGAAAGGGAGGAAAAGCTCCAACAGTGCAACGGGTTTAAGACATTCCGAGTTACCCCGCTCCCATCCCACACGTACGAGCAGCCCGGGCATCACCCGGTGCCTCTGAAGCAGCAGAGCCCCATGGCAGGAGGCAACGGCTCCTATAAGTACTTGGTCTGCTCAAATAAATATGCATGTTTTCAGTTCCTCAGCCAATTTTGAGGAATTCACATCAGAGAACGAGGCTTTATCACAAGATTTCTCAGACCACAGAAGGGGTTTATATGAGGCTGGTTTTATTTAACCAGAACTTCAGAGAACGTTTTCTCCTCAAGGACGTCAGATGTAATGTCAAACGGAAAAGAGACAAATCCCTGAAGGAAAGCAAAACAGAACAGTAGAAATATGGGGTCAGAGTGTCCCTTATGTCTGTCCAGGAAGAAGCAATCAAACTTTACAAGCTAAGAAAATTAGAGAGGAATTTCAGAGTTATCTACCAGTTGTTAACTTATACAAGGTACAGACCCTATTGATGCAAATTTCCCAGCATCAGTTCCTGTTGTCAGTGTGCTCATTGTGCTCAGTTCCACCAACTGCTAAAAGAAGCCAATTTGACTTTGAAACCAGAAAACAAAACAGCAAAGCATAGCAAGTTATACTGTAGCTCCTGACTTAGCTTCCTGACAGTCTCTGTGTGAATCAAGATATTTTTTCTTAAGCCAGAAATATTTGGCTTGTGGTATGACTACCTCACTACAGTGTCCTGAAGCAGAGGGTGTTGATGCTATTTTAGTCCAGTTTGGCATTATTCCTACCATACTCGCAACGTATAGATGGCAGTGCAGTGAGCCCCCGTATGTCTGTGTGCTGCACATGGCAATTTCCAGAAGTCAAAGGAGCTTTAACCCTATGGGCTGACCAAATTATTCTCAGCACAAGACCCAGGGGAAGAGAGGATGGATGTGTCTGGATGACATCCCTGTGGTCCCATGCTCTGTGCCCTTCCATCCCCTTCCCTGCTGTGCTGGTGCTTGGCAAGGCTAGGCACACCTCAGCTCTGCTCTTCCCTGTGAGTTCTCCTCCATGCAAAGGGCATGCAGGGCTGTGTACATCCTGTGAGGTGTAGGTGTACTGAGACAGGGAGGTGTTACAGCCTAGAACTGCCCTTAACCCCAGCCCTGCATCTCCTTTGTGTGTATTAACACCTTGCAGCACATTGCATGGCCTAGTCTAGATAATTCCTTAAGATTTCACCCAGCCTTCTTTCCTTTGATCCTTCTAATTTCCTACAGAACCGTAAGTTTCTCCTCCCAATACTGATATATTTTCAGCCCCTTTGGCAGCTTTTCCAGTCTCCATTAGAGCTTCACAAACCCTAGCAAAGCGTGGTTGCTTTAGTACAGTCAATGGACTGTGCAGTTTCATCATTTAAATTAATCTCTTTCACAGTCATGCAATTCCCATTCTAGAGCCCTGCCTATCTAATAGGCTTACATTCTTCAGTGTCCTGGTCGCACCTCGTCTGATCACAGCAAGAGATGTGCCATGTGGATCATACACCGCCTGCTCGTGGTGCGGGGAGGAGCGAGGAGACAATGCTGGTCACCCAAAATGCAGATTAGGAGTGCTGCAGGTGATGAACATTTCCCATCCCTTGGATGTTTTCTCTCCGATGTATTGTGAGGTGTGATTGATTCAATTCTTTCCTCTACAGATTAGTATAAAGAAACACAAAAATCCTCTTTGAATACCTTGATAACACCTCCTCAGCTGCCTCATCATTACCTATTGTGAGGCACTTCCAAAAAAAGAACATTTCACCATGTGGGTCAGGAATAAGCCCAGTACAGACAAAAGGGGCTGATGCTCCATTATATTTGTGCTAACTGAGGAGTGTGCCTGTCCACACCTGAGCTGTCTTCCAGCAGCAAACCAGCAGCTTCAAACCAGCCCAGGTGAAAAAAAGCAAGAGTGACAGGGCAAGCAGACTCCCACAGCCATCACTCAGAGCAAAGCTCCTCGCCGTGGTGCTGGGAGCCTCCTAGCAAAAAGCTCTTGCTGCTGCAGCTGTAATTACGCAAATCCCTTTGACAAGTTTGTGTCAAAACCATTGGTCAAGAAACAGCATTAATGAGACCTAATCCGCACTTCGGAGGCACCAGAATATAACACCACAGCTCAGGGGGTTTGAGGCAGCAGAGTGCACGGCTCAGCAACACTTCCTTAATTTTATCCCCATGATTTTTAAGGGTCATATGTGCAGAGAAGAAGAAAAGGAAAGAAAATAAGAGAAAATCAGCAGCTTTATGAATTTAACCCTTCCAAGGTACAGCTGGCATATTGAGCTGCCTGTGAGGTAAAAACTGCTGTGGCTGTGCCTAGCCAAACTGCAAGCACCCCCTGAAAGTTTGTGCCTTTGAGAAGAAATGTTGAAATGTCATCGAGATGCTAAATAAGCTCGCTGCAGGCACATCTATTTGCTTCTCCCTGAGCAGGCAGACACCTGGAAACTGCATGGGCAAAGGGCTAAATAAACTACCTGCGTTATTTACTGTGGAAAGGCAAAGACTGGCAATGCTCCAGCCCAGTCAGCCCCATCCAAACAAGACCTGTTTCCGTGCCCTTCCACCTGCCATTAGACACAGCTGTCTGCCAGTAAGGGTGAGGGGCCAGGGGGTAGCAGGCAGGGGGCAAAGTGCCCCAGGTTGTGGCTCTCAAGAGTTAAAGCAAGCAGAGGAATCTTCACAAAAACAAAGACAAGACCAAAAAAAAAAAAAAAAATAGAGCTAAGCAGCAGCTCTCACAACAAAAATGAAGTTCCAAAATTAATGAGATTTTGATAACCTCCTTTAAAAATTGAATATTTCCATTTTAAAATGTACAAAGACTAAAATCTTCATAAATATCCTATTAAGAAACTTCTGCCGCTGTTTTAGAGTTTCAATTGAAATACAGTGCATGAAGGTTGCCATAGCTACAAGCAAATTTTTAAATAACTGTTTTTCATCAGAACAGCTGCAGCATCGTGCAGAAAGGAGGGTGAAGTGGGGAAGCTGGAAGGAGTCCGACCAACTTCAAGCTCCTAATCAAGCGACTCTGAGATCTTCACAAACACAGCCTAGAAACTTTTAATACGCTTTCTGCTTTTTTAAGAATATATTGCCCTTTGTTATCTGGCAGCACCCCAGCAAACACTGTCAGCGCTGCATGGAATCTCAGTCAAGAGAAGAGCTTTGTTTCCATGCTGGAAAAGATAAAAAATTCCACTGCTGAAGCCCTGCCACGCTAAAGCCCGGGCCCTGAAGGGTGTGCCATGGCCTCAGGTACAATGTGCCCCAAAATGTCATGAGAGCCACAGATATCTGAACAACCTTTCCTAGTCTGAGTTCACACAAGAGAACAATTAAAGGAGAAAATGTGAAACACAAGGGAAGTTGCCAAATGCTAGCAGGATGCTTTGAAATGGGACTGTGGTTTAGGTGTCCTGCCTCCTGTGATTCGTAATTTGTGGACATCAGGAGGCATTTGCCTCTCCTGCAAGATGTCTCACTGGCAGGAATAGGCAGAGCCACTTTCTGAGCAGCAATGCATGCAAAAAATGGACATCTCTGCACTGTGTGCATCTGTTTAGAGGCGGCTAGGCAGTGAAAAGCACTGATGGCCTCCTTTACATTAACGCTTTTCAAAAATTGATATTAACTATGGCAAAATTCCTAGAAAACTTCAGATAGATTCATCTGGAGTCCTCAGCCAGATCTCTGTGTCTCAGTCTATAAACTGAGAATAAATAAAGAAAAAAATTTCTCACAGGAGTACAAGGAGACTAATAACTGAATTGCTGTCTACAGAAAATGGAAGTGCATGGCTGTTTTTTTTTCTAAACAGCAGATTACTGACAATTATTTAATATATTCTTGTGAATCTGCATGAATCATCCTAGTGATGAGTATTCTTACACAATCAGGTTCCTTTGTCTGTGACCTGCTCCTAGCTGGTAAGGGCTGTGCCGCACGACACGGGGCTGTGCTGCTGTGCCTGCACCTGCATGGCAACAGAGCTGGAGGTTCACAGGTCAGCAGCAATACCAACCTGTACAGACACATCTGCTGGGAAATAAACTTCTGTTTATTTTGAATCTGATTGAAGAGTTTCCTTCACGTCTTAAAATGAAAAAGCCACCTTTACCTGTGCTGGTTCCAAAACGTACAGTAGGTAGTAGACAACAAAACTTTGTTGTATAAAAGAAAGAGAGAGGAAAACAAATGTGAGAAAATTTAGAGAAAGCCTGAAAAAAAAATTAAGAAAATGGAAGTCAAAAAATCATATTTTTTCAGGTTCTTTTAACAAATGGCATTCTTTGGCCAATTCAAATATTATCCTTAAATGGTGAGGCAGTGTCAATAGCACAGAAAAGGAGAAAAGGTGAAGCAACCTGCCCCTTCTGCTGGAAACCAGACACTTAACGGCAGCCAGAGGCATCTCTGTGCCTTCACACCTTTCATCTGCCTGTGCCCATTGCTCCTCCCCAGCTTGGCAGTGAGCATGCAGAACATGGGAAGTCAGGGTGGCTACCAGACAGACATCCTACCAAATATTTTTCAAAGTAACTTTAACTTAATGTAAACTGAAAGAGCATCTCCTTGCCAGTGCAAAAATAGGCTGGTAGAGATACCAGTGAGCACAGCCTGAGTACATGCATCCTGTCAAAGGGAGGGACCTTCCAGGATGTCTGTAACTATCAGTTTTTCTGATGTAGGCTTCTTTAAAAAAAGAAAGAAACAGAAGATGAAAAACACACAACCTGCTGTGTGGCTGGGCTGCCAGGAAAACAGATTGTGAGTCACTGAAAGCTGGTGACCTTAGCCAGCGTATTGCGACTCCATGGCTTTCAAGCCTTGCTATTTCTTTTCCAAGGCAGACGAGAGGCTTGTCAAAGCTGTAGTTTCCATATATACACATGCACAGTCATGCACACATTAAAGCGCTATTTCTCTCAGCTGTGCAGACATCAGGATTACTGAACCTGACATAAACTCATCATTTTCCTGGAAGCAAAAAGGGCTACTAGCCAAAAAAGATGTGCTGCAGTTGGCAGGAGCTAGCTTGTCTTGGGGTACCAAAGGGCCATCTCTAGAGGAGTGTGCAATGTGCAGTCACTCATTTGAAAAGGCCTGAGATCATTTGCTAAGCATAAACACCTGTCTGCAGCTTGCACTCACCCCTCTCTCATCAGCATTCACCAGACAAGGCATGCACAGTATCAAGAAGAAACATGGTGGGGAGCAGCAAAAGGGAGCAGTGGTTGATGCCACGGGACATTATTGACACCTTACCTGCAATGCAAAATATGCAGTACCTCCAGCCCTGCATTCCTGCTGCAGCAGCTCCTGGCTACCCAACTGCCCCTGCCTGCTCCACTCTCCATGCTGCTTCACCGTTTGTTTCCAGTCTACTGTTGAAGTAGTGCACAATGCCTCCAGCTCTTACAAGATCTCCTTTTTTCACTAGATTCAAGAATATTCTTGAAACAGGAGTACTGGGAAATGAGCTAAAAAAAAAACCACAACTATCCCTATCCCAATCCCACAAGGTACAGGCAGAAAAGCCCCAAAGGAGGCAAGGACCAGCAAATGGGGACAGAACCTCTGCCAAGGAAAGAGAGGCATGGTGTGACACGGGCAAGCTCCTGCCAGCAGACAAAGGGTGGAGGTGTTTGTCCTCATTCATTTGTTGGGAACAGAAAGCAGAAA
>VXAV01013291.1:0-21366 GCA_013399715.1 Alectura lathami | reverse complement strand
GGCCACCAAGCTGCGGGGCCACCAAGCTGCAGGGCCACCAAGCTGCGGGGCCTGCGTGCCCCTTGGCTGTCACATTGCCTCCTGCTGTCCTTCCTCAGATGCGTGGCTCTGAATCCAAATGTCAAAGGCATCAGCGCTGCGCTGGGACAAGGGGAAGCTCGACGGCCAAATAATCCTGGGGGATTCACGAGGATGCTTTCAGCCCCACTCAGCTCTCAGCACAGCTCTGCTCTCCACCCTCTATTCCCCTCTGCTTGTAGGGCACCTGTTCCGAACGGGAGATGTTGCACTTTCGCTGTCACCAAGAGGAACGCAGGGCAGTGAGCAGTGCTGGGGGGTGGCAGCCTGTGCAGGGCGAGCGGCTGGCCTTGGGGCATGGAGGTCATCAGGCAACATCATTGTGGCGAGAGTGTCAGGAGTGGGGAAGGAATTTCACGGCAGCCCTGCGCGAGCTCTTTGATGAGCACTAACAAGGTGCCCGTGCTGCTGCAGCTCCCAATAACCTGCAAAGAAGCCAGGCTGTAACGAGTCGAGCAGCCTCTCAGGAGGCCAAGGAAAATAAAGTTTACCATCAATATTTAACTTTTGCTTGTGCATTATTTAATAAGCGGTTTGAAACCTTCTTGCATCACAAGATTTTTAAACCCATTCCCACATTGGAAGGGAAAAGATGTGAATGGCTTTGGAAGCTGCAGGCACGCGCTTACAGCAGTTTGACGTGGCCTCAGCTGCACGGACCGGGCAGCGTGGGGCCAGCGGTGGCACGGGTGGGTGAGGTGCTTTGGGGTGGGGCAAAAAGCATCAGAAGAATGTAAAAAATGGAAGAATATAAGAATATCAGGAGCATATACACCTGCTGGGGTTTACCTTGGCCTGGCTGCCTGCGCCAGCCACCGGCGGTGCCCCGAGCTGTTCCCATAGCCTGGGACTGCACGTCCCTGCTGGTGTTCTGCCAGCAGCGACAACAGGCACCTGCCAGCTCCCCCACGTCCGGATTTTCCAGGGATTCCCAAGTGTTTCCCACTTGGAGCAAAACACACCTTTTACTCCTCGCGGAGACATCGAGCTGCTCGTGCTTTCTGTCGCACTCCCCCTTCCTGAAGGGAAGATTTATTAGGCCCTTCAGTGGATTTTCCTGTTAAAATAATGGGTGTTTTACACTGTATGGCATCAATAAAAATGTAAATACCAACAGGAAAGGCAGCAGCCTCAATAGATCTTCTGGCTTTTGCTCCTTGGGTTGAACTTTCAGCTCTCTGCCTTGCTGTAGGGAGCAGCAGTGAACTGCCCGAGCGGAGCCACCACATTACAGGGCCCCACCAGGGCCGTGGCGGGTGCTCGGCTCCCGTTTCGCCTCGCTGCAGCTCCGCAGCCAGGGGACAGCTGCAGCTTGCACGGGGAGTGGTTTGCTCGGGTCCCCTCCGTGCTCCTTCCCTGCCCTGGCGGCCCTGACGGCTCCTCTCGTCCGGAAGGTAACGGGATGACTCACATCAGCAAGCAGAGCAGCTCTCTGCTCCCAAATTTCCGTGATGGTCGCAGCCCTAGAGTTGAATAAATCACTGGCTTTGGTACAAACATCGGTACCACGATCACCTGGAACCCTCGCACCGCAGCGTTTATCCACGGCTGCGGCTCCGTGGGGCGGCGAAGGCTGCGAGCACACAAACCCTGGCTGAAGCGCAGCACGGCGCGTGGCACTCACCACGTCAGTGTATCTCTCCTGCCTGGGCAAATAAACTGTCACTGGGCTCTTGCTGGCAGCAGTGCAGGCAGAATGGCATCCTCTACTTCCTCCTCCATTTAGATTGATTAATTGACCTTTAAAAACGTACCCAGAAAATAAATGACCTAATAAAATGAATTATCCTCTTCTACACCGTGCTTGAAATCCACTGTAACTTGAGAGGAGACTAATGAAACATTGAAAGCGTTGAAGAAATGACTAATGAAGGAAATAAACCTAATAAAGGGTAATTGATCCGCTGCTCGGAAGAAGCGCCGCGCGCTGGGGAGCCCTGAGGCCCTGCTGCATGGGCAGCGAGGCGGGCAGTGAGCACAGCGCGGTGCTCGGGCTGGCCACAAATCCCCTCCGCGTGGCGAAAGTGGGGGTCAAGGGGAAACGTCACAAGTGCAGACATCTGGGAGTGCCGCTGCTTCGTGAGTTGTAGTTTGGAAGAACAGGAGAAACTGGACGTGGAAAGGGAGACCTTGCTACTCTGCAATCGCCTGCTCGGGGCTGGAGCAATTTTGTGCTCCGGTTTTGGCAGCGACAGAGCCCTTATCTCCCGGATAAAAGCCATTCCTTAATGTTTACGAGCTCCTTGGTCAGTCCGCTGGAGCAGAACGACCGCCGTATATCCTTCCCTCTCCTCCCAGTTCGGTGCGAGTGGATATTGTTCCCTGGGTGGGAAATAAAGGTGGAAGTGCCTGCACGGAATTTACAGCTCGCAATAAGCAGGGTTTTATCAACATTCCTCCGACAAATTATTTTTATTGCCAGCCTCTTACCACCCGGGGCTGTGACCATGAGGAAGCAATTCAGAGAGCCGCGGACTGTCACCTCCCGATGAGCGGCCGGAGCAAAGCCCCGTGCGCACGGAGCGAGGCTGCCCCATGTCTCACCTTCCCTGCAAGGGAAAACGCGCGCAGAGGGTTTCCAGAGGCACCCCCAGCCCACCCCCCACTCAGCTGGTCACCACGTGCTGCGCTACGGCCGGATCCATACCTACGGACTGATAAACAGGTATCAGAAACGTCGCAGAAGGAAGTCGAGGGGAGGCCCTCGCTGACAGCCCCACGAAGGCTGCTGGGCTTCGGGCCGTGGTGCAGCTGTTTAAACCGGCAGCGTGTTTCACAGCACAAATAGGGTGTGCTTCTGGGTGTCTTTCATCCACAATTCTGCATTAAAAAGTGCCCTACGAAGCTCGCGCTCGTTCCTCAAACTCCGTGTCTTCCATTTGTTTGTTTGTTCTTTCAGCACAAACCAATTCAGCATCCACAGTTATTTTAAGCAAATTAGGGTTCGGTCGGAGTTTCATTTCCATGCCAAAACAGGCCCTTGCAGGAGCTGCTGGAGGTTCTCAGCCAGCATCAATGCACTCTGCCTGCACGACTGTTTTATCAGCGTTTTAATGCCCACAGCCCCAGCCTCGCAGCCGGCAGCCCCTGGTGCTGAGGCAACACGGCTCGAACGAGCACAACCGCAGGTTCCCATCGCCTCTGCCGCTCAGAGCCAGAAGAGCCTTTGGCTGGGTGCGTTGGGGCCAGATAGAGGTGAAGAGAATATTAAAACTTTAATAAAGCCATCAAGACTGACACCACCTCTGGGATCTGATCTTCCCTGTGCGTTACCTTTGATGATAATTTATATTTTTGTAAAAAAGCTCTATCTTCAGGGCACCGGGAGGAAGATACCAAGGTCTCTGCAGCGCCCGAGCCAAGGGGCCGTGGCAGCAGTGAACCTGGTGCCAGCAGAGAAAATGCTTCGGCCTCGCTCCAGAGAGTGTCCCTGAACCCCTGCAAACCAGCATTTTCTGTGTCAGTCAGCACCTCCTTAGCATCCCTGAGCATCGCCAGGCAGCAGCGGGGAGGGGGCTCCGCTGGAGCCAGAAGAAGGCTGGAACAGTTTCTTAACTTCCAAGTGTGCATCTTAAGTGACAAACGTATTAAAATGACCTTTAGAATAAAAAATCACTGTCTCACCGCTCACTGTCTGCGTTAATTGCGGTGAGAAAACAGCCCAGTGAGAGCTCTGACAGGTACATTGTCGCACGCATTTACTTGGAGTTACACCAGTGATTCCTTCCTCCTTTTGTGTGCGTATTTTTTTCTTCTTCTGACAAGGAATAACAAATTCAGAACGAAGCGCAGGAGGGGAGTCCCGGTGAGCGCTGCTGCCGCACGTCTCCCTTTCACCAGGTGCCGCCGCAGCCGGGAGCACTACACGGAAGCAGGCAGGGCAGGGGCTGGCCCTCAGGGCAGGGTGCGGGGGTGCGTGTGCTGCAGGACCCCACGCCCCACGCGCGCAGAGCCCCCCGTGGAAGGAGCCTCGTGCTGCTCCAGCAGGCAGGCGATGCGGGGGATGCGGCAGCTCTGAGATGCTGAGCCGTGTGCTCAGGAGCCCTTTGCTAATTAATCTCCGCATCCCCGTTAGTGCAGCCCTGGGCCAGTGATTAATTACCGTGATGAGTTTGAACCTGAAATGAGTGCAAATGGAACAATAGCTCACAACCAGCACTAAGGTCATCGGCTCCAGATATCGAAGAGCTGTCGGCGTGATGCAGTAAATCCTAGGTCCAGCCCGGCACGGCCGGGCTGGGGAGGGGGCTGCTGCCGTGGCCATGTTGCTGTCCCCTTGCCCTGCCCTGGGGACAGCGCAGGGGGGACAATGTGGGGGACTCTGTGGTTTGTGGCCTGGCGTGGGAGCTCCGCCTGCATTTTGACAGAAACCTGCTCTGAGCTAACAGCTTGATGAGTGCACTTAGCGCTAATGGAATGAAAAATGGTGCTGCTGCGATGGAGAAACGGTTAAGAGAGCTTTAAATACCACGCCATTCTGTTGACTCCTAAGTGGACAAATTTTCTGTAACATTCTTACATTTATTTGTTCTTAACTTTAAGAATACCTCTGCAGGGATAATAATTCAATTTTGTGAGCAGGAGAGAAAGCAAACAGAGGGCTGCTGTGCTGTTTGCCTCGGGAAAGGAGGCGGGCGCGCGGAGCCGGGCGCTGAGGCCGGCTTTGCCCTGAGAGTGTTGTCTTAACCCAGAAATAGAGACCTTAAATCACTGTATTAAATCAATAACGGTCAGCAGGACCTGGAAATGTGGGGACTTTTCAAGCCAAACCCACCTGCGATGTCATGCAGAACTTGGAACTCGGGTTATGTGATCTTGGCGGAGTGTGCCACCGAAACCAGCGCCAGGCCCACCTGGGGAACCCGAGGCCTTTCTGAAGGCAATGAGGCTTTAGAGAAGGACCACGGGACACCTACGGAAATACAGCTGGGGCTGAGCAGGAGCACCTGTGGCACCTAGAACCCGGGACTGCTCTTCACACCTTGGGATGTGCCACGCTGCTCTGCTCAGCCCAGTTCTGGTGCTGCAGCCACCAAAGCAGGGGTGGTGCGAAGGATGCAGGGGGTGCTCTGGCTGCTGGCACCGCGGCTGGCTGCTCAGACAGCTGCCAGCGCTGTCAGCAGTTCTTCCCACCAGAGGCTCCTTTAGTAGCTTTATTTTTAATGGCCTTCTAACACCTCCCAGTCTGCAGCACCCAAACAGGGGCTATTCTTCAGTTATGTTTTTGCAGTCCAATGGGAAATAGCAGTTGATGGAGAAGTCACCCGCGAGCACACGGTCCTGCCTCTGATCCTGAGTTACAGGCACACGGCTGATCCTCAGCGTGCAGTAAAATCTTCTTAGGAGAAACAAATGAATTTTCTATAGCTGAGTGACTATCGCTTTAAGTCACAGGCACAGTGACAAACTCCAACTATAAATGGAATGAGATTGTCCTCCAGGTAGAATACAGCTATGGAAGTCCTATTTGTCATGATGCAAACAACATTTCGATGCAAATTTTCCAGTCCTGTTGGCAATCCTTAATTGGCCGGTATATCAACACAGGCAGCAGGGCTGTGATGCTTACCTCCAGCTTCTGGGAGAGGCCCTGCACGTTTTCCAAACTGGTCTCCAGCTTTGGAAGCCTGTTGTATCCTGAACAGGAGAAGGAAGGCCTCCAGCCCAGCCTCTTTCTCTGTGCAGAACCCAGAGCCCTGAGCAATGGCATCAGCGTGGCTGGGGACGAGCAGCGCCGAGCAAGTGCTATAAATTACAAAACATCTCCTCCTTTTCTTGCTTTTTCCTTTTTTCAGCAAAATGCGGATTTATGAACACAGACTATGAATTACTGTCCCAAAAAGGCACACTGGATATTTTACAACATATTTTACATAGCGCCTCATCTAAAAGAAGGGAGACAATCGGAGGAGTGTAAGAACAAGCTGTTCTGCACTAATGAAGTGTAGCTGAAGCTGATTGGCAATTTCCTCTCCCTGTGCAGCATGCACACGGCTTGATTCTTGCAGCCCTTGCCTGGTGCCAGCCCCATGGGCTGAGCCTCCACCAGGGGAACAAAAACCTCCATCAGATCCAACAGCAAAGCCTAAAGCCCAAATTTCTCCTTGACTTTACGACAGAGCTAAAAACAGCTCAGCACCTGCCCTTGCAAAGCCTGGAGGAGTAAGAGGATTAAGAGCGATGTGAAATTAAATGCCAGCTCCTGCAGATAAAGGTGAGCTGGGGCGGCTGTGCCGCATGCTCTGCAGGCAGCGGTGCCGGGGCACGCCAGCACCGTGGCACGGGGTCTGCTCCTGGTCTGGGTCTGAGAAAGGGCCCCAGCCCTCCTCACTGGTCAGCCCAAAGCTTTCCCACCTTTGCCTAAACACAGGAGGCTGAGAGGTTAAAAGGAATGCATCCCTCTGCTATAAAGCGTTATTAGCTCCTTGACCTGGCAAAGAGTTACGGCTGCTTTGGGAACTCCCAGGGAGAGGAGAAACGTTTGGCAGGGCAGCTGAGGCAAAAGGTAACGGAGATATATCGAGGTCTGCAGTGAGAAGGGCTTGTCTGGGCTCCTGCAGCGGGATGCTGACGGTGCAAGGCACCAAAGCACACCTCCACGGGGCGCGGGGGTGCCCGGAGCAGCAGCTGGACTGGAAGCTGCGTCAGCGGCGGTACAGGGCTCCCCGGTGCCTTTTCCCTTGGGAAGCAGTTCGCTTTGGGGTCCTCTGGAAAATCCTGCCGTGCCCAGGAGAGCCCACATGCGCTGCACAGCCACGGCCTCTGCGAAATGGTGCGCGTGGCTGCCTGGGGTGTGGTGGCATTTCTTCCTGCCACCCTGTATGTGCGGCTTAAAAGCGTGCAGGTGAACCAGTGGTGGGGACTGAAGCAGAGTTCTGCACTGCAGGGCCCTCCTTTGGAGGCAGGGAAGGAATCAAATGTTTTCATATAAAGGAAGCTCACACTGCACATAAATTTGAATGACAGAAGCTTAATATATCGTGGACAGATGCCATTCCATCATTCTGGGACTATTAAAATTTTTAATCAAAGCCTTTAGCCATTAAACTGCCTAGGGCTGGCAAAAGTTTGCTGTTACTATAGGTTAAAACCCACCACGGTGCAAACAAATACAAAATTAGTTTCGGGAGCCAAATCAACAGAACAGTAAAAACAACAGCCTGGCTTGCAGGGAGGGCAGCTGCCAAGCACCCCTGCATCACCTGCCTGCAACGGTGAGGTTGCCCTCAGATCTCAGCCCAGGCATTAAAGCTGTGAGGGCCCACGGAGGAAGAGGAGCTGCCCCCAGGAGCCCCTGTCACAGCTGCTGGACAGCTGGGTGTGCCACAGCTCCCTGCACAGCTCCGGCGCAATGCGACCCTACGGCAAACCCAGCGCTGCTGGAAGCCCCGCACTGCTCCGTGCCGCCAGCGCCGTCCCCAGCCCTGGCGTGGATGTCACCAACAACAAGTGACAAGCTGTGAAGGGAAGAACCAGCACGGAGCAAGCAGGAGGAGGAAGATATCTGCAGCCTGGTGGTTGAAAGCTGTTTTTTAAGGACACAGAAGCCGTGATGGGAGAGAAATGGAGAAGCTCACTTTGATTAACCTGAGATACGGGGGCTCACTGCACTTCTCTGCTCCAGCTGCGGGGCTCAGCGTTATTTCTTGTGATATTGCCAGCGCTTTGTGAACTGAAAGGAAGCTGGGAACAGATCTCCCAGCCCAAGCCTGCCTGCCGAGCCTCTCTGTGGGCAGCAAAGGCAGAAGCATTTCCATCACATCCAGCTTCTTGTCTCCCGAAATAACTAGTAGCTGCTATGGCAGGCAAGGCTCCAGGTAAGGCAGCAGCAGGCAATTACAACCTCCTGCCTGCGCCTCAGCTTCCTCCCTCCCCTCCTCATTCCCTCACAGTCTTCCCTTGTTAAGAACTGTAGCTGTGGATTTTCTTTTTATCCCTCTAAACACATAATCCGCTCCTGAACCCCGCCGGTCCCTTGCAGCTCGTTCTGACGAGGCGGCACTGCGCACGCCTAATAACGCGTTCTTTCAAAGAACCATCTGATTTCATCCCTTCTAATTGTCTTTCCCTGAAATCTGGGGAGGGGGAAAAAAGATGTGAAGCTGTCGGATTCTCAGACTACGAATCTGTATTTTCAAAGTCTTGCTGAATTTGAGAGCATTTCTTTGAGGGCTGCTGGCACAGGTGTCAGCACAGCCAGCCTGTGCGCAGGCAAATCGCAATGTCACCCCAGTGAGCCCCACTTTTTGGGGAATGAGAGTTGCACGCAGCCTGCTTGGCTGCCTGGGTCTCCCCGTGCTCCCCAGGGCCGCGCTGCTTTTTCAAACGTTCTGGGTAACACAGATGTAAAATGGAAATTCTCCCCTGCCACTGGATTGGGCTTCACCGCTTTGCTGTTTGGCATGTGCTGCGCAGGGAATACACAGGGGGCAGGAATGGTTTGCGTTTCCACATGGGAGGATTGTGCCTTCACTGTGTCCTGAAAAAGCCCAAGGCTCCCTGGGCTGAAAAAAAAACATCTAATAATAATTCCCCAGTGTCTCTATTTACTGAAGATGTCTTGAAGGGTTTGGAGAAAAAAACAATTCAGGGAAGAAAAGCAAAGTGTTGTCAGACAACAGATTAAGAAAGCGGCGATTCTTAGAAATGTCAGTGCCTGAAAAAGCACAGAGTCTGCGGGGCAGCCGCCGGCGGCCGCCGGGGAGGACAGCAGCCTGCCCGGTGCCAGCGACTCGCCCTTTCTGCTGGCCAGCTCTCGTCTCACCCCCAGCTTGGTGCTGGGGTGGGCAGCAGCTGCGTCTGCTCCTGCAAGACCCCGAGTAAAGCCTGCGCGGAAGGGCCGGCTCTCAGGGCTGCCCGCGGTGTCCCACGCTGCAGGCCAAACGCCCCACGTCCCTGCTGGCTCCCGCCCTTTGCCGGTGCTGACGTCTCTGCTGCTTCCATGACATTTTGCACAATTGCGTTTTGCAGAATACATATAATGTTATCAAACTAGAATAACAGCCAGGAAGAGGCGCTGGTGCCCCAGGTCCCCGCTTTGCCCTGCTGCTCAGCCTCCACCCCGGGCGGTGGCAGGAACGTCCGCGCCCTGCCCAGCCCCTGCAGCTCACGGCTTTGGGCTTAATTCGTGTGTGCAGAGAGCACTGAGATTTCTGCTTATCTCAGAGCTCTGTCTGGAGCCACAGTGATATACGTGGCCTTAGGGGTGGTGGGAGCATTTTTTCTTTGGAATATCAGCACCTCAATTTTTAATTTAGGTAGCACAATAACCACGAACCCTACAAAGCAATTCCTCATTTTAATAATTAATCTTCTCAAGTTTTTACTGTGATTGATCAAAGATATTAAGTTTAATAAGAGAATCTATCAAGGTTAGCTGATGTCAGAATGAAAGAGCCCGAGGTTTTTTGTCTCACCAGAGGATGTGTGCCTCCCCTCCGTGCAGGCAGGTCCCGAATGCAGGCGGCAGTGCCAAAACCGAGCCCCCTGCCTGCAGCCAGCCCCAGCCGGGCAGGAGCACACAGCAGCAGCGTGCCCTGGCTTCAGCCTCACGTGCAGCATGAGGAGGGGCCAGGCTGAACTCTTCTCTCCCTGAGGCATCGTGTCCGGGGATGCTCCAGGGCAGCAGCGTGGGTCCCGAGAGACCCCAGCTGGCGCCCAGCGCCCGCGGGACCACGAGGAGGCAGCGGGAAGCAGCGTCACATTGACACCAGGAATGTAGCTGACGGTGGTGGTGGCTGGAGTCATTTTGACTTCAATGCTGTAGGTGTAGCTCAATTATGGAAGGGAAAACCCACTGCTTTAATGCAGTTATCAATCTGAATTAAACTGAGCATTTTTAATAACATAGCTCATTCCAGGAGGCTTTCCACGCCAGCTTCCTCTTTACCCTCTCAGTACATTTAGAAACTACCCAAAAGGAGAAAATAAGCAACGAGAGCTCCCCTAGGTTCAGCGCGTGCAGCAGAGAGGGTGGTTGCATGCACACGTGCTGGGCAAGGGCTGCTTGGCTGCTGCTCTTGCGCAAGCAATGGTGAACCGCAGCGATGCTCTCTGTGCCCGGGGCAGGATGTGCCTGCTGCAGGTGTCTGCGCATCCGGCTGTAACCCAGAGTTATTCTGCTCATGAAGGGCCTGAATTGCATTTTATATTTCTTGTTAATGTTTCATTTTCTCCTCGAGCTGAAGGATAAGCTCCGTTTATGAACAAGGTTGAATATCCATCAGGACTTTGTTCAAATAGGTCAAGTATTAACTGTAAAAGGTGTCCATTATCTGTAAAGTAGAGCCGGGCAGGGCAGGTAGCAGCGAGGCAGTGCAGCAGGCATCTGATGGCAGCGGGCTGGGGTCTGTGGTCAGCACCCACGGCCTGGGGAGGGCCCCAGGGCTGCCAGGATGGGGCCAAATGTGGGGGAGGCACCTGAGTGCCAGCCCTGGGGCAGGGCTCCGCTCGTTTCTCCGCTCAGGAGCAGTTCTGCCTTTGGAAATCGCTTCCTGCCTCGCTTCCACCCCTGAGAGGCAAAAAGGCCCCTTGATTTACAGTGCTGCAATATTGAATTACTGTTATGCTGATGAAGAAGTAAGGAATACAGCTTCTGGAAATTACCATAGATCAACACTCAACATAAAATGGCTCGTTATTGTCGATGTGCTTTATGACAGGTGGCCGTTAACAGGGGATTGAATCGATAATGAGAGAGCTCGCAGGGAGCGCGCTGCGCGATGGCTCTCCCATTGCGGGCGGCAGCGGGCTGTGCGTGCTCCGCGTGGCCACCGGCACCGTGGTGAGGCTGCATCGCTGCGAGGGGGAGAGGAGGGGGAGAGCCGGGCCCTGCTCAGAGGAGCACACGCCGAGTCAGGTGTCCCTGCATCAGAGCCTGGCTCTGGGCTCGGTGCTGCCCTGCGCACATCGCACGGCCCAGGCCGTTTTCCAAGGAAGCAGCACCATGGAGGAGAGGGGAGGGATCACTCATTTCAGGGGCTGAAGTACATTTTGATAGTCAGAATTACAAAGAGAAGGGGAAAGAAGAGACCTGACAAAAACTCTGTCCTCTAAATGCTAAATCTGCCCTTGGACACAGAGAACAAATTGATAATTATTGTTCTAATTCTCTTCCCTGAATGTCCAGCTAGATAATTAAATGTGTAAGCTTTCTAGAGATTGAATACCTCAGCCCATAATTTGTTGCTTCCCGCAGCACGCTGCAGCCTCTGCTCCATCAGCCTCACCACCTCCACGTGCAGCCCTCGCTGGGCTCTGCCTGCGGGGTCTCAGAGTTGCAACAGGTGCATGAAGCTGGCCCGAAGTGCGCAGAGAACAGCAAGGCGGGCTTGGTGCTGCAGCCTGCTGCACCGTGCAGTGCCAGGGCAGGGAGGAGGGCTGCTTTCTCGATATCTTAATGACACGCAATGCTCCTGCCCGGCTCTTCCTCTGCACATCCCTGCTGTGTGGGTCCCCGGCCACTGCCCGGGTCCTCCTTTAAGCGCTGTGCGTGGAGCTGAGCGTGGCAGCCCTGCAGGCTGGCTCTCCGCAGCACCTCTGCTCCCCTGCTCCGCAGAGTCCTTCAGGCGCTGATAGCAAGCGTGTGTTAAATCCCAAATTAACAGTGATCCGCTCGGACACTGGGCTGAGCTCCTCGTCCTGAATCAGCCTCTGTCCTGCTCCACTAATAACGAGCTGAGAACTTAAATCGCTTTGACTTTGTCACTTGGGGTGGCCAAAGCATTGCAGCTCGGGGGGGCAGCGCTGTTGCATGCGACAGCACCTCCAGGACTCCTCCCACTCTGACAGAAAGGACACATTGCTGAAAATGTGTTTGCTTTTCATTTTAAAATGGAAGCCCCAAAGCATGAAGCAAAACTTGCTTCAAAAACCAGGCACATAAATGCTGAAATTGTGAGCCACACATGATTCTGCATTACTGAGCGGACAGCCCCATAAATCTCCAGCCTCAGACCTTAAAAACTGATCAGGGATATTAAAAGGAAGTAGATTTGAAAGATATGCAGAGTCCAATATTATTTAAAGCCTCATAAGCCAGTAATAACACTTTAAAATCCATCCTAAATCTTGCCAGGAGCCAGGGAGGGTCTGTTTGACACCAGGAGCTGCATTTGCTGTCGGGAGCAGAGCGGCGAGGAGCCTAGGAGCTGGGCAGCAGGGACGGGGCTGCGGGAGCCAGCGCCCAGCCCCGCAGTGCTTCCCGTGGTGGTTTTCCCTCCTTGAAGCCCTTTCCGCAGCCAGCACTCGCAGGGCCCATTAGCAGTAAACGAGCTGGGTTTTTAATTTCTCCTGCCCACTCCTATCTGCCTCACAGGAAAAAAAAACGCACTTGAACAGAGCATAAGGGGAATCGGAGATGCTCCTTGGTTGCAACTGCTCGAAGCATCGGGAGCGCTGTCCGTCCGCCCCTTGCTGTCTGTCCAGCGCTGTCCCAGGGAGCCCCAGTCCCCCCCGGTGTCCCAGGTGGCCCCGGGCTCGCAGCAGCCCACCCTCGGGGCGCTGCGGGTGCTCCCAGCGCTGCCGCTGCCCGGGGGGTGAGGCACGGAGCCCCCCGGCGCTGTCAGCGCCCTCGCGCCGCGCGTGGCTCGTCACGACGTGGGCTGGAGATGGGAGATCTGTTTTTCCTGGTTAATAAGGTTTATTTTTGTTCCAAATGAATAATACATGATTAGTGTCAAAATAAATTACAGTCCTTCCATTATAAACCACTTCGCTGTTCTGTGTCTTCTCCTCTCCCTGTCTTTCTGCTTCTTTCAACTATCTTTCTTTCCCTTCTGCTGCTTCTCCCTCTTTAAAGCCCCTTCTTCCTCTTGTCACTGTTGCACCATTCATTTCCACAGCGGCAGAACAGAATATAAATTTGATGCCTTAGGGCTCAGCAAAGTTAAGAGCATGTTGCATTAGGAAGCACGCTGATTGGTCTAAATTATGTAAGAGCAAACCAAAGCAGTTGGGAATTCACTCATTTGGTACAAACAATACAAAAACCCGAGCGCCCGCGTTCCGCGGTCCCCAGGCTGCAGGAGCAGCCGCCCCGCTCGCCCCGGGCCCTGCCGAGCCCAAGCTCATGGAGGTGATGCCTCTCTGAAGCCTACCCCACTTTCATCCCTCGCCCACCCCCGCTGCTCGCAGCCCTGCCCCGTCCGTGCTGCCCTGAGCGCAGACCCCGGTGCGCGGCAAACGCCCAGGCTCATGGGGCAGCGGCGTGCAGGGACGCCCCATCTGTCCCACAGCTGGCTGCAAGCTCTCCTCCTGGCCTTGTGGCAACCTCCACGAGACGGCCGGCGTTGTGAAAGGACACCCTTAGAAGAAAGCCACGAGCTGGTGGTGGAGCACGGCCAGCTCCACTACACGTAATTGAACAGAAACGCCTGAATTCCAAGCTCCTTCCGAAGACGCCTGCTGAAGGTGATTCAGGTGAAGTGCTGCAGGCTTTGCGGCTGGATTGCTGCACTGCTTTCTACCGCTGAAGTGCAAAATGGCTGTATTTTTCTTTATTTCATCATTAAAAAAAGAAGTAGCTTCATAAAATATTTATATTTCTGAAAATAATTGATTTCCTTTTAAGACCCTTGAAGTGAAACCTTCCGATGGTGTAAGCAGTGCCTGGGTCATATTCTAAAGAGTAAAAACCATAATGAAAGAGTTGGTATGAGCCACTTCACAGGGCAGACCGATAGCTTTATTTAATTACTTCACACAATACAGACCTCGCTTTCCAGCCTCAACAATGAGAGATGCTCTGCCTCCAGGCTCGAGGCAGCGGCGTTCCCTGCTGGGGCTGGGGAAGCTCAGCAGAGCTGCTCGGGATCTTGGAGGGGTGGGAATGGGAGCAGAAGAGGAGAAATTTGGGGTCTGGGGGCAGCACCCATGGGCGGGGGCTGTGCAACAGGAGCATGGAAATTCCTTGATGCTTCCCCAGCTTTAAGCCACTGTTTGCACACAGCCAGGTGGAAGGCAACGGTTGGTCCCTGCGACAGCACAAACACCAGTGTCCCGATACGAATATTTGGCATGGAAATGAAGAACTCGCCTCGTTTTTGAAGAAACACCAACAGCAGCAAATAGAGCAGGGAGAAAGCAGCCCCAGTGCACCGCTGCTGACACCCGGCTCTTGCTGTGAGCGTCCCAAGAGCAAAGCCCTTTCACCTGCTGTGTCTCTGAGCAGATGCTTGGTCACACACCAGGGTCGTTGCCTTTGTTCGAGCACGGACCCGACCGGGGAAACATCTCCCGCTCTGCAGCTGAGCCACTGAAGGGTGGGAACAACCGGGACACCTGCACCGGGAAGCTGAGTTAAAGCCAAAATAAAAATCAGCCCCTGATTGTTTAGAAGCGGCTCTGCTATTGTGCATCAGGGGCATTGTCTGCGGTGAGACAATTTGTTTTCCTCAAGATGCCACAGGAGAAAAGCAGCATGTTTCTCAAATTCTTGTCCATTGTTTGAGACGTCTTTGACAAACACTGGCGGCATGAACATACAAATCCTGTAAATTCCAGCAGGCCCGAGCTTGCTGTTTAGCAATCAGGTCCTAACAATACGTTAAGGGCTGAGTGTTGTTCCCATACAGCTCTGCTGCCGCAGGGTGCTGAGGCAGGCGGCCACGCACAGCTCCAATGGACACGGCAGCAGGGGCCGCAAAGGGGTGCACAGGGCAGGAGCTGCAAGGTTCCTCCGAGGGTGCAGCCTTCCCCCCCGCCTGCTTCTGGGCTTGGCTGCGTGCATAGCACTGCGCCAAGACGCCGCACCAAGGACGGTCCTGCAGCAGGGATGCTGAGGCTGAACTGGAGCAAACTGAAACGCAAGTTGTGCTGGACCGCGGCGCTATGAATTCTTAATTCCTCTGCCCGGGCGGCTCAGAGAGAAATGTTAATTACAGAGTCTGGCTCAGAAGAAATAAAACATGAGCGCAAAGAGCCGAGGCCGCGAGCGTGGCTCCCCTGCGCCGGGCTGGGCTGCAGGCAGAGGGAGCTGGGGGCGTCGGGTCCGTGCCCCCCGGGGACTGCGCACGCTGCGTATCTCGCTTCCCTATTTCAATTCCGCATCTCGGGTTCTACAGCTAATAGAGAAAAATGTTACTGAACTGGAAACATTGCTCAATTATTATTTAAGAGACAGGCTCTGGAAGGTCAGCGAGTGGAAGCAGCAGCGCACCCAGGCCCTGCTGCCGGTCCTACGGCTGCAGATCTGTCCTCCGCTGCAAGGCTGCTCAGCTGCGACGTGATCCGGCCACTAGGCTGCAAATTATTCGTGTCCTCTGATGACCGTTGTCAAGAAACCATGAGCCCTTCTGCTCCTGAAAGAGCTCTCAGATAGCTGCAATGACCTATTTCAATTCATACATTCATCATAGAGGTATTAATTAATTTTTTTAATTATTATTTTTTTTTTTTAATTGTCTCTACTATTTGTAGGAGGGATTTCAGTGATATCACTGCATGAAGTGCAAATAACCTGGAGCTCAGGGACTGTTTCTGTGGCTGCAGATATTAATGCCTCTCCTGGAAGCCCTGGTGGCGGGGGGAGGGAAGGCACTAACGGTCCCATTACGCCGCATTACACAAGCGGCGTGTTTCGCTCGTCGAGGGGATTTAATGGCGTGGTGCAATAACAGTCTAAAAGCTGGCAAGGGTAAGATAATGGACTGTAAAAAATATACGTTTATTGACACTTTCCCTCATTGTCTGGCGTCTGCAGAGCTGACTCCTGGCGAGCAGCGCGAGGCTGCGTCGCTGCCCGTCCGCAGGCCCTTGGAGTCGGCTGATTGCCGCCAGCCCAACACGGAGCCCTTCCAGAGGCACAGTGCCGCGGGCAAGGGGGGAAAATCCCCACTAAAGATGCCATGATCTGGAACGACATCACTTCTCCTCACCCAGCGAGGTGCCACGGCTCAGCCCCTACGGGGCGTTTGGCTTGCAGCAGCATTTTGAATACTTGCACCTCGGCTCGCTCCGGGGCGGCCCGTGCTGCCAGCTGCTCACCGTGCCTTTGTGCAGCGTGAGCACGTTGGAGCACCAGTGCTGCAGGACGTCGGTGGCCTCATTTGTCTTCAGCTTCTAAACACGGGGGTAGAAGAGAGGAAAACCGCTCGGCTGCTGCCTGCTGCATTCAGCTTCAGCTCCTGTCCATGCAAGGGTTAGCAAGAGTTCTCACTTTCAAGATGATTTCAGATTTAATTTTTAATGCTGTCGATTTCCTCCGATCCTGCACATTCACGTGCTGAGGTTTGCTGGCACACGCCGGGGGCCGTCGGAGCCGCTGTGAACACAGCCCAAGGGTGGGAGATGTCTGCAGGCAGCCGAGGCACCCGCCACGCGGCTCGGTGAGATTGTTCTCCTTGGGATCTCAGGCACTGATAATTGTTGCTCTCTAAATTTCATTACTCGGTGTTGTGATAGGTAGCTTCACCTCTCTGCTCCCCTTTCCCACACAAAACTGCTATTAGCGCTCTGAGACCATTCCCCAGCCAGCTGCTGCTGCTCAGCACCGTGATGCCGGCACAGCTCCTGCATCGTACCGGTACCAATGCGGCACCGAGGCAGTGCAGGACCGCGGCGCAGCTCCCAGCAGACCCCAGCTGCCTGCCTGCAGCTGTCCCTGCCCAGACCACACCAAGCTGGTCGACTGGTGCTGTGTGATCTGCTTCCAAAAAAACAAAGAGGGAAACTTTCTCTTAGCCTTTCTTATGATCCACAAAACAACGCTGGAGGCTGAGACAGCTGCTGCTATAAAAAGTTACAGCTTGTAAGGAGAACTTCCAGTGGCGGCACGGGACAGCTGGGACTGTGCACAAGCTGCTGGGGAAGTGCTCCCAGCATCATGTGCCCACAGGGCTTGGCACAGGATCAGCAATCACAGAGGGCAGGAGGGGCTTAAAGGAGGCACAGGATGCCCTCATTACCCTCAGGAGCAAGGTTATAAAAGGCTGCAGGTGGGAGCAGGGCTCAGGAGTGGGTGCTGGTTGTGTGGAGCCTGGAGGACAGGATGGGATGAGCAGTCTGGAGGTGAGGCTGGTGGGGTGGGTGGTGGGCACAGCCTGCTGGGGGGGTCCCCCTCCTCAAATGGGGTGGCCAGCATCCCTGCTCTGTCACCTTGTTCTGCTTCTTGGAAGCTCCATGCCCTGCTTCATCCCCAGGAAAGGTGTGGGGGTAGGAAGAAGGGGTGTGGGGAGGAAGAATTGCAGCTGCACTGTGGAGCTGTGGGTGCTGCAAGCATTTGGAGTGTAAAAAGTAATCAGCAGACTGGGAGCTGCTTTCTTGATGCTGTGCTTGCAGCTCTAGGGAGCACGGCAGGACACCTCTCCCTGCAGCCCGGGACGCAGCCAGGCAGAGCGCAGGGTCTGTCTGTGCAGGGCACAGCGGCCCTGCGATGATGCTTGCCATGATTCAACATCACTGCTTAACAGCAGTGTTTAAAAAGAGCAGTTGCCATGGCAACTGCCAGATGGGATTTTCGGGCCGTGTAGGCGTGGGCACAGCACAGTGCCGCGATGCTCTGCCCCACTCTGCAAGCAGCCGGCATCCCGCGGGGCAGCGGCCGTGGGCCTGGTGCCTGCGATCGGTCACGCTTGCCCTCACGCCCACCACCCGGCGCTGCAAAGGGTTTGCAAAAGCCAGAGGCTGATCGTGGGCCTGGCCCCAAGAACTGAAGCAGTTCCATGTTGCACAGCCACTCTGTGCAGTGCTCCCTGCAGCTGGGCTTGCGGCGAGCTGGCTGCTCGTTGCCCACAGCTCTGGGCACTCCTGCACCCCAGAGCACGCTGTGGGCTCCTCTAGCAAACGCTCCTGAGACCTGCGAGGGGCACGGCAGCAGTGCGTGCTCCTGTTGGCAGGGGCCGGCCACTGCTCCGAGGCCGGGCGGCAGCGTGCAGGGGGTGCCCGCTGCTTTCGGCCGTCGCGTGCCATCCCGGTGGCGGAGCTGCTAACTGGGGCTGGATCTCTGGCAGCAGTAAAAGCAGTCCCCTGGTGGGTGGGGTTTTTGGCATTTCATCTCAGTTGCGAAATGAATAATTTATACAAGCCTTTATTGGAGCCCAGAGTTATACAATAAATGTTCCATGCGAACATGCTCACATATTTCAATGTTAATATCTCTCCAGTGAATTTCCCTGGCAGCCCAAGCCAGACTGGGATTGCCACATTGCTTATTTACGTAAAATATCATAATCTCACTTTCATTTGCATTTCCAAAGTGCCATTACAGTGATTGGGAGCACGAGCGGCCCGCCAGCTGACTGCGGCTCTGGGGCATGGAGCAGCGCGGGGCTGAGCACCAGGGCAGGGTGCCAGCCTTGGGGTGCTTCCAGAGCCTCGGCCCTGCCTTTGGGTGGCACAGCCCTAACCAGATTGCATCCAAGGCTACTGCAAGGGAAGGGTGGCAGGGCTACATGTGCTCCAGCAGCCTGTCTCACAGCTTTAGGTATTGAAAAGCCTTTCAGATGAGCGTGCAGGGGTTCACCCCCGTTCTCCATGCGCCGGTGCCCAGTTCGGGCCCTATTTATGCACGGTGCCTGCAGCTTCAGCTCCAGAGGGGTGGCTCAAACCAACCCCAAAATGGCTGTGCTTGCTGCTTTCTTCCAAGCCGTTTGCTGCTCTGAAATTTTTTGCCTCACAGCTTCAGTTCCCCTTCCAGAAATCATGGATCCCTTAGACTGCCTCGAATGTAATGATGCAAATGCAGGAAGCAGGTAATTAGTCTCCGGAGGCTAGAACCAGGATTTAAGCAATGACATCACTCTGGATGGATCCAGCTCCACCTAATTCAGAGAGGCAGAAATCTCCAGTGAGCACTCTGCCCTGGGGGGCAGGGTGTGGGTGCTGCTCCTAGGGAACGGGGTCCCCTCTGCCACCAGGTCTGGGGCAGGAGCAGGGGTGGGTGCAAGCGGCCCTCAGATGCAGCCTTCCTGGTGTTCCACCGGAGGTGAGGCTCCCGTGAGAGCAGAGGCGTGTGCCCTGTGCTCAGCACAGCCTGGGGGTGCTGTGCCTGCCTCACGTGCAGGCTGGTGCTGCGTTCTGCTACCTGCAGCTTCACATGCGGCAGACAAGCAGCTTTAGGATGGGCACAAATCATTTCCAGGTGGTTGCTTTGTACTTGCTGTTGTCTTCAGCTGACTTTGCTGCTGGGGCTTTCTGATGTCCTGGGTGTGTTTTGGGGCTCGCTGTTGAGCTCCAGGTTGTGCAGTCGCAGGTCTCGGTGACGGAGAGCAGGGGACAGTGCCTTGCAGTCAGGATGCCCACTGACACGTCTTCTGCTTTGCTCTGCTCCAGAACACAGAAACAATTTTCCAGGCATCTCTGTCTGCTGGTTAGCCCTCCTGGCTTCATTTCAAGCGCATTTTCATCTGCTTCCCTTCTGTCCCTGCAAACTCCACCTGACCCTGAGATCCAGCTTGGAGCATTCCTTGCTCTGCCCACCCTCGAGACCTGGGGACTCCAGGGAACAACAGCTCACGTGGCTGAGGATGAGCTCAACAGGAGAGTTTCCAGTGAAAGGCAGCAAAAGCTGTTTGAGGAAAAATAATTGAATTTATATGACAAATACTTGCAGACCTAGAGCAAGTGCACATATACCTGGAAGAATCATTTCAAAGAAAGCCCATTGCGGCTGCTATCACTACTTCTGCTCCTTTTTCATATCTTTTTCTCTTGGCATTGATATGAGCTGGGGAGATAGTGAAAGAGGAGTTAATTTCATCCAAAAGCAAACTCAGCAGCACAGGGTGTACTCAGGGATATCTCCGCAGGCCAGCATTGTCTGGCCATGCTGCTGCCTGGGTGAATTTAGCACACAGCCAGTGGGCTGCTGCAACAGGAGTGCTGTGCTCCAGGAGAGCTATAAATTTATATTCCCTTGTAATTGCAATAGCACACCTCAGTGCTGTTGCTGTAGCAAGGAAACGGTTCTCCCCGATGCACCGGGGACTTGGCAAAGATGCTGGCACAAACAGGATAATGAATGTTGGATAACTTGTGTTGTTTCACAGACTGAGCTTAAATATTGAAAGAGCAGCAACCCCATATCAGAGAGGTGCTTAAAACTATCTTAAATCTGCGGCATGTTTTCCTTCTGCACACGGGGATTTGCATGGGGACCTCACTTCAGTGTTAATGGGATTTGTGAGTTTGGAACATATCCTAATGCACTGCCTCCCTGGTATCTCTTGTCTAAGTAAAATGAGTTTGAATTTTTCATCTTAATTGCAGACATGTGATCTGGAACAGACACTCTTGTACTGAAAAGCATCTTCTTTCAGACCCGCTCCTCGGAGCCATGCCCCCACTCTCCGTGCGCTGTACGGGGCAGCGTGCCCGCGTCCCAGCGGTGTTTTGCTCCGCAGCAGCCGCTTAGCCAGGAAATTGTGGAGCGCTCTGTGGTTCCTGCAGGGCTCCTCTGTTGTGGCGTTATGTTATAGAGGCGTTTTGTGCAGGAGCGTTGCTGTTCTCTGCTCCCTGGGCGAGCTGGGGCACCGGGGCGATTCCTCATGCTGCCTGCAACTTGGCTTCCAGTCGCTGGTTTGGGCTGTTGCTGCTGCCCTCTAAGTGCAGGAGCACTCTTTAAAGTTGCTGCTGTAGTGGAATAAAAAGTTATCACCAGCCCTGTAGGGATTTGGCAAAGATGCTGGCACAAGAAGAGTTCGTAATGAGCTGTAAGACATATTAATGAAGAGAAGTGTAATTATTATTACTGAGTTCAATTACAGCCCCTGGATTACAAATATTCTCCCACAATCCCTCAAGAAAGAAATGCATCTTGTCTCTGCAATTAAGTAAACTGCATATCAAGGGGGAAGGAAGAGGATTAAACTGCAGAGGAAAAAATTGCTCCAGCTGGAGGATGGCAGCCCCTCTGGTTCTCCCGAGCAGCTCCCTGGGCTCTGAGGAGCGGATTCCTGCCCGGCACCGCGCAGCCCTGTACAAATGTTCTTTGGGAAACGAGCAGCTGGCTGCCTTCCAAAGTCCTAGGCATCTGTAATGCAGCAGTTGCCATGTTAGTGGAATCTAATAAACTCCGTTCTGAAATATTGATGGAAGTGCACACCTGTACATCTCTGCCTCCCAGAGATGCAACCTAGGCAATTCTTACGGGGTTTCTCCTCCCCTGACTGCTAAGCACAGAGACAAACCTGAGGAATCCGCACGTTTCCTGTGGAGGAGGATGGTGGAAAGCACAAAGTGGTTAGAAACGGGCTGCAGCAAAAGCAGAGCATTGCCAGGGGTCAAGTGCTGGGAATGGACGCGTCGGGCGCGGGGAGCTCGACCCTGAGCTCGCGGCAGCAGCGAAAGCCA